>VXAC01004201.1:35506-189380 GCA_013399225.1 Rhipidura dahli | reverse complement strand
AAAAAAAACAAACAAAAAAACCCCATCCTAAATCATTGCTGGATCAAATAGATGAGAGTTTGCTCTGTTTGTAGGAAATGCAGGATGGCCAGAGCCAATGACCTGCTTTGTATGGAATATTTTTGCTAGTTTTCATTTTTAACAGAGGTATTTAAGCAATTTCAGCTATTTTCTGCTGATTAAGAACTGCTGAGATCAGGGAATAGGCTGGAGGTTTTAGGACTGGTTCAGCCATGGCATCCTTGCTCAGGCCCAAGTTAAGACAGATTAACTAACAATAATGATAAATAACATTCAGACTTATGAGTTTTATTGTTGCTGAGCCAGCTTTAATTTTCCTAAGAATTTTTTAGGCCTGGTTGGCAAGAACCTGTTTTAATGGAAAATCTTTGAAATTAGACCATAACTTGGATTTAAAGGGTACTGGAAATCATCCTGATGTTTTACAAACTGCACGAAAGAGAAGATTTAATGTTCTGAGGAGTTTCAAATGTTGTTCACTTCATCAAAAACCAATACAGGAATGTGATGGTTGCCCTTTATTTTTTTCTGAATTGCACTGGGGATGGGAAGTATCTTTTCATAATTTACCAGACATTTATAACGTGCAGCACTTCAGAAGACAGTGTTTTATAGTTATCTGCAATTCCCTTCTGCAGTACAAATTAAAACTTGCTTAACTTTCTTGGATAAGCATCACCACATAACATTTCTTCTGCTGCGTGATGCCTGTTTGGAAAGTCAAAACAGCTTCCTGGAGAATATTTTTCATGTTAATCTTTCTACCTGAATTTATCTGGCAGCCTAATTCTGTGGAAGTTGATGGGTTTGCTTATATAACTGATGTGCACAACGCTTTGAATATACCAATAATCTCCAAGTAAACCATTTTCCTTCCTCTTCCCTCAAGCATTTTCTACAGAACCTGTAAAAATTGGGAAGTTCAACTCCTACATTAACAGCTCTCGTGCTTACATTGTTCCTACAAGGGAAAGCTGCAGAAAAAGGAACTGTGAGGCAGCACTAGGACCAGGCTCGTGGCACAGCATGTGGGGAGTGCTTAGAAAATCACAGCAGACAGACAATTTACAACAGTGGGGGTTATTTTTCACTCCAGGACTTTGATCTGGCTGCAGGGTGTTTATCAGGACTGCTTTGCATGGCATCTACATTTAATAAGGCAGCTGAAGAATGATGAGGCTGCTTTCCTGACAATTTTCTAAGCAAAATAGAATGCTTGCTGCTCAACAAAAGCTTTTTTTTTTTTTCCATTTAGTCAAATATCAGAAAAAGAAATAACTGCAGAGTTTTATTAGTTGCAGATTACTTGCCCAGACAGCTGTGCTCTCAGCATGTCATCAAAAAAAACCTGGTCTCAGAAGCCAAAGCAGCCTCAGAAGCTGATCCATTTAAACACAGAGCAAAAGTTGTGGGCCACTCCGAGGTATTAAGGGTGTTAAATGGTCTGTCAGGGCTCAGGGACATCACTGTCACAGCCCTGCAGTGATCCCTGCTCGTGCTGGGATTCTGTTCCTGCAGGCTGGAATGGCAGAAAGCAGCTCAGTGAGGGCAGTGATGTTTAACAGCTCATCCAGGAGAGGAAGGGAAGATGTCTCAGGCCAGGTGTCCTTTCCAGGTAAAATCTATTGGGAAAGAGGGGGAAGAGCTCCAGTGGAAAAACTTGGGATTCCTGATGGCTTCTCCTTTGTGTTCTTCCTCCAAAACAGGCAGCAGGGACAGCTCAGGTGGGACTTGGAGCAACCTGGTCTGTGGAAGGTGTCCCTGTCATGGCAGGGGTGGGGCATGATGAGCTTCAGGAACCTTCCAGCCCAAACCATTCCATGATTCTGTGGATAATGGTCTTGGAAAGGCTAAAAAGGATGAGCAGGTTTGTTGTTCTATTCCCACCACTGTTGCCTGTGCTGTTGCTGTGTGACCCTGTCCTGAAAGACTCAATTTCCCCAAAGAGTAACAGGCCTTCAGTTAAAACACTTTAAAAAATGTCTTCTAATTTCCTAAATTGTCTCTGTGTGAATGTAAATAAACAAAGGAAGGGAACTAAGCCTTGTGAGGCTTGGCATGAGTTTTGTTTCAGGTGAGAATGTGCTCTTTGTCAATTCAGAGTGATTTTCAAAAGCACTGTAAGGTTCCAGCATTGGACAGGAGGATTTGAGTCAGAATGAGACATTAAATATGGATACAGGCACAAACTTAAATGTAACAAAGAAACACTCTTAGAATTTTTTTGCTGACAGAAATAGCATAAAGGAGCTGGATGCCTGGTACTGGCAATATTTATTTTCTTATGGTGAGGCTAAATTGGACGTGAGTGAATCCTCCCCTGGCAAAGCTCTCCTGTTTCCAAGTGTTCTGCAGCCCTTGCAGCACTGCAGCTCAGGATGCAGAGCATGAGCTGGGTGGTGGTGCCCATTTCACTCATGCCAGTGACTGTTTCCAGGGGCTCAACAAGTGCTTGAGGGAAAACATGCTGAAAATTCTAACTATCCTGGTTGGTGCTACTGCTATTTCATCTTAATTTAAAAAAAAAAAAAAAAAAAAAAAGAGCTTCATGTCTCCTTTTGGTGGCATCCACTCAGTATTTGACTCTTCATTTTGATTCAAATTCTGTTGTCTTATAATTCACAACTCAGCTAAACGTTTCTTTTCATGAATGACACCCAAGGCTTTGTGCCTGCAAGTATCACTGCATCAAGTGGGCTATTTAAAGCAAAATCTGTTTGCTTCCAAGAGAAGAACAATGCTCTGAGTGTGAATGATGTGTCAAAATATCAACCAAATTGTCACCTGAATGTGGCAGCTGCTCCATTCTGAGGTTCACATTAAATGAAAGATAACTGAGGAGAGTTTTGTTTTGCTCAGTGAAGGTGTTGGTTTGATTAGAAATGCTTTTGCAGGCATCCTCTTTGACAGTAAACAGCCAAACTTTTACCTTGGTTTCTGAATAAACTGCCTGTTGCCAAAATCTCCTGTGCAAAATATTGTTGTGGGTGTTGGACACTGCTGAGACTTGGCCCAGTTTCCTCCCACATTCTCCTGTGCTCTTTCCATATTCTCCAACCAGCTTGGCTCCCTCTCCTTCCAGTGCTGCTAGTCAGGCTGCAATCTATTGCAGGATAAAGCAAATAAGTGCCTGCAATTCCTTCTCCTGGATCCTCTGTTACAGGAGGCATTTAATCCTTGCTCCTCCAACTCTGCTTCTTGTCCTTCATCTCCTCCTGTCCTTCCCCTTGCAGCTGGTGATGAACTCATGGAGGGAGAGGAGAGGAGACAACAAAAACCTGAGGCTGATTGCACAGCAGAGTTGGACTTTAATGGTGAGTTTCCTGGTTTTGGCACTTTTTACAGAAATCTCTGGTCTCCAGGACTGAGGTATCCAGGCCTCTCCCCCCAGCCCAGCCCTTGCTGCAGCCAGGGGAAGTCGGAGCTGATTTTGTCTGGATTCCCTGCTGTTCAGCAGCACCTTGACACCCCTGTCCCTCAGCAGGCTCCAGCCTTTGTTTAAAAAAACTGTGGCAGGGACTCTGCTGGTCCCTTCCAAACCCTCAGCATCCCTCTCAGGTCAGGAAACCCAAACAATCAATTGCTGCTCTTTGGTGTGGGTGGCAGCCAGGAGCTAAAAGCTGCTGCAGGATGCTCACAACACAATTCTTCTGTATCAATCCCAGCCTCAGGTGTGTCCATTTCCATCCACTGAGAGGGATTTACTTATTTTAGCTTATTAGAAATGCAGCATCCAGTAGACAAAGCCCTAATAAAATTAACTTGAGTTCCAGGGTGTGTTTTAGAAGATGAGGGGAGCTGAGAAAGGAAAAATTGAGAGAAAAGCAAAGTTAATTTAATTGTGCAGATGCAGAGAATGTGTGTGAAACTGAGGGACTGTTGTGTGTTTTTTAAAGGAGAATTAGATTTAAAATGGAAAGATTACATGTTGCAAGAGCAGGGATATATTTACAGATACTTAACCCTGTGTTCATGTGTTTTCAGCTGGTGTGTGTGTAAAAGTAAATGGCTTCATAAATGTAAATGATTTGTAGCACGATTTTGGGCTAGAGAGCAGCTTTAGCATTATGACTTAAGTCAGATTCCCCTCTGTTTCTTCACATAACCAGCCAGAATGATGGCAAAACCCCACAAAACCAGGCACCACATCTGTAGCTCAGTTTTCCTAGGTAAATGATCTTGCAAAATGTGTTTTCGGTAAGGCTTGTTGGACTGGGTTGACCTTTGGAACAGCTTTGTTCTCTTCAGCATCCTCGAGTTTTGAGACAAATCAATAAATTGAGCAGGAGCCCTGCACAAAGACCAGATGGTGTTCACCCAGTACTTGCAAAGGAATTAAAATGTGAAATTACCAGCCTGCTGCTGTGGGACACCACTTAGATCTGCCTGGGTGCAGCAGGAACAGCAGGGAGGAACTCTCACATCAGCCTTTGTTTCGGTGTGCAGCTGAATTCAAATCTGACTTAGTACAGCATAAAAAAAATAAGGTGCTCAGAGGAATGGACAAACATATGGTGGGGAGTTATCTCTGTAACTTTTATGAAGATAAACAGTACCTGTGGAAGATTTTAGGAGACGTTAACAAGTATGTGGATGACATAATTTACATATTAGGTAAGGATTTTTCCAAAAAAACACTTAAAAATTATGTAAAAGCTTTTTAGGAAATTGAACAAGCATTGGATTAAAAATCAGGCTTTTTAGGCACTCACAACTTAATAAAAAAGAAGAGGAATTGAAGGATAGATTTCTATGTGGTGGCCTGGAAAAGGAGGTAAATAGGTACCAATTTGCTGCTGATGCAAAAGGACTCAGAATATTCTAATTAAAACTACCTGTGGGAGCTTGCAGAAATTCTTGTGTGACAGAGGAACCAGAATATTGATAAATGAATGACTGTCTGTGGGTAGGAAGGAGCCTTAGTCAAAGTCATGGCTGAGTTGTGAATTTGCTGGTTGGGAAATGATCTTTGCCTGCAATCCCTTGGAGATGTGGCTGAGATTGAGCTGCCACCCTTGGAATTCCTCATGGAGCAGAGTTAGGCCACACTGTGCAGTACACAGCTCCCTGGGGGTGGAATGGTGGAAGAAGAATTCAAATTCCCTGCCTGTTTGGGAATAAAATTCTCCATGAAAGGCCTTATTTTGCAGGCAGAGAACAATTAATTTTTTTGTTGTTGGTAATTTTTTTGTTGGTTGATTTATTTTTGCCACTTATAGCACATTTGGGAGGTGCTTCCATAACCTTGCTGCTCTAAGAGTTAAGGTGGAAACTTTTTTCAACTTCCAGGTTAACTTTGATTTTAATTTGGCTATCAGAAAGGTATTTATTTCTAAAGAGCATTTTTAGTTTTAAGGGATCTTCTCTCTGCATCAGTGCTTTCCTTTCCAGTCATTGTATCTAATGAGAGGCAGCAATTAAAACCCCACATTAAAACTTTGCTAAACTGTTCAAAGAATGTGTATGGCAGGAGATCACCCTTGCTCCTTAGAATAGGATGTGACTAATTCACCTTTCCATGGCTTCAGCTGTGTTTGCTGTAAAAGCTACTGTAGCTCCATTGTTTAGGAATGTAATTAAATTTAGGAGAGGTTTAATGCAGCCAATCCATGGGATGAGGCAAATTACTCCTGAGATTCCTTGAAGACTGACTGGATAATGCTCATAAAATCCCTTCTTTGTTCCAGAACTTCTATGACTTCACAGAGATGTGAAATCTGGTGCTTGGCAGAGCCAGAAGGAAACATCTGGGTGCTTTTGATCAAAGATGCTTGTGGAAAATGAGGCTGCAAAGCATCGAGAGTGGCACAGTTTGAGAAAGAGGAAGAAAGAATGAAACTCTCCTCAACAGAAGTTGGTAAATTTGGGGGGAAATTTGCTGTGCAGTTTCTTATTCCTTCAATAAAGCTTAATGCTTGCACAGAACATTCAGATAAGTGTTTTAAATACTGGGGTTTTAAGGCAGGCACTGAAGCTGAAATTTATCTAAAATTAAGAAAATTAGCTGCAGAATGGTCTCCTGCAGCATGTGGCAGAACTTTAAGTTAGTAAATGGAAGCTAAATAATTTTCTCACTATCCAGTGTTTAGCTTTCTGCAAGAGCAAATCATTTCTTTGAGCAGTAGCTGAGTAACTGGAAACACTCTGTCTAAGCTAAAAGAGTGGTTTATCTTACATTGCTTTTTGAGTGCTCTATTATGGTTCAAATCTAAAGCTATTCAATAAATTATAAAGATTTTTTTTTTTCAGGGATGTGATTTGTGTAGTTTCCTGAGCACACAGAAGAGTGGAGAGGACCTTCTTTGCCCATTTGCTAGAGAACAGAAGATATTACATTTGACAATCCCTTAATCCAATTTATACCCAGTTTGCTGCTGGCCACCTGTGAGCAATTTTATTTTGTGGCTTTTTGTTTTCATCTTGAGAGCATTCATTTGTCTGTGGAGGATGATTCCCTAGGACTAGCTCAGGATCTTGGGCCCACCACAACAGCTGGGAACTTAATTCAGACCTTTGGAGTTACTGGAGAATCTTGATTTTTGGTAGGAGTTTCAGTCTGTGGGATGACTCCTGCACTCAGAAAATTGCTTTTCATGCTGTGGTGTTTGCTACCGTTGTCCTGGGAAGGTGAAGCTGTGTCCCAGTGCATGCAAAATGAAAACTAAAGTAACCTGACAGGCTGACTGCTCTTTTAGACTCTCAAATGGAACAGTCCTTAGCTCCTGGTAATGGTAATAGCAGTGTTTTCTTGATTTATTCATTCAGACAAAATGATTTTATCGGTTCAAGTTTCTTTTTGGGGCTTTGGGAGTGGGTGACTGTATCCTGGTCCTCTGCTCTCCAGCTCAGGAATTTTCATTTTTTCCCTTTGTTCAGGGAGTGTTCCAGGCCCTGGAGTGCCAAGGCCAGCAGGGTGCTGGGGAGGCTCTGCTCTGGCTCTTTTTCATCAGATTCAAACCCTGCAGCTCTTCTGCCTGCTTGGGGCTGGGCTGAGGTTGTTGTGGGGGCAGTGAGATCTCACAGGCAGGTAGGGTGGGTTATTGTTCCAGTGAATATCCTGCTTTAAGCTCCTGCTTGGCCACATGACTCCTCTGACTTACCTGCTGCCCTTCTGGCCAAAAATATTCCTTATTTGTATGTAAAGTTTTGGGTTTCTTCCATAGCCAAACACATCTGTCTGTGGATGACTCTTCAGGGTTCTGTTTTGCTCTGTGGAGGTGTGAGGTGGGTGACATTTGCCTTCTGAAAGCTTATTTATTATATTTGTGGCCAGTATCTAATGCTGAATTTTCTGTGTCTAACCTGATCACGTGCACAAATTCTCCTTTCTCTGCTTCTGTGTGTAACAGAATTGGGGATTTCAGGGTGAGGCTCTTGTAAGTGTTTTATATTCAGATTCAGCTGCAATAGCTGAAGTGTGGTGAGGTGTCTGAGCAAATTGATAAAATTAAACTTTAAAGGTGGTATTTGAGCAGAAATCTAAATTCTGCTCTCTCACCCCATGCACTGTTGAAGTGGTTGGTGTTGTGTCCATGTCCAGGTAGCAGCTAAAGCAGAGATGAAAAGCTGTGCTTGGACTTTTCCTGGAATGAAATGGTGTTTGGGAAGGCTTAATCAATTACAGAGGGGGAATTTGCATGTGCATTTCTTTAGCTCAGTGATGAATATTTCTGTGGTGTATTTGGAGTGTTGAGATGGAAGTTGAGACTCCGTTTTGTGAAAAGAAAATGAAATAAAGGGAAAGAACATGACCTGAATTTAATAAGTTTATTCTTATCTTGAATGATAAAAAGAACAGGGAGGACTCGTTGAAATTCTGCTCTGACACAAAAATTCCCCACAGACAGACAATGAAACCTGCAAGTCCTGTTCCTGAAAAAGTCATGGAATGTCCTGGGTTGGAAGGGATCCACAAGGATCATCAAGTCCTTGCACAAGACAGCCCCAAAACCCCTGAGAATCCACAGAATCCTGTGCCTGAGAGCATTGTCCAAATGCTTCTTGAGCCTAAGCCAGCCCTTTCCAGCAGCCACACTCCAAAGCCTCAAAGCAAAGAGCAAAAGGAAGCAAGTGAAAGTGTAAAGCTCATTTTGCAGCACAGGCAGAGGCCTGAGCATGCTCTGTAAGCTCTGATGTCCTGTGTGTAACTTAAAATGACCCAAATATGATCAATTTAAAATGTGCCCCAGGAGTCAGACATCTGGGAACAAATTTTCCACTCTTTATTTCACCACTGCTGCAGAGTCCTGCTTGAGGATACAGCACAACCTCTCTCCTGGCCACAAAGAGAGAAGGATGAGGAGAGGACAAAACCTGCTTCTGACTCTTCAGCAGCGTGAGCCACGTGGGACACAGGGGAAAAGCTGGAAAAGTAATGGAAGCTGAAGCAGGACCTTGCTGGTGATGAGGAGCTACCAAGGGGCCTCAAGGCAGCCCTGCTGCCTGACAGAAAATCAGCCACAGCTCTTCAGATGCTGAAACAAATGAGAGATCCACTGTCAGAGACAACACTGGGTGACGTGATGCACAGCTCATGCCATCAGTGCTTAAAAATTTGGGACACATCCACCTCCATGTCCATAGAAACACCCACTTGGACACTTGGCTGCATCAGCACCAGTGATAGCACCCAGTGAGAGCTCTCCCTGGGAGTGAATTTGGATTCCCCAGAAGCACAAATTTGCCTGACTTGATATTTTTTTTAATGCATTTTATTTTTTGCCTTCAGTGTCTGATGGAATTGTTGAAGTGAACGATGTCGAGCAGCAAACTTTGGGATGCCCGGGGCAGCACTCAGACACACTGAGTGAAAATATTAAAAACCTGTCAGGTGGGAAAGGACTCCTTCCTTTCTCAAGTGCCAATGTTTTATACACTGCCTGAAACACCTCTGCTTCTCCTGTGCTACCTTGGCTGCTACTGATGAAATTTGGTTTTCACTCACCCAGCTCCAGTCATTGCTTAAGGGCCTGGAGGAGATGATTACTTAAGTCAGGGAGCAATTTGAGGCAGGTGGAATGTGAGGAGCTTTCTAAGGGAGAGGTAATGGAGTTGGTTTTAACTCTTGCTGTGACTGCAAAAAAACTTTGCCTTTCCTTCAGAGGAAATGTCTGTGTCTGTCCAAAATACCTGTGCATCTTCCTTATTCATTCCAGCTTCCCTGCTTCTGTTTGTGTAGGGAGTGAGGTGGGAAGCAATCCTGATCCCTTCCAGGAGAAGCCACAGCATTTCTGCCTTATTGTCTCTTTTCATTTCTCACCTGATTTAGAAAGAACCATCTGTGAGCTTGAATAAACATTTAAGTGCAGGGAGTGATAAAACAGTGCTTTTATGGCTGGTAACTTTTCCTGGTGATTATTTATGTTTATTCAGAGGCTCAGAGGGAGCTCTACAGAGGCTTTCTGCTGCCAGCCTGGAATGGTGGCAGTCCTGAGGCTGCTGTCAGCCTTATGGTCTGCTCAGAGTGGTGAGAGTGGCTGATCTGTGCAAATAAATGTCATCTGTAGAGTTTAGCAAACAAATGTGTCTGGGGCAGGCACAGCTTGAGGTCAGTTTAGTTGAGAAAATTTTATCCTAAAGCAATAGTTTAAATGAATGGGAGTGAATAAAGGCAGCTCCAAGAACTGTTTGTTGTGTTATATTTAGGTCCAAGTTCAGGTTTTAGGTATTTGCTCCTGATTTTGTCCCAGTGTTGAACATGGGAAAGAAGAAGGCTTACAGATTCTTTCCTCTCTGGTTGTGGAACTGTTTCTGACTGAAAACAAAGTATAAATTACGATATTAATTGTCATTTTGTATTGGGGAATGTAATGGGTTTCTTTTTTTTTTTAAATGACTCAAAAATTTCTGTCCAGTCCTTCAAAGAAAGAGGCCTCTTCATTGCAGCCTTTAATGTCATTAAACTCTTCCTTAACTGCAGTACCTGAAAGTGTTAAGGGAAGGGGAAAAAGAGGAGGTAGTTCTGCCATTGTTTGGCTGAAAAGGAAAGTGGAAATAGTGTGTCAGGATTTGAGGTTTCAAGAATACAATATTGATGTAGGAGAGTTCTGCAAATGGCTTCTGGTGTTGCAGTTGTCAACCACAAAAGCTGTGCCAGAACTTCCCAGAGCATTTAATTTTGAGGAAAAGAGGCCTATAAAAAAGGAATATTCCTTCCTGCTGCAAAAGCAGAGGCAAACTCTTGAGTACATTTTCAAGAGAAAAGGTGCACAACATCAGGGCAACAATGTGAAATCAACAGGAGATTCTGGAGATGCTCCTTTCTGTAAATTCAGCAACACCACGGGGAAAAAACTGCTGAGCCTTTGAGCACTGTAGGAACCACTGCCTCTGCAGGCACGTCAGCAGCATGGATTCAGCAACTATAATAACCAGCTTTGCTTGGGGACTCGCTGTTGGCCTGCCTTGCTGACAGGGCTGCCATGAAAACGTTTATAAACTGCCTCCTAACAGAGTGGTGTGTGGGATTCCAGAGCCCCCGTGCTGCCTTCTGAACAACACACACTGCACACACACACAGGTGTGGTTATGCAGCACTTCAAAATGATCTCTAATCAGATTCCTGCCCATGGCCCCCCTTTAAAATGTATTTTTTTTTTCTGTAGGTGTCACTGTAGCATAGCAGATAGAAACCACTTTCCTTAATGAAAATGTAGAATCCCCACAGATCTGAAGGAAGCTGTAATCCGGTTTTCTGTGCCATGGTTGTCATATCAACAATGAGGTTTCCCAGCAACTGACAGAATATTTTGTAGATTTATTTATTTACTTATCCTTTTTAATAATGAACTTGATACAAGAGATTTCCTCCCCCTTTATAATTATATAGAAATTGAGAAAGACTTTCCTTAAAAATCATTTACATTTTGTCATCATGTTAATAATAGCAACAGTTAAAATGAATCTTGAAAATAAAAGGGAAGCTGATAGGATTCATGAATGCACCAAAATGTGGCCATATTAGGTTGCAAGACTTTTTGTATTTCTACTTAACTGGTTGCTGAAAGAATAATTTGTGTGTGTGGATTTGATGGTGTTGCTTTTCATGGCTGCTCAGGGTGGAAACTTGGCTGGGCTCCCCTTGGTGTGTGTTGTTCTCTCTGCTTAGCCTGTGCACTTACATAATTCCTGAAAGCATTGAACAGGGCTTGCTTTTAAATTTAGGGTTGAAGGCCTTAAAACCTGCCTTTTACTGCCAGTATTAATCATAGGATCCTGGCATGGTTTGGGATGGAAAGGACCTTAAAGATCATCTCATTCCATCTCCACACCTTCCACTATCCCAGGCTGCTCCAAGCCCTGCCCAGCCTGGCCTTGGACTGCTACACACTCCAGCCTAAGTTGAAATTCCCACCTCCAGAGGAGCCAGCTGCTGCTGGTCTGGTGGTTGAGGCACAGCTTTAGTCCTCCTTTCAAGAACTGAGAATTTGGCACTCTGTGGTTATGGAACATTAACTTGTCTTGATTTGCCTTTCCCTTCATTCTCCTACTCTGCAGGATGCTCTCTTGGGCAGGGAATGGTGTTGGGTCTTGAATCCACTGGAGGAAGATTGTTTTGACCTGTTTTCCCTTTCCTGGGGGGTTGTTTTAATTGTTAAGCCATTATCTGATACTCTGGCAATCATTTAAAGCCAATCTTGTTCTTGTCTGGTTGTTGTGCTTGGAACATTTGGGGTCTCCAGGGTGTTAGGAGCCCCTGTGTTTAATTAGAGGGCTGGGATTTATTCATCTGCTCCTAAGGGCTGGATCCTTCAGATGCAACTTTAACATCTTCCAGGCAAAAGGGAAGGCTTGGTGAATTTCTCACCTAGGCAACGAGTGAGGATGTGGGTGGGTTTTTTTAGGTTTTTTTGGATGGTGATTTAGATTTAAGCTCTGAAAGTCCATGCAAAGCCTTTGGGAGCTCAGCTTGACGTGCATTCCTAATGGATCAAATTGCTGGAGATGCTGAGGGATCACACTTCCTCGGGGGCTTCAGTGAGAGCTGGAAACTGAGTCCTGCCCTTTGGCCTCTCGAGGAGTCGGTGTGTTAGAGGGAGATTTCTTGCACACAAACTGTCTTGGATTTCCACTCTGTTCAAATTACTGTGTAATTTATATCACACCTCCTAATAAACTCTCCCTCTGCTTCCTTGGAGAATACAGCACTTGAAGTTAATTAAATAGAGGAGCTCTGTGAAGCTCAGAGAAACTGGAGCAGCTCTGATTGTCTGACTGTAGGAGATCGTCTCAAAGAGGCGTTTGGGCACTTATTAGCAAACTGGGAAATTACATGTGAAGAAGCAGGGATTGTAGATGCTGTGCAAAATCTAAGGAAAAATCTTTGTCCAGCTCTTTAAATGGTATTCAGGGAACAGAGAGGAAAAGAAAAACCCGACTGTTTGTTGAGCAATCAAAAGAAATTTAATCTGTTTCATAGAAATAAATTTGCTCTTTCCATTTGGGCACAGAAGCGGAGCTTTTATTTGCACAGGACAGCCTTTTAACTAATTGGCATAGAGGCTGCTGGTTTATGTTGGTTTCAAATGCAGTATTTTCAGAAGAAGCTGTGGCAGTCACCCAGGAGCACCTCTCCAGCCTTTCTGCAGCTGTAATGACCTAATGCCATTGCAGGAACTGGAATTGGAACAATTCTCCTGCAGTGCTTTGGTGGTGATGCACAAATACCCGGGAAAGGAGGCTCAGAAAACCAGGGGCAGCCTCTCTGCAGTTCCCTGTGTTCCTGTGGGGTGAGCTGAGAGTGACACACGTGTTCAGCTGCTTCAGGGTAGCAGTTCTGTGATAAAGCTGAACTTTTTATTTTAAGGGAACTCACGTGGTGACTTGTTTCAGCTACAGGTACAGGTGTCTGTGGTAGCCCAGCAATAATTGAAGCTACTCCTCACAGGATATTGGCTTCATGAGCAGTTTGACATAATTATGTTCTGGTGGGGGTTTTGTTCATCTTTTTTGGACTCCTTGTGTAAGTTTTATCACCCCATTGCCCTGATGTTTAATGTAGTGAGTGAGCTCTTTGGAGCTTCAGCTGCTTGTTTCCATTTCGTGCCCCATCCTCAGCCTCAGGGACCATCATAATAAATTGATTTACAGGAGAGCCTCAGGGACTTTCATAATAAATTGATTTACAAGGATTGACAGTTTTATTAATTATTTCTTTTCCTCTCTTCAATAATATGTCCAAGATTTTTCCCCTTTTCCTGATCTTTTGGCATTTGTGGATCTCAGTTCCTATGTAGTTTAGTAGTGACATTCTACGACCCTTCTCACTGTGTAGCCTCAACTCTGCTGGGGTTGTTTCTCTTAAGAGATGAGTCCTAGAATATAAATGAGCACAAATCCCCAGAAAAAACAGGACACAATAATCTTCATAGTGGGAGAAAAGAGAAGGTGTCTTCTAAGTACTAATTATTAGCTTTAGGCACCTTCTGATAATTTCAAGGAGCCAAGATAGGTTTGTGAGTGATTCAGCTCAGCATCTCCTGGGAGCTGGGAGATCACTCTCCTGTAGAGTATAATCAGTGCAGTGTATATTTGATAGGTGTGTTTTTAAGGACTGATAAGTGCCATTAAAATTGACCACAATTGTTCAGCTGCTGCTTCTGTGTTAAATCTTCCCCGTCTGTGATTGTCTCTCTAATAATGAGTTTATGAAGGAAACGTTTCTGAGTCTGTTCCACTCAGCCACAAGCAATGGAGTCATTTATTGTTGCCTAAAATGCTTCATCTCTGTTTGTCCCAATAAAGCTCTAAATCACTGCTGGGATAAATCCATTTATCGTGAGGGGAAAGAATAGAGTCTGCTGTTTCCCTGGGATGGAATTACCAGGCTATTATTTCTCCTGCTTCAGGATACATAAAAGACCATTAGATAGATTCAGGGATTTTTCTTCCTATCCTGGCCAGATCCTTCATGGTTTTTGAAAATATTGGATATTTTACTTGAAATGTGATATTAGACAGTGCTGCAGATAAAGCTACTGGGCATTTCTTGAACCTTCATCAGTCTCAGATCCCTCCCTCTTCAGTCTTTTTACTCTGTCCTCCCACCAGGGGAAAAAGAAAAAGAAATTAAAAAGGATGAAATAGTATCCAATGCATTGGAATTGCAGGGGGTATTCTAAACATCCCTTGGTTTATTGTACTTTTATAGTCAAAAAGTCAAATGTGGTCATTTTGAATTAAGGATTTTGTTGCAGAGGATATAGGATAGTGATATAATACAGTAAGGAGAAAAGAAACTAAAAAATAGGAGAGGAAAGAAATGAATAATTTATAAGAAAACACTTTCTTTAACTCATTAAAATGGCCTGACAGTCATGGAAATGTTAGGTTTTTTTCTTGTTCAAAAGGAAAGTAGAATGCTTGCAAATGAGCTTCTAAAAAACTAATAAAAGGAAGCCTTTCTCCCTCTTTAAGTTTTTTGAAAGGGAAAATTGTTAATAAAATAGTTCAGATGGAAGTTTTTGCTACAATGATATTTAAATTTCCATGAACAGATCACTAAGAAGAACTAAAAGTACTGCAAAACATGGCTTCACTCCTTGGATTTCCAGTGACAGGTGAGTGATCTCAAAGTAATGACAGATTCCTTATTTTCTGCTTCAAACCAATTCCAATGGTCTGGGAAGGGCAAGGGAAGAAATGTGACTTTCTGTGTGGGGCTGATTTTAGGGAATCTTTCTGGAGGTGGTACAAAGACCCAAGAGGGAGAGTTGGGAACTGATAAAAGCATCAATATTTACCAAAAATCTTCATCTGCTTCTTTTGTGTTAAAGCTTCACTGTTTGTTTGTGTTGGTGGTTTCTTTCAAGGCCAGGAGATTTATAGCACTGGTTGCTTTTTCTTAGTAATTTTCATCTCTTCATCATTAAAATAAAGACTTAAAACTTTTAACCACACTCTTTTTTTCCTTCAGATTTTGCAAAATCGCAGTGGTGATTCTTTTGGTGTGGAAACCTCCCAAGGGATGGGGAGATGTGAGAGGAACAGTGTGTGGTTGTTTTTCTTGCATTTCTGAGTCACTTACCTGAGATTGCCCCCTTTAGGACAGAGTGAAACTGATCAAATTAAAGTTTAGAGAAGTGTGGGAATGCAGAGTTCTGGATGGGTTTTGTTTTGGTTTTTTTTTCCCTTGAAATAATCTCTCCCAAGTGTTTGATTTGGGCTGAAATCTCATTATTGACTCTCCTTTCCCCAAAATCAATCAGTGATCAGAAGATGCTGGGCATCACACCCCATCTAGTGCCAGCTGGGCAAACTCCTGGAGAGCCTGTGGACAATTGTGATCCTGGACAAATCAGCAAGAATTCCTGAAACAGAAAAAGGGAGTAATAACTGCATCATCTACCTCCTGTCTTGGGCTTTGCAGGCAAAGCAACGTGTTCTAAAAAGGACCAATCCTGCAGACCTCAGAGGAGCACAGCTAAAAGCAGAGTTTGATTTTGCATCTCACAGTTTTCTGATGGGTGAGATTTTTCGACTTTTTTTAGTTCTCCAATATTCCATAAATGCATTTTTGGGGATGTGACCCATTGATTTTCACTTCCCCTTAGCACATTTTTCCCACTTGCAATATAAACCACTGATGGGGCAGGTTCATAAGGGCTGGCATCCTGCAGTTATGCCAAACTATTAATCCTTTTTTTTTTTTTGACTGTTATTTCTAATTTTAAAAATAGTGTGGTGAGTGTATTTTCCTGCTCCTGTTGCCATCCAAGTAAATGCTGGGGAAAAAGAAAGAAGAGCCCCTGCCTGTTTTGAGAAGAGATCTCCCAGCTCTTGTTTGATCCATCTTTACTATTGCAGCTCAGGCTTGCACTCAGCTCCCATCCATCACTTGATTATTGTGTAACTGCTGTTCCTGGCTTTGCTCTACCCTTAGAAGGTTGGGTTTTTTTCAATCCTTTTCATCTGAATGCTGTTCAAAGATGCCCTGAGGAGCCATTCTTGTTGTTCAGGTGGATACTGAGAGGGGACTCTGTGTTTGTCTGACTGCTGGACATGGAGCAATGTGGTCCCTCAGAGATGCTCTGCAGGAGGTGTCAGTGACCTGTTCAGCTCCAGAATCCCTGGCTGTGTTTGTCAGAGCTGCAGCAGTCCTGGCTGCTCCAGAAAGCTGAGGTTTAGGGTTAATCTGTGCATCTCCAGCAAATCCAGTGCATCCCCAGAGTGCTGGATTTACTGCAGAGCCCAGAGCAGCTGTGCTCTCTCCTGCATCTCTTTGTGCCCAGGAAATCTCGGGCTGAAAATAAAACCACCAGCCTTGGAGCTGAGGCTGTTGCATTTGCACATCATCTCTCAGCAAGAGAAAAGACTTTAAAGCATGAGATGGTTTATAAGTGATTGCCTGGACTAAATATACTCCTTTGATGGATTTTTCCAGGTTTGTTTGTCAGGAAAGTACAAATGCCTGGAGGGCTCATCTCTTAACCCTACACACCGTTTGGTCTCCTGGTTTAGAGGAAGTTCTGTGCAAGGAAGAGATGGAGATCCAAGGGGAGACAGGGTTTTGTCTTGTGGGGTTTTAACTGGGAGAGTGCTGACAATTAAAAGGATAACTGGAACTCTGTTGGTGTAGATTACAGGGAAATCCTGTTTCAGATTGGAGCAGGTTCCACCCCATCGACCTGGAACTCTTCTTTGCCCCTTGAGCTGTGCACAGCCACTTGGATCCCATTCCTCTCCAAGGAAGGAATGAGCAGCAACACCTGCTGGATAAAATCACAGCAGAGAATTTCATTCTAACAGCAAATAATTCATTCCCAGGACCCCAAATTCCAGCCTTGGAGTGGCAGCGAGCTCAGCTTTGCAGGAGACGGGGAGATTGGAGCTCCTGTCCGAGGGCTGGGCCCTGGTTTGGGATGCTGTGCCCGTGATTCCTGTTGGGATCCGTGTTTGGATGATGCAGCTGGGTGATGCCAGCCCTGCCCCGGGCACTCAGTGGCACCGTGGCCTGTGCATTTCACACCCCTCGTGTGTTGCTAACGAGACACAACACGATTGCACGTTCTTTGTTTTCTTATTGTGCACGGCTTTAACTCGGAATTGAAGGACTCCTTTAAGATCAAAGATTTCTTTACGAGCAGATGATAATTAACTGAAACCTAAATCCAACTGCACAGCTATTCCAAAGCAGCTTAAACCTAGCAAACAACAAAAAGCCCCAAGATACCCTATTTATCCATTACCATGCTCTGTTTTTATCTTTAACAATGTTGCTGATGTTCATCTTTTTCCCATTGAAAGTCATTTGGGTAATGCCTGACATCCTAAATAACATCTGAGATTTTTTTTCATCAGAGAGGACCTATATTTTTAAACTGGCCATGCACCATAATCTTTTGTAGCTGCATGAGGAGCTTATTTCCAAAATATGGTTGTAAAATATTTTTAAGGCTTGCTCCAAACTTGTTTTGATAAACGAAAGGCCAATCAATGTGTGATTTTTTTTTTTTACATGCCTCTGAACTAGAAATTTTAAATCTCATGTGCTGCACTTTAAAATATTTCAGAGATCTTTTACATAAGAGTAGTCAGATTTTCTTTCAGTTGTTTTTCTAAGCCTCTTCTATTTTTTATTCCTACTAAAAGAAATCTATCTTTGTTACCGAGTCTGTGGCAGCTCACAAGAATGCATTTTTCAAATGAAATTTAGAGTTTTTGCTCCAGAACTTTCCTGGATTCAGCAGGGCTCTGTGATGATGCATTGTTTGTCTAGAACAAAATGGAAATGGGAGTCATGGAGCTGAAGAAATCTACAGCATTGGTGTTTTACAAAGGTAATGCTTGTAGTCTTCACCAGTTCAGTGCTGGTGGGTACTGAAGAAATCCCGGGTTGCAAATGGTGCAGAAGTGGAAATTTTAGAGGTTCTTGTGTTCCACTGAGAGAAGTGAAACCCTTGTTAAGGAAGGTGCAGAAGCCCCTTTAGGGAGGTGTTCAATTGTGGTGTTTCACAGGTGATTTTTAGTGTCTCCTCCTGCCCCAGCCTCTGACCACACTTTGGCCCCAAAGTGGCACCACTTGCACTTTTCTCATGATTTCATCACCAGCCCTTAGAACCAAACTTGTGGTTTCCATCTCTTTGTGGTTTTCCTTCCTCTCCTGTGGTAGCAATCCAAGAGAGGGGTTAATCCCCCTGCAGCTGGGAACTGACTCAGCTCCTGCAATTCCTGAGGATGTTCTGCTAAACGTGGTCTAAATCATCCTATTGATAACTGTGTATAAATACATCCTGACAGGTGCTGGAATGTTGGGAGGGCTCAGAACTGGGCATCCCACACCTCCCCATGGTTCCCAAATGTAAATAATTTCTATGAACTGTGGTTGGTTTTTTCACTTCACTATTTCATCTTCTGCTCTGATTATTTATCTTTATGGTGTCAATAATGTTGTATGTGTGCAAAATACTGAAAACTTTTCAAGTCAGACCTCGTCAGGATGACATCAATTTATTGCTTTTGTCATGTGGTGTTTGAAGCTCTGCTAGGCCTGATTTAAGGCACAGAGCTGGTGGGATTTTTGCTGCTTTTCCTCACCTCCCCTCACATAAAAAGGACAGACACAGATTTTATGTACAGCCTGTAGAGCACCTTGGCTAACTTGCCTTTTTCTTGGCTACGGCTCAAGCCCTTGAACTTCTGACACTCTTTTACCTGCCTGGATCTGTTCCAAGATTGAACTGTGGAGTGTGTCAGCTCTGCAACAGCAACAGGCTTTAGGTTTTCTCCCAGAACATGCTGGGAGGATGATTTGCCCTCTGCCCTGATTATTTTCCTCCTCAAAAAGTTTGTAATCTAAAAAGGGACAGATAAGCAGCTACCAAGTATTGCTGAAGCTAAAGAGTCAAAACAAGGAGTCTGAGCGTTATTGGCCTCAACAATTTAGCAAACACAAATGGAGGTGTAAATGTGGAACTGAGCCCAGTTTGCAAACACAAAGCTTCTGTCCAGGGCTCTGCTGTCAGATAGTGCTTTCTGGGTGAAATTCTGAGATCTTGGAGTGGACAGGAGGTCTGCAGTTAATTCCATTTCTGTTCTCTACCTGAAGACTCTGGTGGGTGACCTGGGACCTGTGCTCTTCCCATCCCCTCCCAAAGATGCTGCCCAGGGACTTCCTTCCTCAGGAGGAGATTGGCTCCTGCACTGGATTCTTGTGAGGGCTGGGAAGGGTCCCCAGATGGCTTAACCTGGAGGTCCTGCCTTCATTAATGGGTATCTTCATTAACATGGCTGCCTAATTGGCCACAGACAGAGCTCTCCTACTTTTTGCTCCAGCCACACAGGGCTCCTTGGAAGGATGTCTGCAGCTCTTGTGCCTTTCTGCCTTGTCAGAGAGGCTTGCACATCACTGGGATATGACAGAATGAATTTGGAGCAGGGTGAAAATATGTTTTTTCCAAAGTAATTTTTCATATTAACTACATTTCCAAGTTACATGTTTTGGAGGTCAGACCTTCATGGTTTAAAAGTAGGCACTGGAAAGGGACATTCAGAGGACTTTGTAGATCCATTTTTCATTTTATTTTAAAGGGAGGGTTTTTTTTTTTTTCTCACATTTTTTGAAAGTTAAGGGGATTTCATTTGTCACCTTTTCCTCTGAGGACAAGTGGCTCCTCGTGCTTTGCTCTGTGAGGGTGTCAGAGCTGTTGGCACGAGTTCAGTGTGGCTGTGACTCGTGGGCACAACACTCCCTTGTGTTCAGTGTTCTTTGCTCTTGTCCCTTCAGCTTCTTCCAGGGACTTCTCCCAGACAATCAGAGTTTTATTTCTGTCTGAACTGGGACAGATTTTATGTGGGACCTCGGTGCTTCAGTGGCTCCTGAGCCTGTGGAAGGATCCGTGTGCAGGTGCAAAAGAACCTGTTGGGGTTTATTGCACCCGAGCCACCCTCCCTTTGGAGAACAGGCAATCCTGGTTATTTTGGGTGTCTGAGCTATGGGATGTTGGAAATGATGTGGAATACATGTGGGTTGGATTTCAGCTTGCCCTGCAATGCTAGGAGTCAGCACGAATTATTTCCAAGTGGGAACAAGAGAATTGGGAAAAGATCCCTGCTAAAGCATGAACAGAATTGTCTGTGGTAGCACCTGGGTTCAGAGTGCTGAAGAATTTGGGTTAATAAGCTCTGCCTGCTGGGTTACCCAGTTGTAGTCCAAATTGTTGTCTGTTCAATGAATCCACTGCTGAGTTTTGTGCTCCCTTCTTCAGGCACCAAAAGAGGTTAAGAAACCCCAGGAACATTCTGCTGAGAGTATTGGGCCATGTTCATTGATGTGCCCTGGCTATTTTGTGCTGCTCTGCTGATGCAAAGCAGCCATAAACCTGGATTAGTGCAGTGCAGCAGTGGGAGACTCCAGTAAAGAGACAGGGTGGCTGCAGTTTGCTGTGATATTTGTTCTTTCAGACTCGCTTTTCTGCATATATTAATTGTTCAACTTAATAAAATTATAATTTAATACAGTTCAGCTCTTCTGGGAGTCATGAGTATAATAAAATTGTGAGGGTTTTTTTTTGTTTTAAGAGGCCTGGGCTTAGGAGTAAGTCTTCATCTGTTTTAATTAGTTATTGCTCATGGCCTTAAGGGGCCTGCCCTTAGCTGTGCAGGATGAAAATGTCATTCTCTGTGTCTGCAATCTTGCCCAAACTTGAGAGAACCAGAGCAAGAAGGAGCACTTGCTGTATGTCTGTGGAAAGGAAGAGTAAGGTTGTTTGCATTTTTTGATTGGTTTTTAGAAAGTTGTATTAATTTAGTGTCAAAGAGTATAAAGAGTGTTAAATCTCAAAGTCTGAAATGAGCCTTGATCAGCACCTTGGGCTGAACTCAGGAGGGAGCAGGAGAATCTTGTCTTGCAGAATGACACTGTCACAATGCCCACCATGAAATAGTGAGCAGCTGACATTAAACAGATTGTAAAAGGGAAAGCTTTATTTCCAAACTCTTAAAGTTATATATGAGCCCATTTCAAGAGGAGAATGGAGCACACATTGCAGGAGAAAGATAAGGCTGGGCTTGCTTCTCCCCACTACAACACAATGTTTTATACCATCATTTTCTCCTTATTATATTTTATTTGCCCTCTATTTCAGCATAATGAACTAAATCTTGGGGGACATAAAAGTTCTGGAAGTGGCTAATAACCAACTTCTCCTGTTTGAAATGCAACATGAGTTAAGTAAACTGAGCCAAAGTAGTTAATATTTTGTTTTCTTTGTAAGTGTAACTATCAGCCCTTCTTTACTTATGCACTTTGTTTTCGCCCAAAGAACAAACCAGTAACAGAAGACAGAATTTAGTAACTTTAACACAGACTAAACTCACGACCTCAGTGACTTTTGCTTGTATTCTTTAATTACTTCTTAGTACAAAATGATGGTATTGAAAATTAAACTCCTTGAGCGTTAGAATCAAGCTCTCAGTGGTGAATTTGCCACCTTCCCCCCTCACACTGGATTAAACACATGTAATCTCTTGTGTTCCCTTGCCCTTTTTTATTTAGTTTTAGGGGAATAAAGAGTCTTTGAATTTGCACAATTTAAAGGCAATCCACATAGAAAATAAGATTAATTATCTTGTTCCTTATGCTGCCTTTATTCTCCTTGGCTACTCCCGGGTCAGATTCAATGCTGAGCCCTTCAGAGCTGAGCTTTGGGAAGCTGAGATGAACAATCCAGTGATGTCTGTAGCTCCTTGTAGTCATCCCTGTTCTCTTCATATTCAAAGCATCACTCAGGGCTTGTTTATATGCATTACTGTACCTCTTTAAATTAAGGTGTAATTAAAATCAGTTTCATTAGGCTGGTCCAATCGGCTGCGCAGCCACTCTCATTGCAGCATAAACCAACTTTATTTCATGTTAGTGTAAATCAGCCAGCAACATTGTCAGCTTAAAATGTAATAATCCATTAAATTAGACAAAAATTGAAACATCCTCACAGGAGTTTGTGCTGGCGTGTACCCACTTAAATTAGCTGGAGCAAGTTGATGTGTACACAAGGAATTAGAAATGGAATCAAGCACCCACTCTGGTAAATTCCAGTGGAGATCAGAGGAATTGGAATGTGGGGAGAGGGAGATGTCTGAGCAGTGCCAGTGGTCAGGGCGTGTCTGAGGGCCAAATCTGCCCCCTGAGGTTGAGCCTTCAGCTCTTCAGTGCAACCTTTGCATTGCATTGGGTGCTGTCACCAAGCCAGAGATGCTCTGGAAGTTTCCAGCTCCCCACTTGCCAGAAGTTTCCTCGGGGTTTTCCTTCTGACACTTAGCTGTGGATGGAGAGGGAGTCTCATACCAGGAGTGGTGTTTTTGCACGAGGAATGAGCTGTGGTTTATTGCCCTGCCCCAGGATTTTTGGAAGGGAAATATGCAGGTGCAGAATGGTAAAAAAACACCTCTTTTACATCTGGGGAGTTCATAGCTCTTCTCATCAGCAGGGCAGTGCTGGGCTGCTTCCCTGCTGCTACTGATTTCTTCTGCTGAGCTGCCACTTTGAAAAAATCGTGTGTTCAGTAACATTTACTGATATATTTAGTAAAATTTTCTTCCGTTACTTGAAACAAAATAATGAAAGATGCATTTGAGGGCTGAATTTTTCCTCCACCTAATTTAGGGTCAAGTTTTTCTTTAGCTGTACTTCTGCAAAGCTGAGGAGGAAGGGGCAGAGGAAGGCATGGAGAAGGTCCCTGGTCATGTCAAAGCTGAAACCCTCACTGAACCCATCCCTGGGCTCTCCAAATCAGCACTCAAGCTGCCCAGAGGAGTGGTGGTGTCACACTCACAGCAGCCAAAAATCCCCAGACCCCAGCCTCACCTTGGGGGGGCAGCTGCCTGGTGTCATATTGATATTAAACAAGCAGGAGCTAAAACAAATACTCAATGTTTTGTTTGTTGTGCATTGGCTTTTTTTAATTTTCAGTTTCTCATGGTTCCATGTCAGCAGCAGTGAGAACATCCAAACGGCTTTTTGCCTGTATTTGTATTTTTGGTGTGCTGTGAAAAAGCACAGGAGGCACTCAGACTTCAGTCACTCCCACTGCTTATGTGCTTGGTGTGATTTGCATCAGAATAGGTATTTTTCCGTTTTATCTGTAAATTCATTTACATAATTCTCATCAGTATGTGAGTTGTGCTGGTGAAAGGATTGCTGACATGTGGAGAGATACCTCAGGTTTTGAGCTTATTGTTCAGGCAACAAGTAAGTGAAGGTGCAGGTTGCTAATTATAGTGCACACCTTGTCAGTTCCCATGGGCTTTATCCTATAGAAAAAGGGCTTTATTAAATTTGTACCTGAGTGCTATATTATTTTGTCATCAGCAACCCTGAAGTATTAGGATATGAGACTTTTTTTTAATGCAAAAAAATCCAGCATCAATTTCAAGATGAAATTGAACCCAGGTTCTCGACAGGCAAATCTGGGAACTTTGGGAATACCTGACTGCAAGCTCCATGTGCATTTTATATCCCTCAACCAGCTTAGAAAGTGAAACATTTAAAAAAAAAAAAAAAAAGCTAAGACATTTGCTGTATTGTCAATGGCAGGTTCTAGAAAAGGGAATCCTTGGTTCCATCTGTTTCTGGATTCAGAAGGGGTTTGACCTTTTTTGAGTTAAAGCAGAGCAAGAGAAGATTCTGAGGATCCCTTACCTTGGTCAAAAAGCAAATCTGGTGAAGGTGGGATGGCTCAGTTTGGCTGGAGGTGCTCACTGTCACCAAAATGTTTGCTGAGAATGCTCTGCTGGGTTTAACAGTCCTAAATCAGGAGGTACAAAGGAACTCAGGTTGTTTTTGTGCTGAAGTTGCCTGAAGAAAAATGATCTGATAGGTGGTTACAGAGCTTTGGTGAGCTTTGAATATTTTGTAGCTGGAAAACCAAATATTTTTAATTTTTATTTTTTTTAGGAAACAGGAGTTTGCTGTTGGGTTGGCTGCCTTTTGTTTCATTGATGACTTTTGCTTTTAATTTTAGGATGAATGTAGCTCTCAAATGTTTACAGCTCCTCAAGGAGAATATATACTGGGGTTATGTATCCTCAGAGGCCTTTGCTGTTTGAGGAGGCCGTCTTGAGCTAAACTGTTTTACTGTCAGT
The DNA here is from genome assembly GCA_013399225.1 of Rhipidura dahli. Classification (NCBI taxonomy): domain Eukaryota; kingdom Metazoa; phylum Chordata; class Aves; order Passeriformes; family Rhipiduridae; genus Rhipidura; species Rhipidura dahli. The sequence goes on along the minus strand of VXAC01004201.1, from coordinate 165,281 downwards.
TGTGTGCAGCTTTTGAATTTTTATTTATTAATTTTGTGGCATCTTCGATGTACTTTAAGCTGCTAGGCAGAAAAGAGATCTTTGTGTGCTCTCCCTTGTAGGCACTGATTCTTTAGTGACCCCACACCTAAGTAGGATGAGGAGAAATCTTTGTTCCAATTCAAAATATTTGGCTGGTGCCAAGACTGTCCTGCACTGCTTGTTTCTCTACTGTGTGGTCAAGGAATTTCTTGTGTTATGGGATGGAGGGGTTAAACTCAGAGAAGTTTAAATGTGCCATGGAGCACAGCTTGTTTATGGGAGAATTCTCGCTTTGTAATCCCCAGGGGAGCCACAGCCTCCAGTTTCAAGGCTTCTTCACCACATGAGTTTCTGCACTCCGAGGCAGGAATGCTGCTTTTTGCTTTCTACAGCACGCTGTAGAAAAATGAAATAAAGTAGAAAGAACAGAGAGTGCTGGATAATCTGTCCTGCCACATATTCAACTGGGAGGGAGACAAGAATCCCCAATGACCCAGCACTAAAGAAAACCAACCCCTCTTTTTTTTGTCTTTTGGAGTTAGAACCACAATCCTGGTTGTCCTCGTCTGTGGCATTCCTGGGATGGCATCAGATAAAGAGAAGCAATCACTGCACAGGGCTTATAAACTCTGAGTTGGCCTTTCCTTTCTCAGGAACAAAAATATACTTACAAAAGCAGTGAGTGCATCAATTAAAGTCTCAAATAATAAAGGTGGACTCCATGATCTTGGAGGTCTTTTCCAACCTTAATCACAGAATCACAGGCAGGTTTTTCAGTCATAATAAATGACATCATTCATAACTGAGGTAGCTGTTGTTTGCTTTGCAGACTTAAACAGCAATACTCAGATCTTTCTTGCCCTCTCTGTATCTATTTTTTAAATCAGATATGAGTTTTAAGGCTTCTACTTGTCAAATTTTGTCTTTGTTACTATTCCAGCCAAGCCGTTTATTTTTGCCAAATAGCTGATACCTGGTTGATTTATTAGATGGGCTGTCAGCTCAGCTCCTTATTCTATTAACTACTCATGTCTTGAATTTATTTGACAGAGTTGATGAAAGTGGGAAAATGGATGGCATTCCATCTGTTCAAGCCAATTCCTACAGAGAGAGCTGAATTGTGTCTTGGAGGGGAGAGCTCCTGTGCCCTTCATATGGAAATGTCCTCCCATGGTGCAGCTGAGCTTTAAGAACTTTGAGATCTCAGAGCAATCCCATGTCAAAAAATGTGTGGAAGTGGCACTTGAAGGCGTGGTTTAAGGGGGAACACAGCTGATGGTTGGACTGGATGATCTCAAAGCTCTTTTCCAGCCTTCACAATTCCATGGTTGTGTGATTTGGTGCCGGGCTGGGTGTGTCCATATCTATTTGTGTTTATAGATAATCTGTTTGGGCAGGTACTGAGCAAAAGCAGGGCTGGGACATCTTTGATCAGAGAGAGAACTGCACTCTGGAAGGATTTATGTGCCAAGATCCTTGTGCTGAAATGAAAACTCTCCAGAAGTTTCCTGGGCTCTTGGAGCACGTCCTTAAACCTCTCCTTCGGGAGAAACAGCAGCTGAATGTGCACTGGGAGATGTTAATTGGGCTCTGCACTGTCATGGTTTAAATTAGGGAGATGTTGATGCCCCAACCCAAGGGAATCCCATTATTGGGTTCCACACTTCAATCAGGACAACAGGCACCTCTTTTCTTGGGAAATCTTGGCAGGATCATTGGAACAGGCAGTTCAACCAGCAGGTTATGAAGCTCAGTCCCCAGGGTCTGTGGGAAAGCTGCTCCAGCTCTAATGTATGCAACATGATCGTGAAAGTATAGAAATGTTTATTGAGCCAGTAAAGTCTGGGCTTGAAAATGGAATGGCTTCTGTCTTAAGTGGGATCTCGTAACAGGAGGATCAATAAAACATTTATGCCGAGTGAGTCCTAAAGATGATTGTGTGTCTCTGAGCTGTTTTCTCCCTGCTTTATGTTCTCAAGTTGGTGCAGCTACAAAAAACCCACCAAACCCTCTAATTTAAGTAAATTTCTTTTCACCTCGGCATGATAAATGAAACTCTTGAAGATATCATGTACTTGAATGCATTTAAAGGGTGACAAGGTCTTATCTATTTTGGAAGAGTGTGAGGTTGGAAATGATAGATTTGATTTATTTATATTTAATTTGCAATGCATATTCACTTTGTATATATAGTTTGTATTATGTACTCATGTACTATACATCCTTAATTTGTCCTGCATACTTATTTTGTAAATTGTATTAACTTTGGATTTAATTTTTTCAAGAAGCAAGGCAGCCAAATAGCACCTTTTTTTAGGTTTATGCCTTTGTTAGCAGGTGGGAAGCAGAACTCTCTGGTGGGACTTGCAATGGGCAGTTTGAAGATGCTGCTCCTCTCAGTTCTTCACATTTTGTGAAACCTCTTGGTGAGTTCCTGCTCTCTGCTTCCTTCCCCCACTTCTATTTTCACCATCTTTTAGACTTTCTGGCCTTGATGCAGGACATTTTTGCATGTGTGTGAGACATCTAGGAGCAATATGATTAATTATTTATCAATTCAATATGTGTCATAAATGACAGTTCAGTAGCAGAGTGTTCACTGTGCTCTCCAAAACTTCCTTCTTCCTCGGCAGATCTTGGAATGGTTTCTCCATGACATTTTATGGAACACTGACTGATCAGAAGGGTTCTGAAATGACTGAAGCTTTCCCCTACCATTTGTGAACATTTATGCATTATTAATCCGTGCTACAAAACTGGTGAAGTACTCAGTTTATTTTTACAGCAGTGGAATACAAATAATTTTTCACTTGTGAATGGGATTTCCTCTACACTCTACAGGGCGTTTTAACACTGCAAAAGTTTTTCTAGACTTCTTGTTCACTTATAATTGTGTTGGAAAAAACACGGAATCAATCATCTGGAAAGCTTGATGTCAAAAGAAATTAAATAATAACCACAGTTTTTCATATTTTGTCTTGTTTCCGTACAAGAGCTGAAAACTGCAACTTTTAAATATGCATCTAAAGATGCCCAATGCTAATTTTATTGTGTGTAGGATGGACTGAGAAAACCAACAAGGATTTGGGCTGTACAGACTCTTTCTCATTAATACATTTTGGCTTCTGGAATAATGTACTGGGTGGGTGCATCAAGACAAGTGTTGCAATATATTTCCATTGACAAGACAGTACTGCCAGGAAAATTGCTTTATGTCTATATTTGTACACACTTCAGAAATACCTGTGCATGAAAATAGCAAAATGTGTCTCCTGGTTTGAATTGGTGCCGTAGGTGAAGATTGTACAGGTGTGGTGATAATGGGGGTGTGGGGCTGTGTACCCAGCCATCACTTCCAAAAAGCTTTAAAAAGCACCTTCTTCCATCTAATTCTCACCTCAATTCCCACTGTGCCTTTTCCATCTCAGTGTCTTAGATTCTAATCCCAGAATGGGTTGGGCTGGAAGGGACCTTAAGGCCCATCCAGTGCCACCCCTGCCATGGGCAGGGACACCTCCCTGTCCCAGGCTGCTCCAAGCCCCGTCCAACCTGGTCTTGGACACTTCCAGGGATCCAGGGGAATTGGAAGCTCTCTGGAGATGTTCAAGACCAGGCTGGATGGTCTTGTAGCTCGATCTTCTGTATTTCCCTCCTTTTCATTCATTTCCTGTGGAGTTCTAAATATTATCCAACCCTTAAAGTTCAGATTACGTTACTGAGAACTTTGTCTGCTTCTGTTGATTTGTATCCTCAAAGAGGGCTCTGCCCTACTCTGCCCCTCGGCTTTCCCCACTTTGCTTTCCTTTCTCTGCTCTCTTCTTCCTCTTCTCCATTTTATCCTCCTGCCTTTGAGCTGAGCAGCAAATATCCTCATGATATTTACAGGAGAAGCAGTATTTGGATAGTTCTTTGTTTGGTATTTCCATTGGAAATACCACAAGCAGTCATGCTTCCATGATATTTCCATTGACATTAACTTCAGGACGACTTCCTTTAATCGGGTTTAGTGGGAAGGAAGCTTCATATTCCTTGTCAGCTTTGTGTGTTTGCTTTGTCCCTTTTAAAATCATGTGGCAAATGAATCAGGAGGAAAAGATCACAATCAGTTGGCTTGTCTTTATTCAGATTGAAAACTAAAGCAAATGTAACTTCAGCAGCAGTTCATATGCAGGGAGAACATATTGAGGTGATTTAAATATTTATATATAAAAATCTTAAGCTGGTGAAAAAGTACACAAAAGAGAAGACATCTCCTAAAGCTTGAAAACTAGCAAATCAAATAAAGTAACAAGAAATTTTAATTTGTTTTCCAGGTATAAAATGCCTTATTTTAAGGCTTGACTCATAATTAACTCAAGCAACACGATCAAAAAATATATGCTAAAAATTCAACCCATGCTGTGGTGTTCTCCATAACAACTCTATCAATAACAAACCAAAAAACCAGAAATGTTGAATTTAACAAGAAAAAGTGGGCTTGTGCTAGGACAAAACATTAGTTTTAATCCTGAAGAAGTAGTAAATAGATTGTATTGGACAAGAAATGAGAGTAATTAACTTCTGCCTTTCCACTGTGCAGCTGCAACACGCGGTGCCTGCAAGAATGGTTTTGTGGAATTAGGCAGGAGACCTGGATTCTGTTCCTGGCATTTTCACAAATTTGCTGAATTTCTCTAAGTCAGTCATTTAATCTCTGTAGTGAAGTAAAATAACTTCTCTACTTCATGGGAATATGAAATGAATATTAATTTAATGACTGGGGGAGCCAGGAGTGATGTTGGCTGGGCACATGTTTAGCTAAATCAATGCTTTAGGAGGCACATTTGCATAAAACCATACTGGAAAATTAGTTAGAGCCAGCCATGCAGTCTGGGTTTGGCCTGGGTGATATTTTACCTTAATTTGCACCTGACAGAAGTTATAGGGCCAAATGGCTTGGAAGTCGAGTGAAATATTGGCCAATTTAAAAGGAAAATGCATCTTACTGTAGCAGGTGCTGAGTGAAATACCAGGGAATCAAAATCCTGAACTGTTCAGGCTGTTTGAAGCTCCTCAAGTTCTTCCCAGGGACTTTGACAGGATTTTGGATTGTTTGGGAACGCTGGTTTCCTGTGATGACTGGGATCCATCTGACAACAGAGCCCTATTTTTACTCACAGTTTCCTGAAAGGTGAACTCAACGTGACACAGAAAAACAGAGTAGAAAGGAAGATTAAAATATCTTGCAGTATTGAAACTGCAACACGTTTTCCAGAACAGGAGTTCCAGCTTTATTTATTTATTTATGTTTTTAAAGAAGCTTTGGAATTTTCCTTTGATTTTACCCCGTATTTTTGGAGCTTCTTAAAATCCTCAGAAGTCCAAGAGTTCCTGTGAAAATCCAGCCAGTGCAAGGAACATTTGAAGGAGGAGGGTAGGTTTAGATGGGATATTGGGAAGGAATTCCTCCCTGTGAGTGCGGGGAGGGGCTGGAATTCCCAGGGAAGCTGTGGCTGCTCCTGGATCCCTGGAAATGTCCAAGGCCAGGGTGGACGGGGCTTGGAGCAGCCTGGGACAGTGGGAGGTGTCCCTGCCCATGGCAACGGTGGAATGGGATGGGCTTTAATGGCCCATCCAACCCAAACCATCCTGGGATTCCCTAAGGAGCAGAAGCACTGTTTTTCCAGTTAGGAAAAAGTCATTAGGTAGGGACAGGGTAAGGACCTTGAAGCCTGGATAAGCTTTGGCTAAAGATCCTTCTGACTCTGGGATGCCTCAGCCTCTTTAGCAAACTCGCTCTGCATCTTTTAATGCAGACTGTGGTGCCTTTACATTAACATTCTGCAGTGTTCTTATATGTCTTTTAATCAATTTTTTAATGAGAAGATAATTACGTTCTATACTTTTAATCTGACAGATCTGACTGAAACTGTCTAGCAGTTCCAAAAATTCCTGAGGAGCCTGCATGCAACCCAGAGACCTGGAGAAAAGTCAGCCATATTTTTAACTCAGATTATTTTATGTTTGATTTTTGCTACTTGTTAATTCAGCCATCCTTAATGAAGAAATAAACCCCAATATTTGGAATTTGAGCTGTGTGACTCACCTGCTGCTTCTCTGTTGGCTTTCCTGCTTGTATTTTTGATGTTGCCATTGCCCAGCACGTTGAATGGGGAGAAACTAAAAATTCTTTGGATCAGTGTTCAGGTGATGGACCCTGAGCTCTGCATTGGCAGCGTGGTGTGATTCAGAGTCAGAACAAGCTGGGGAAGTCAGAGGTGGCAGGGATAATGTTTATTCCTTCGAAACACAAATGTCAGCAGCAGGAGGGTTATTTTAAACACTCCTCCTCTCTTGACAAAGTTGTGACAGCTGTGCCAGCTTCATGAGACCTGTGAAGTCACAGGACAGCTTAATTGGAGACGAAGATTTGTGTTTGAGGGGAAGGAGAAGCGGTGACAGATCCAGCTGCAGACGAGAGGTGTGGAGGAGCCGAGTGCAAGGCTTTGACAAGATCCTCTGAATTTACTCCTTGATCTTTTTCTTAACCCTTGGGGACCTCGATTGATCCCTTCCCCACCTGAGAGGAAGAATTCCTGAGCACCCCTGCACACCCAGAGTTTTCCATGAGTGACTCTCTCCTGCCTGATTCCTGCTGGGAGCATCAGCAGCCGGTGCTGCTGGAGGAGAATCCTTCCCCTGGGATTACCTCCAGTAAGGCTGGGGAGGATCAAGATCATCTAAAGAGCTTATACTCCCTCTTCCCCTCACTTGGAAGGTACTTTGTAAACTACCATCATAAATTTTAAACTTCTGACTGGAAGGGTGCCCAGCTGAAGTCTTTTAAATGATCAGATTAGTTTACATACGACTTTCTCCTCACTTAAAAGAAAGTGCTGGGAGCTATCATCGAGGCATTTGCTTAATCAAAAGTGTTTCAAATAAAACAACTTTGTCGTCAGAAAACGAAGAAATGACAAAAAAAAAAAAAAAAAGAAAAAAATCATGTAAGATGTAATTTAAGGAGGGGAAGAAAAAATAATAATCTAGCAGTGCACTGTAACAGGATTTCCTTATCAAACCCTTCCCAGATGTAGTCACTGTCATTTAGGCCATGCCAGTGACTGGTCCCATGCCAACCTAATACAAGTTGGTTCCACTTGTCACCCTTTCAATTTCCCAGCTGGACTCAGTTTTAAAGGGCATATTAGCATTATCAAAGTAATCTTTAAGATGTGTCTTGGTTTTCTTTTAAATCTTTATATTTTTTTTTGTGCTTCTAAATCATATTAGTGGAAAAAAATAATCAAGTGCTGGGAAGAAAAAGAATTATTATCATCTTTGGGTGGTATCAGATGTTATGCTCTCGAATTAAATGTATTTTCTTCTCCTTTCAAAAGAGTGTGAAGTATCTTCTCCAACACAGAAATCACTTGCAGAGAATGCTGAAAAATCCCTTTTGCAGTGCTAAATTCAAGTAATGTCTATCCCTGGTTATTAAATCAATTTTCTGAAAAAATGCCATTGCTTAGGGACTTTTAGAAGACCCCAATTTTTTAACTCAAAATTGCAAATATTCCAAAATTCGATATTCGAAATTATTCAAACACTCTAAGTAGTGGAAAATGATGAGAAAAATTGAAAAGCAGTGGCTGTCTCCTGCCAAAATACTTTTAAGAGAAGTAGGGTTATATAAACACCAAAGCAGAAGAAGATCTTATCTGCTTTTCCATCTATTCTATAAATTCTGTCTAAAAGTAATTTTTTTAGGGTTTTTGTCAGAACTTTCTGAACTTGCAGTGTTGGAGGGGCCTTGTTCTGTTCCTGTATTATATTTGCTCTTCTCTCTTTAGTTCTTACTGACATAATTAATGAAAATCTTTGGTTTCCCAGAGACTTTTTTTTTTTTTATTTTTTTTTTTGTGTGTGTTTTTCACAAAGATCAGGGTTTGTTGTGTTAAAGAGAAACTGAAAGAGGGGTTGGAGACAGGAAGAGGCATTTGGGAAGAAATGATGAACAGAGGTGGCTCCACTCAGAAACCAGCCAGGAAATTGCTCCTCCCAGAGCAGGTCAGTGCCAGGAGGCTCTGGGAGCACAACTGGAAAGGAAAGTTGTCCTCTGCTTCTTTTGGATGAGGTCAGTGAGGCTGCTGAGGAAGAGGGAAAACCAGATTTAACGCCTAAGAATCATTTGGGGTTCTGCATTTTAGTCCATTTTGTATTGGAGTCAACGTAACAAACGCATTTCTTAAATCTTTCTCTTTTGTCATCTCCCTTTTATTTCCCTCTTTTTTCCAACCGCCCCGTTTGCATCCTTAATGAGAGAACCTCTTCTGTTGAGGATTTTAGAGCTGAGTGTAAATCCACAGAAACATTTCCACCTGAGAATGAGCTGGGCTGAGGTTGCTGTCCCCCCAGCTGGGGCTGCTGCTGGATTTCCAGCCACAAACTCAGCCTCTCCTCACTTTCCTCCAGCCACTCCCTTCTCCCTCTTCCCTGGGCACCGATCTTTCTGAAAGCACAACTTTCCTTGGCGACAAAAGGAATCGTTGCTTGCTTTGTTTTCGCCTTTCCTGTCACTTCCCAGATCATTTAATGGTGTGAAATTTTATTTCATCTCTCTGTCTGTGTATAAAATTATCTCACTAAAGGGTGCTATTTTTCTCCTCTCTGTTGTATCATTATGTTTTCCCAGTAAGTACCTTGCAGTCAGTAGAATTTTGCCAGAAATACCAGGACTAGTGAATACTGGTGATATTTAGTTTTACTTTCACTTGACTAAATCTAAAGGAATTCCTCGAGAATTGATAAGAAATCTGATGCTTATCTCCACAGTATTTGATTTGTATTTGATAAAAACCATTCAACTTCAATTACTATTACTTCTAAATAATTTTTAAAAATATATCCCAGTTTTTCTCTCCAAAAAGTGGGAGAAATGTGAAATTAAGGTGCCACAAGTCAACTAAAGAGTAACATAATAGTAGAGGTGTTTGATAAACCACTGTTTTCCAGTATTAAATTTACAGGTGCAAATTCTGTTCCCATCAAAGATGATGCCTAAGCTTAATTAATTATAATTTATGGGGCATGCTGGATGGCACTGCTTTGGTGGGCAGATATTTGCTGAGCAATAATACCTCTTAATGCCCAGCTGGATGGTTTTGCCTTATCATACCCAACTATTTCACCCAATGCTGGAACAAATGAATATCAAAGCACGAGTCAGATTAATCTGGAGTCACTCTTCTGTTTTTAGAGCAACTGCCTTAATCTGCCTCAAAGAGAAAAATCAGTGTGCTTGTTATCATATTTGAGCAATCCATGATGAGACATGCCAGGAGTTTCCACAGACTCAATTTCACATTGCCTTGATTGCATTTGAATGCTGCTTGTCCTCCTGAGAGCCCTCCTGGATGAGTTTTATGAAAATTCTCAGCTCTTCTACCTGTGAGAGGTGAAATTCAGTGTTGCTGGGAAGGTGGATCCATCCAGTGTTCGCCATTGGAGAGCCCAGGTTTATTACAGGTTTATTAATTTGCTGGGAGCCAGCCTTTCCCCCTCAGCTCAGTTCATGCTCAGAAATTCCAGGGAATATCTTACAAGAGGAGCCACCAGCACCAGGCAGCAGAATGGAATTGTGCCTGCAGCTCTGCTGGTGCCTCAGGTTTGAACTTTTCTATTTTCCAAGCCCTGCAGTGCCCAGTGTGTAACTCTGGAGTTGCCTGTTCCCTGTTCAGTGCTGCTCTCTGTGCTGGGCACACACAATAAAGCCTCTCCGGGGCTGCTCTCCAAGGACACCCAGCCCAAACTGGGCCCAAAAAGCATCAACCAAAGAGCCTCTGAGAGGGGCAAGCTGAGGGCAATTCCATCATTAACTGCAGCTTTAATTGGAGAATGAACCCTGAGATGCAAATGAACCAAAGCTATAAAAGTGGGAAGAACTCGTGGCCTCTCAGGGTCCATCTCGGGGCCCATCTGGGCAGCACCTCTGGCTCCCCAGGGGTACCTTTGGAGGCCTTTCCAAGAAATCCCCACCTTTATTCCCTTTACTCCTGTCTGGGCTCTGTTTTAGGTGGCCTCCCAAAGCATCAGTGCTGTCACCCACCCCTGTCCCATTGCCCAGCACTGAGCTCTCCTTTGTGTCCCACAGTCTGTGACCTCACTTGCCTTTTCCTGGGGCTCCAGGAGGATTTAGGATGAGTATGGGATAACGAGACTGGACTGAGAGATGTCACAGAGCAGCTGAGGGTGGGCAGAGGAGCCAGTCTGGGCTGCTTTGGGCACTGGTGCTGTGCCTGTGGCACATCAGGCACAGTGCTGGCTCCATGGAACACCAGGGGATGCTGCCTTGGCACAGCTTTGCAGCCTGGTGTGGTGATTCTGGGCTGAGCTCAGAGAGGAAGGGCTGGATCTCTCTCCAGCTGTTTGGGAGTGGTTTGCTTTTCACTGTGAGTTTAATGGTTCTGCCTCCTTTTGCTTTCTCAGGGCAAGCACTGGATGAAAAGTCCTGGAGTGGATGGAAGAGAGAACTGCCTGGAGCAGGCTGGGCAGAGCAAAGGGCAATTTTCTACCCCACTGCTGGGGGTTGTTTCAACATAGGATGCTGTATTTGGCTCAGAATGGACCAAAACCCACAGGCAGCAGGTACAAGGAGCAGATTTTTGTTCCACATCTCTTCAGAGTGCCAGTCCCTCTCTGTCTTCAGCCTTTCTGGAGCCTGGCCTCAGGCCACTGCCCTCTGTGCTGTTCCCAGCTGCACTGTCCAGGTAATGCTGGGAGATGAAAGAAAAGGATGTTCAGGAAAGTTGGATGCTTTATAAAAACCTCCCAACTCGTGCTGGTTACCTGGGGGTCAGGAATGGCCTTGGCTGGGTGAAGCAAAGCAGAGCTCCCTCAGCTCAGAGCAGCAGAATGTCAAGATTTAAGTTTGTCGAGTGTCCTGTTGCAATGCACAAAATTCAGTTTGCACAGAAAGTCAGGCACGGTCATCAGAGGCTGATTTTGGAGATGGGAGGAGCAGGAAGAAGCTGGGGAGAAACCCTGGGACCTTGTCCTTGAGGAACAGCAGGGATAATTGCTGCAGAGGGTACCCAGTGCAGGGAAGCGTGAGCTGAACATCAGCTGCCTGAATGTTTGTAGGATTTGCAGCTGAGGGGTGTGCAGCTCTCTCAGATCCTCATATTAATTCTGATAGATAAACAGAGAATTTTAGGCCTTTCTTTATTGATCCAACATTTTTTCTTGAGTGAAAGGATTGACTGAAGCAGCTCTACTTTGATCTTAGTACATTTATTTTTTTAACTGTTTTTTGGTTTTTTTTGTTTTTTTGTTTTTTTTTTTCATTTTGACTGGCTAGGGGAAAATACTGTATTAATGGATTAGTAATAATGATGAAATAATGAACAATTTATCGTTATAATTTGCCTTGCTGCACATGAAGAAGTGGTATTATCCAAGGATGAGCATTATCTCAGCACAATCTCTGCTGAATTCACAAGTGTTGGGATTTGGTTGGCTTGAAGCTTTGTTAGGAGTAGGATACTCCAGGTCTACTCATCCTCCCACCACACAGCTGGCAGCAGATGCTGAGGAGGCTTTTCCAAATATCTTCTGGAAAGAAAGTGACTCCTCCCTTTTCTTCTCTCTTAAGGCCCTAAGGGAATTTTGGAAGTCCTTGAAGAAAAAAAGACAGAATGGCTGGAGCATTCCACAGTCTACAGAGTGGCTGGAGACTGATGGAAAAGCATCTCTTAGTGGGAGAAAAGCAATGTAAAGGCAGGGGCACTGGTGTGCACCTCTTGGCCCAAGCTCAGCATTAGAAAAGTGTCCAATGTGGTTGTCAGGCTGCATTTCCCCCTCTTTTGTCCTCCTGGTTTGTCAGGTGTTCAGTTCCAAAACCCAGCTGGGAGTGAGGCCCAAAGGCCCTGAGTTCCCCAGCTCAGGCTCTGTGACTGTGGCAGCTCCAAAAGCCTTTTCTCTCTCGAGCCACCCGGGATTTAAAGTGGGGGATTTGCTCCTGGCCGGGAACAAACTGCTCTGGGTGCTGAATAGCAGCTCCTTATCTCCAGATCCCCAGATGGGCTCGTGGATGCCCCACTTCTGATGGTTAGCATTGAATAGGAAGTTTTGCAAATGATTCTTGGCAGGAGCACTCATCACATTTCTATTGAGATTTGTCTCCACAGCTGAGTTTTCCTTTGCTTTTTTTTTTTTTTTTCCTCTGTACCATGCAATTAAATGGATGACCACCCCATGCAGAAGGAAATGCTTCTATCAGAGATGAAAAGAACTCACAGTGAAGCCAGCCACACACAGCACCGGGTTTTAAGCCAGCTTTACATCAGTTTTCAGAAGAAATGAAAAAGGAAATGCATATGTTAGGTATTCCTGGGATCTGAGATACCACACACATTTTCCTGGGACACGTGTTCATAAATGTACTGCATTCTTAAATCAGCCTTTTGGACTGGAAAAAGACTCTAAAAGGAACAAAAAGAGTTCTCAGTTTCTGTCATTAGGTAATGAGAACCTGCCTGTTGCCTTGCTGGCAGCAGTAAATATTTCCTGTTGTGTTCTTTATTGCCATTTTAACTGCAGGGCTCCCCAGACTGGCTGGGCACTGCATTTTGTTTTGCTGGAGATTATTCAGAGAGACACTTTCTTGACTGGAGAACCTTGTTATATTTGCCAAACTTATCATAAAGTGTCTGTAATTCTGCATTTTCTTAAAATGTTTTGAGAATAGAAATACTTGGAAATGAATTAACAAACCTGGATATTATTTTAGCTCTGATTCTAGCCACAGATGATGCACTCCTGTTTTTTGTTGGTGGTGTTTTTTGGGTTTTTTTTTTGCTAAACAGAAATCTAAAGAATGAGGAACTTGAGTCAGGAGAATGTTTTCAGAATTCTGGAGGATTCACTGTGGACTCTTCTGTGTTCTGTGGAGGATGAGGAAGTTTGCAGGCTGCTCCGGACCTCTGAATTTGGGATTTTTTGTCATTCAAACCCTCGATGCGCGCTCCCCAGGAATGGGAGCTCTCTGTTATTTGCCAATAGGTGGCACAAGTGTATTGCTGAGGTTCTCAGGTACAAGCCGGGTTTAACTCGGAGAGGATGCAGCAGAAATGAGCAGTCACTGATTCCCACCTAGGAACCACTGGCTGCAACCTGACACCTGCCGCCAGGGATGAACGAGGCATTTTTGTTACAGAAGGGAGGAAAAAAAAAAAAAAACCAGCAAAATTAATGCCTAATTGTTATATCAGACAGGAATGAACTTAATGTGGAGCTGTGTGAAAAAGGAATGAGCTGAAATCAACCACAGCCTGCACACAGCAGCATCACACACACACACAAAGGTGTTTCCTTACCAATGAATAAACTGTGATTTATGGCTAGTCTGAAAGGAAAAAAAAAACAAACAATAAAACCCACCCAAACCTCAAGTTTTAATCGAGGCCAGGTCCAAACCCTGCTCAAGGCTACTGAAAAAATAATGAAGTTTATTTGTAATTGTGTGCCAGCTGGAGGATAAATCTCTGCATGGGTCTGGGGGTTTATTCAGAGGAGCTGCACGATGGAAGAGTGGTGGTTTAGGGGTAAAAGTGGAAGTGGTGTGGTGATTTATATGGAATTGTAGTCATTGGAATTATCCCTGCAGGCTTTAATCCAGTCTGATGCCTCTCCCATCCCAGCCCCACCATGGAGATCCAGCAGCTGAAGCATTTCAGAGTCCTCCTGTGCCCTGACTGTCAGTGCAGCACCAGCCTGAAACCACTTCTTCCCTTTGGCACACGGATTCCAGCTTTGGAAGGGGAGTTAAGGAAAAGCTCATTTATAATTAACATCAGCACAGTGAAATATTTACCTGAGTTGGTTTTTTTTCCAGGACTTTCTCAAGTGTTTGCTGGCTGTGATCTGTCCAGATCTGATCACTTTGAGAAGAGGATTTATAGGTTGAAGAGCAGTTCCCAGACTACAGAAATCCTCATTTGAGATTCCTCACCCTGCGTGACACGAGTGGTCAATTAGAGGATGAGAAGCCTCCATCTGCCTTTGAATCCTGGGAATTGATTTGTGGGTAGGAATGGGAGCAGAGTGTTTGGGAAGTGCCCATATAATGACTTTGATCCTTGCCTGGATGTTCCTTTTCTTCACAGCCCAGGTCATCACCCTGGGTTTGTTGGTTCACACTGGGTGAGCAGGGCAGGGTGATGCTGGCAGCTGGAGCAGCTGTGGGTATTTCTTAACCCACTTTTGTCATTTGTGTGACCTGAAAACCTTCAGAATGGCAGCACCCACTCTTTTAAATGTATTTGTTCTGTTTTTCCTCCTTGCAATCTAAATATCAGAATAGGATTGAGCTGCTCAGAGGAGTTTGGTACAATCCACCTTTGAGGACAGGGAGCTGAGAATGTTCAGGATTTAGTTTTTATTTTCATCACACTTTTTTCTCAGGCAACAGGGTCTAGACTTCTGCTGCTTTGCATGAAGATCTCCCTGTCCATTCTCCTCACTCAGAATTTCTAATTGAATAAATACTAATTGTAAATATTAATGCTAATTAATATTAATTAGCCTGTTGGCCACTTGCACGTTGTGGCAGGGTGGGAGGGCTTGGCATGGTTGGGGCTGTTCAAGGCTGAGGTGTGGGTTTGTTGTCAGCTATAAAACACCCCAAAACTGGATCTTTCCAAGTTTTTAAGTGCATTTTCCAGTGGCATTGTGGAGGGACATGACACAGCAGAGGAAATGTTGATGAGATGTTTCTATTCCTTCTCCTGGCCTGGTTTCTTTCAAGTCCTGCAGATCCAAGACTTAAAATCACCAAACAGTCGGTGTCCCCCGGCCCGAGGGCTGAGTGAGGTGTGTCCTAGCAAGGCTGGACATCTTCCACTGCTTCTCCCAGAAAGTAAAATCCTAAAAATACAGTGGAAGGTGTCCCTGCCCATGGCAGGGGGGTTGGAATGAGGTGAGCTTTAAGGTCCCTGCAAAGAGTTTAAAAACATTTCCTTAATGCAGGCAAAAGTTTGATCTCCATGTGACAGAAATAATGACACTCCAAGGAATATGAATTGCCATCATTAATCTCAGTGGGATGCTGATTTTTGTGGCTAAGCACTGAGTTTATTTTCTTTTTTTCTATTTTTTTGTCACTTTATCATGCGGCTTTTCAGCGATGGTTTTGAAAAAAGCAAATGTTTGTGAAGTTTTTAACCAAAAAGTAATTAAAAATGTGATAAAAATCAGCTTGCTAGAGATAACTATTCTGGGATTGTGGTCAGTGTGTAGCATTTAAGACTTGTAGGTTTTGCTCTTTGCTCTTCTACCCCTAAAAATTTAGCAGCAGGGGTGAGAGAGCAGAGAACTTGACAGTTCTGCAGAGCACTGTGCTTTCCTTAATGTGCCTTGGAAAAGGAATCCCAGAAGGTTCGGTTTGGAAGGGACCTTAAAGACCATTTTGTTCCACCTCCTGCCCTGGGCAGGGACACCTTCCACTCTCCCAGGCTGCTCCAAGCCCCACCCAAACAGTGAAATGGCCAGAGTTTGACATGTGTTTTTAATATTTTTACTCAACAAAGAAGGTGATGTCACTTGAGCTTGACAAGTTACTTAAAATGTGCCCTGTATTTATAATAACAGCATCTGTTTACATGGATTTAAAATGTAATATCTGTGGAGAACTGTTTAAATCAATGGTAAAACTTTGTTGGACACCCTCCTCCAACCAGAATTCTTTGTTCTTTGCTGTGTCTGATGAAGAAAAGGTTAAATGTGAACCATAAAGTGATTCCTATGGCTAAGGAGTAGAATAATTCCATTTATTTCAGTCCACGTCTGGGATAATTGTCAGTGGAACAGGAGAGCTGTGCTGTGGGCTGGCTCTGAGCTCTGCAGGTTGGGGTGTGAGATCTGAGAGCAGAGGGGTTCATGCTGCCCCACAGCAGCTCCTGCTCCACTGGGATTTCAGCCACACAATGGGAATTTGGGGGGGAAGCCTGGCCCTGCTCAGCTGCTGGTGAGTCCTGAAAGCTTCCCTCACACCACCCAAGGGACCATCTGCCTGCAGAATGGAATTCAGACCTCAGTGGTGACTGTGCTGAGGGTTATGTCTGACTTCTGTGATTTGCAGTGTACAGAAAGGATTTGGGGACCTCCTGCTTCCCACCCCATCCCACCACCTGTAGATGCAGGGCCAGTGGGGAGCTGGTGCTTTGCTATCAGTAAATGATGTCACTAAACACGCTTTTATTTGATTTTTTCCAGCCTTTCCACCAACTTTGCTGTTTTTCCTGGTGAGAAGTGTGTGTCATTTCGTAACAGAGATAACAAGAACCAGCATGTGAAATGCTCTCTCTCCTGGTGCTGCTGCAGCTTGCTGAGCCTCCTGGCATTATTTTCCTTCTGTTCTCACATGTGAGCTCAGCTCCACAGATCCAGCTCCAGGTTTGCACCCCCTGGATCCCAACCTGTGGATCCAGCCCATCCAAGCAGTGGAAAAAACCCTGGCATGAGCCCCGTGCTGTGGGTCTGGCTTTCAGACAGTGAGACACTCCTAGAAAAAATCACTGCCTGGGGGACAGAACGTGACATCCCCGATCCTTCTGTGCCAGCCACATCCCTCAGAGGGGACAGCATGATGGGACAAGCACTTCCACAGGGAACAGGAGGATCCACACACCAGAGAGTGGGAAGGGGCTCCCTGACAAGCAGCAGTGCATGACCCGGTGCTTGGAAAAACAAAGCAAAACAGGGATTTTTTTCTGTTTTTTTTGTGTTTTTTTTTCAGTCCAGGCCGAGGCTCCTGCTGCAAATTTATGGGGTTTTTAACTCGCTGTGCTACCTGTCAGTCTCTGAACAGATGCACAGCCTTCAGGCTCTCTGAGCTTGCCAGCTCCTGGCATCCTGCTGGGAGCTGTGGGAGGACTTTCAGTGGGAACCAGGGCAGCCTAATAATAGCAGCAGAATCCGTGGAAAGCAGAGTTTGCACAAAGGGGCAGGAAAGGTAACCTGGAGCTCTGCGTGTTCCCAGCCAGCAGAAGGACCCAGGGAGGGGGAAGGAACCACGGGGCACTGACTGGAGCACTTGCTTGGCAGCAGGATGCTGAGTGCCTTGGCCAGAATAAGCAGATGTTTGAATTCCCCCAAAGCTGAAAGAAGCTGTGGATCTGTAAAAACAAACTTTTCTAAGCTGGTGTGTTTCTGCTCCAAATGGACCGGGTCTGATTTGCTGTTTGAGTAAAAGCAGAGGGATGGAAAGGTGTATTTCTGTTTTCACTTTGTGCCATGACTGGAAGTTTCGTAGTTCTTTATCTTAAAAGTTCCTGAGGGTTCAGCTCAGTTTTCTGCTCATAAACCAGGTGTTATTTGAGTGAGGGCTTTGAGGGGATGATGGATGGAATACAAACTGTTACAGACCTTTTCCTTCTGACCCTTTGGCAGGAATACAACCTGTGGGACACCGTGAGTGACAGTGCAGCTGAGAGTCCTGATATTCCACAAAGAAATGCTGGGCAGAGAGTGGGATGGATGCTGTGACACTGGGCTGAGGAAATCCTTCCCATCTGATGTTCTTGGCGGGTGTAGTGGCCAAATGGTTTGGTGTTGTTTGGTTTTGGGTTTTGGGTTTTTTTAGGACACATCTGGAGCTTACAGCTGCTCTAAACTTTAATTTTTTGCCAAGGATGACTTCTTTTTAAGGGGAAAAAAGGAGATAATATTGAGATTAGAATTGACAAGACATGAGGAAAGAGAAATCAGTATTAATATAAGCGTCAGAACATTTTCATTTTGGTATTTGAAGGAAGAATGGGAATTGTTGATCAGAAACACCATCTGCCAAGCCAGTCTCCCTCAGCTGGTTATGGCAAATTGAGCAATGGTAAATTATTCCTTATATTTATTTCTGGTTCTGGAAAGAATCCCACAAATTATTCTTTTGTAAAGATTATTCATAAATTTCTTCCGAGCCATTCCTGCCTTTTCTTTCCTCCCAGCATTCTGTGTGTTAGGAATGGACTGGAGCAAATTTATTTTCCAGAACTGGGGGAGGATCCTGTCTCCTGTGAGGGGGTGGAAATAGAGCTTTGGGCAGAGCAGCACTGGGATAAAGTCCAAAAAAATCTCCCTGTGCTGACTGATTTCCAGGGATGCCACTTTCAGTGGGGACTATTTAGGAAAACATCAGCAGCAGTGCTCAAAGCTGGGCTGTGGTGTTCTCCTTTTGGGAATTCTGGTCAGGAATTGATGAAAATTTATGGGGGAAAGATCCTAAAATGCCTTTAATGTGAAGAGTGAGAAACTACGTGCTGGCAATGTTGTTGTCAAGTGTGTTCCCATCTTTTCTGGGGGGAGCTGGGTCTCCCTAGAGCCTCAAACTGTGGTTTGGGGATCTTACAAAGTTTATTTTTTTTAAATTTATTTTTTTAAAAAAATTACTGATGTTATTTTCTGCAGACTTTTCTCACACCAGAGAACTGGATTTGGTTAAAAATGTCCCCCATAAGCCCGGGGTGGAGGTGATGAAATGTAGACTCTCCAGTATTTTCAAGGCCAATTAATTTTTTAATTAACTGAAGTACACTTGAAAATGTAAAAGATTCATTTGTGGAAGCTGGTCTGTTTCCAGTTATTGCTGGATTCATTTGGCAAGTCATGTTTTTAAAAGTAGAAAATGAAATTTCTCCTACGGAATGACAAATTGTTTCCCTTCCATGGAAATCTTTACACTACTCCTCGTTTACTTTAGATTTTGTTGTAATTTGTTGTGTTTCGATTGGCACCATCTCCACCATTTCGATTAAAAAGTGCAATTAATTTGAAATAAGATTTCATTATGGTTTTCAGTGCTTGGTTCCAAATAACTTCTAATTTCCATCAGTTTCTTGAGCATTTTTCCTAAATGGCCCTTGGTTTGACTCCTGCAAAAACAACCAGGCCCCATCCCCAACAGGAATGTGCCAGCAATGCTCATTGCCTGAAGTTGAAATAATATCAAAGTATTTAGTGATGTTTCAGTTCCCTTGTAAATTGAAATAATAATGAAAATGTTTTGCAGTTTGCAGATGTTCCTGTATTTTTTTCCTAGAATTTGCTGTATATATATTGTTACTGGGGTAGGAAAAAAAATAGGTTTAACTTATGCTACCAAAATGAATGTCAAAACTAATTGACCTTCGTAGGCAGATAATTTTATGCTTCTTTGAACATGGTCTGCAGGATCACCCCATGAATATTACTACATTCATTTCACTTTTCAGAAATTACTTCCCCCCCCCTCAAAAAAAAACTCCTGCAGTGACTTCACAGAATAAAGAGGAGAAAAATGGAAATCTTAATGTTTCCATCTTCTTCTTGGTTGTGGAGTCGACACTGAGCTGTGTGCAGCTCATGGTGCAATGAAAAAATGGCTCCCACTTGGAAACAGTGGTGCAAAAAGGGAAGTTGTGTTTCACACAGGGAGTGGTTTGTTTCTTATTTAGAGATTTTGATATGTGGAATAGCTGATGTGGTTTTCCCAGATTGGTTGGGGTTTTTTGCTTTATATTTTTACAAAGAGGGGAAGAGAAAATGTTGTTTGCATCTATGTCAAAAAGGAAGGAAGGAAGGAAGGCCGGCCCTGAAACGAAAGTGCTGTCAGTAAGACAAAAAATAATCTAAAATTCAGAAAGATTTCATGGTTTGGAAGATCCCTCCAACCCAAACCATTCCGTGACTCTCTGTTGACGCTGTAGTGAAGGAAAAAAATCAACAAAAAATGCAACCCAGTTCCCTTTAGTGGCAGATCCTTAAATTACAGCGGGTTCGTGCCTCCGTCGCGTTCTTAATGTCACGTTTGTCACATCATCTTTATGGGGCTGTCATTAGGGATTCGCCACGGGTGTGCAGCAGTTCATAACTCAGCCCTCTTAATTTGTGACACGCTGAAACCCTGCAAATAAATTACCCCTCTGTATGCAAATCATCCTGGCTCTTTTAGGAGCTTCACTTGATGGAGCCTTTTTAAAACTCTGCTGATGAAAAATGCCCGCAGAGGGTCAGACCTAAAAATCCCCAAACACTGTAAACTTCAAGCAATGGAATTCAAACTCATGACCCAAGCTCCCAGCTGGGACACTGTTTATCTATAGAAATTCCTCTTTTTTTTCCCTAATAGTTGTGTTTGCTCCAAAAATAAGGTTGTGGGTCTCCAGGTCTCTGAAGGAGTGGATCTGAGAGCCCTGCCCAGAGCAGGACGTGTCTGCATAGACAGACCAAGTGAGGAGAGCTTTGTGAGTGGTAATAATACAAATGTTATATAAAAATATAAAAAAAAATTATAGTAAAAATATGCTAGTTCTAGTAAAGGGAAGATCTTCTTTGAAACTCCGTTCCCAGTCAGGGGAAATATGAAATGTTGCAAGTTTAGAAGAATATTTATTTTTTTAAAGAGAATTTAAGTGCTACCCATGATGCTGGTACAGAGGTGCCCCCCATACCTGGTGTTGGATCTGGTGCTGAGAGTGGGAGCTGATGGCTCAGAGGAGATGGGTGAGCAGAGAGGACCTGCTTGGACACTCACCAGTCCTGACCACAGCCAGAACTGCAAGTCAAGGGTTTCACTGTAGCCTATGATTCACTGCTCTGGTTTTTTAAGCCTTTAATACATATAGGTCATCAAGATTTCCATTTTTAATGTGCTTGCAAAGCAGCTACCTGAGCAGGCAGGAGCCTTGATAAACTTCCTTCAGCCTCTTGTCATGCAAAAGGTTCAGAGCACGAAGAGGAGCACTGCATATCTCTGCCTGCCAAACAGATCCTTGGCAAGCTGTGCCTCAGCAATCCTGATTTGTTTCCATTTAATTAATGAATACTTCCCTGCTTTGTGATTATTGTCCTTGCCTGAAGTTGTTCCCATTATAGAGATGAATAAATAGTTCTTGACATTAGTTTCTACCTGCTTTGTAATTTGTTACACCATCAGGGACCTGCAGCTTGTCCTTGCTTTGAGTTCCTATTAATTCTGTTTATTTTTGTCTTTTTTATGATTTCTGTTTTGTCCTTCACAGTTTAAAAAAAAAAAAATCTTATCACTGGTGTTCTTTTATTGCTAATACAAACATCTTTCATCTTTTTTTCCCTTGTCATGGAATATATTTCTTTGATTGAGGTAGGAGGTTCTCTTCTCCTAATTTTTGTACCTCTTCCAGGAGCTCTTTGTGCCACATAAACATGTGAAAGGAAGATAAAAAGGAAGATAAATTAACACGGGCATTTTCTGAGTACAGCAAAGGAACTCTCCCATTTTGCTGTGGGTTTCGTGTCCCTGTTATATTTCTTTGAATGTTTTTATCAGAGTTGGATTGCAAAATTTGGACAAATGGAGATCTTGGGTGTGGTTTAGAGTCATGGAATGGTTTGGGTGTAAAGGGGCCTTGAAGATCCTCTCATTCCAACCCCTGCCATGGATAGGGACACCTCCCTCCTGACTCTGGAGCAGGAGGAATGGCAGAGAGATGTGGCTGGAGCACATTGCTGGGGACAGCTCGGGGAGCGGCTGCCAGCAGCACCAGAGCTGCGCCGTGTTCTCCATTTGTAAATTATCAATAAATGACTCCTCCAGTCAATAGATAAATTATTCAGAAGGAAAACAGCAGGTTCTAATCATCTCCAGATTAATGCCTTCCTGGCAGTGCCTGTCCTAACACAAATAATTGCCTTGGCATGTGCCAAGCCGTCCCACGGATTTCAGCGGCACGAGGCTGCCCTGCATGAGCTGCGGTTACAGGGAACTCAAATTCCCCACCTTTTTGGGGCTTTAAACCCTCCATCCCATAAGTTTCGTGCAGAAAAGATAGCTCTGGTCATCCTAAGGGGGGGGCATCCCAGGATTGCCTCTCCATTGTCCCCAGCAAATTGCCAGCGTGGCACTCGCGGCTGCGCTCAGCGTGTGCCCATCAATGATGGATGAGCACAGCACTCCCTGCACGGAGAGCAACCCAAGTTCAGCTCTTCAGGACTTGTTTCCACATCCCTTTGGAAGCTGGGGAGATGTTACTGAAGTGGGTGAGTCGGTTCAAATGAGAAAAAAAAGAAATAAAATTCCCAGCAGGAGCTTTCTCTCCGACTTGATTTGAATGCTTGAATATGGATAGGTTGGAGTTTGCTGTTGTTTGTTCTCTGAACATAATTCATTCTGCTTTACTCTGAATATATTATTTGGGACTAGCAGGGACAGCAGAAGGAAAACTTGCTTGCAGGAGTGTTGCTGGATTTGCTGGCTAATAGGACAAATTCAGTGCCAGGGGACTGGCAGGGAGCAGACTGGGGGCATTTAAAGCCTCAGTGAGACAAAGAGAGGTTGTGTTCAATGAATGTGGTGTGAATGGGAATGTTTCCTCCACAGAGCTGCTGACAGTTTCATGATACTGAAATCCTGTGAAAAACTAATGAGAATTTGGAATTATCCAGAATTAGAACAAACTTTTGCCTGAATGTCTTCAAATCTCGCTGAACTGAGGTTTGATTTAAAATCCTCTGAAAGAGTTAATTTAAAAATAGCCACTGAGGTGTGAGTTTTCCATTTTGAGCCTGGCTCCTTTTGGGAACAGGTTTGTTGGTCCTCGCATGTACTGACAGATTGCAGAGCTGCAGTGGCAGTTGGAAGTGGGGTTTATCTTTTTGAATAAAAATGTCTTTAGGAGGCAGAAAAACTGGTTGTTCCTCTCTGGATCCAGCAGTTTTGTCAGTGCAAGCAGTTTCTGTTCACTCAAATATTAAGGAAACAGCGATTAAGCAAAGCAAGAACTCCTGTTGTTTTGACAGAGACAAAAAAAAATTAAAATAATTTTTAAAAAACCCTGGGTAATAAGAGGATTGTTAGAATAAGTTTGTTAATTCAGGACTTACTTTGAGGAAAATTGGGTTTTTTTGAGCCTTCATGAGAAATTGACTTCATCTTCTCTGAGATTTTTTTCCAGTAGGTGCTTATCAGTGAGGAACCCATGGATGCAGCTGCTGGAGGATTCTCCCTTCCACCAGGAGAGTCTGGGAGCACCTGAAATGCTGCCAAAAACCAGATGTGAAGATCCTGTGATCTCCATCATCCTGCATTTCTCCCTCAGTTTATGGAATCTGTTTTACCTTGAAATGTTACATTTTTTACGTCTCAAATCACATCTCTGGTGTCAGAGGTTCCCAGACAGAGGAGTACAACGCTCTGTTGAAGGCTGAAATATATTTTAGGCCTTTGTTAGAGAAGCTTTGGTACAGCTTCAAAGTCTAAGGATAGGAGATCTTAAAACCTTTAAAGCCCATGGAGAAGATTCTGTGCCTCTCAATAAATTTCAGTGTATGAGAAAACAAAGAATGGAAAATCTAAGAGCTAACCCACAATCACGTCTGAATTAGGGAATTTCAAGACACAAGATCAGTTCAGTATAATTTTTTAAGTTTATTTATAAAGTTGGGTCATAGATTTTGAGTCGAGTGCTTTTAATAGAAGTTATTGCTTTTATTTAACAATTAATAATTTTTTAATTCCTAATTTTAGCTGTTCAGTTATTTAATCCTCACTTTAGTAATTATCCTGGTAGAGGTTAAACCCATGTTCTTAAATGTTGCTGTGATCTTTTTTGGCAATAGATGGCATTCAAATATGTCCACAGGCATCTCAGGTGAGGTCAGAAAATACTGACATTTCACAGGAGGCTGTGACAAGAGAACAAAACTTTAAGGAATCTTTGCTGTCAATTTGATGTTATTCCTTGGCATTTTTGTTGCAGAGCCATAGTTAAAACTCCAACTCTGCTAGGAGAGTTTCTTTTCATCTGAACTTTGTGTATTTTTAATAATTCTTTCCATTTTCCTTTTTTTTTTTTTTAAGATCAAAATTTCTTTTATTTTAATCAGAAATCCCAACCCTCACAGATTATGAATTAATGTGGCAGAATAAGGTGCTGCTGGTTTCTCTCAGTAGCTGCTTATAGTGTAATGTGAACCAAGTCACTTGCAGCTCATTCAAAGTGAGACACAATTGTGTTCTGGAGATGCTGGGGTTTTTTTTGCTGGGGTTTATTTTATTCTGAATTGGGAAATATTGACTGAAATCAGCAGAAACATTAATTACTCTTACTTGTGGCAGGCATGAATCCGGCCAGGCTGCTTCATCCCATGAAGTCACCTCAGTGGGACAGTTCACCTCTGCAGTTCCTTTCTGGAAACTGCCTCTTGGTCAAAACTTAAATTTAGATGTAACAAATATCCTTTAGAAATAACAAATAATCTTTCCACTCTTGTGGAACTGATTGTTAAAAAGAAACCAGTTAAATCATCTGACTGATTTTACTGATGCCTAGAACCAACCAGAACATTACAGTCCCTCTTATCAGTGAATAATTCATGTCCTACGAGTGAAAAACACAACAAAACTATCCCAAGACATGTAAATATCTGTTTTAAGAGTTTAACAGCTCATCTTTTGGGTAAGACTATTATGAAGTTATTTGGAGGGAGAAGCTCATACATAAAAATAAATGTTGCCATGCAACAAGTACTAAAGAAAGAACCACAAGATTTAAGCCTTAATTAATTTCCCATAGCAGCTGGGAATGCTCAGGAATAAGGAAATTCTGAGGCAGCAGTGTTAATTAAGGCTCATTTGCTTGAAATCTCTGGCCTGTAATTGATAACTTTGATGTGTGATGTGATAAGAAGCCCAAGTGATGTTTTCCGTGATTGTAGCAATATCTGTGTTGTTTGCTATTGATGCAAGAGAATTCCGTGCTTCTGTGATTTGCCAAAACTGATTTGCCAGGCTGTGGGGCCTTAGACAGAGAGTGGCTTTGTAGAGAAATCAAAGAGATTTTGGGACACAATGAGCCTGTTACTTTTACTTTTTGTGATTGAGTTCCCTGTAGATAAAACTCAACTCATCCACTGAGCAAGAGGGAAGAAAACAGAGCCTTTGGTGAAACCCTCAAATATTGATGTCAGTTGATGACCATAAAAGCATGGAAGTATAAACAGCAATACTTTTCATTTTAATCTGTACCTTCTCAGCCTAAACTCCCCAGGGAGGAGCTGAAGCCTGCACAGCCATGGAAGAGATTTAATGGTTATAAACAGAGATTCTGGGTGTTGGTGGCATTCAGGAGGAAATATTCCTGCAGTTGGGTCACAGCATCCTGGGGCATGTAGTTTTTCTCCCTGAAGGAATTAATCTCTGCCTCACAGAAGACAAATGATGGAGGAGGTGAGCTCTCTCCTAGCCACTGAAATGATGGCTAATTTTTGAGCGCTTTCCAAATGATCCGTGGAATAGATGAACATAAAGGTTAAGTTCTGCTGCGTGGCTGTGATGCAAAGGGCAGGTTTCTAGTCTAGCAGGTGCTGAAGCAAGCAGAGACATCCCATTCCAGGAGCTGACACAATTATGGATTAGGTAGGATTAGGGAACATTTGCTTCACTTCTCTCTTTCTCATATCCCACCCCAAGTGCCTTTGCCTGTTGTTCCAAAAACTCTCTGGTTTCAGGTGGCTGTGAAAGCTCCTCTGGATTCCAATGGCAGTGGCAGGGGCTGACTGAGTCCTTGTTGCTTTTGGCCTTCACTGCAGCCTCAAGCCCTGGAAGGAGTCTCTATCTTGAAAGGATTTTTATCTTTGCTGTCACCAAACACGACGTGTTTGCTGAGGAAGGACAAGGGCTGTGCTGCCTTATCTCACCCAGCAGAAAACCATATCAGCCCTGATAACCCTCCATGCCCCTATCTGCTTCAGGATCAAGGTTTGCCCATCCTGTTTACACCCCCAGACCCACCCCATGCTGCCCTGTGGGCTGGGACTCTGCAGGGAGTGGGAGCAGCCATGGCCAGGGGCACGAGTCCCTCGGAGAGGATTCCAAACCTGCAGTTCAGAGATGAATAGATAGCATAAAATAAAATTACAGATCAATGTGGCAAAGGATCACTCCAATGTGTTTGTAATCATTCCCCCAGCCACTGGCCTGGCTATCTCCCTTATATATTGCCAGGGTTGCTTATCTGGAGGCAGCACAACAACTCCCTGAGCGTTTTATCACCTCCTTTAAAAGTGGAGTCAATTACAACTCCAGATTAAAATAGTGATGCACTTCAGGGAGTAAAAATCATATCCTGTGATGTGTTTTCTGAAATTGCTGGTGGGGCCTGGCTGAGTCATAACTCAGAACTTAATGAAATTAATGGAATGGCTTTGGAGTCAACCTCAGCATGGGGTGGGGGTGGATGCAGCTTCCTCCTGCACTGATGGCATGGGCAGGGCCTGAAGTCGAGAGCCACAAGAAGGACAAAGAGGATCCATCTGCTCAACAGCAGAGAGAGCCAGCCTGTATATTAAACAAAATGTTTGGGGCAAAATATGAGAAGGGCTACACATCTTACTCTGAACCAACAACTCTGATTATAGCAGGACATCTTACTGCACATTTCACAAATATAATGGTTCTACAAAGAGAGCATGGAGGGCAGATGTGCCAGTGACCCTCAAATATGCAAAAGGTTGTTGCAGAATCTTCTGGGTTTCCTTTTAGGGCAGACTGGGCTAGAGGCACTGAGCTCCAACTGCACCAGAGACATTTTACATGGTAGGAAAATTTTCTTAGTGGTCACAGGATGTACCAGAGCAATGGTTTTACTTGAGAATGGGAAGCTTTTGTTCCTTTTTAACCAGCTGTATGTCCTTGTGGGTAGCTCTGTGATCTGCTAAGTGGCCACTTAGGTACTTCAGCCATTTCACAGACCCCTCTGTATTTGCAGGTGGATGTGCTGAGACCCCTCCAGGTGCCACTGCAAGCAGATTAAGAAAGAAAATCCTTAATAGCAGGTAATGTGTGAAAGGGGGAAAATAGCTTTGGATTATGGTATTTTCAACATACAAGTCTCTGCATGTTTTGTTTTAAAATTCGGGTTTCTTAAAACTTTACTGTGAAGTTCTTGATCAATTCTAATCATTCCTGTACCTACACAAGAAAGAGAGACATCTGTGCCTGTTCAAATATAAAAAGGTTTGTAAGCTTTTTTTCCTCCATCTGAATCTTGGCTCTTATTCCTTAAGTTGGTTTTTTTCTTTTTGTCTTCAGGATTGAATCCAGTTCAATCCACATGAACGTTACCTGGCAGCAAGAGAGATTACTGGCCATGTCTTAAAATAAAGACAAAAAAGGCTTTTTCTGGCAAAGGAGGTCAGAGATGAAAAAAGGCAAAATGTTATTGACTTGAGTAGGGGGAGCAGAGTGTGGGACAAGGTTGAGAAGCAAAGGATCCGTGCAAAATGCAGCTTCAGAGCCCTTAAAATGCACTCTGAGGTCAGAGGTTGGCGTGGAACTCGGATTTGAAAGTCTGTTCCAGTTACATAATGTGAGATATTCTGAGGCTTTTCAATGAGCTGCCAGCTCATTTTTAGATGTTGCCAGATTATTCAGATTTCCCTTGGTGTGACATTCTTCCAGCTCAGATTGCCCCCGTTTGATCTGCGTTACTCAGAAAGGAGACACGGAACAATTGGGTTCTGCTCTCGGAGAGCCAAGCTAAATTCTGATGGAATTAGGTGGAGGAGTAGTGCCTGGAGACCTCAGTCTGGAATAATGAGGCTGAAGCAGCTTTGCAGGGGCTGGGAGATCATAGATTTAAGTAGTTGGCAATGTACATTCTGTGTCATATTAAAAAAAAAAAGTAAGATTTTATACATATATAAATACAGTATAGGTATCTGGCTTTCACTTAAGTCAAAATGCAAAGAAAGAAAAAAAAGACATTGAAGAATTTCCTACTTGATAAATGAGAAATATTTATATCCATGGATGTATGGTTTCTTTCAATCTGAGTTTAAATATGTTGCCCCAAATTGATTTTTTCTGAGGCTTCCTTGTCATGGCTTTGGAGGAGGATCAGGAATTAAACTTTGTGGGAGGTGAGGAGGTGCAATGCTCTTGTTCAGACCAAATTTTCAAAGTCTGCCTTCCTCCTGTCGCCCGCCTCCCAGCACCCAGTTACTGGGTTTCCTGGTTTATTCCCTGACCCACGTTGCTTTCAGCTGCAGTGACAGGAACCTTTCTCAGCTCAGCAATTGGTGGCACTCGCCTTGGCTCCAGCTCCAGCCCAGTTTCTGTCTTGCACTGTGCTGACTGCTACACTTCCAGGCATCTGATTGCCTGTGGGTCGCAGGATCTCACATCCTGGTGCCTTTTTAAGCCGAGTTCTGACTTTCAAAGTGCACAGATAAAATAGCAAGAGCCTGAGCCTCGCAGCAGTCGAGGAGCTGGAGTGTCTGAGGATACTTTCAGTGTGAGCCTGAGAACACTTCCACTCAGTAATTCCAGCTGCACTGCCTCCTTGGCAAATCCTGACACCGGGGTTTGATATGTGGCAGCAGGATGAACTTCTAGTGCATCGCAAGGTTCTTTTATCCACCGGGTTTGGTGGTACTTAAAAATAAAATCTTGCTGCCATTTCTTGAAATCTTCACAGTCAGGCTGCATTTCTAGAACTCTTCTGCTCTACCACATCTCTGGCAGGGGCAAAAATGTAATGTGTGCCGTGCCATTCTATGGGAATTTGTACCCAAACCCCACCTGAGCTTGGATTGGAATCTTTATGCACCAGCAAAGAACCTTGCACCATTTTTTCCCCCCTTCTGCTACTTATAATAATTAGTATTTCTCAATCAATAAATTGCTGCTTGCGTTTATCAAAGTCCCTGATAATAAATTCAGGCAAATTGAGTTTCTGAGGATTTTAAAATCAGTCCAGGTAAATCCCAAGGCCTGTGCTCCACTGGAGGCTCCGTGATCCCAGCTGGTGCTTTTATCTTGTAGCTTGTGCATGGATGATGCCTCTGAGAGCACAAATGACAAAAATAAGGATGAACAACTCCAACATGCAAGATCTTGCTCTTTTCCCCCAAAATAATCCAGCTCATTCCATTTGGTGAATCACAGACAATACAAATTCCCTTCCATATGACCCAGTTGCTGCCCTTTATTCTCAATTTTCTATAAAATGTATAAACTTTACCCCACGAGTTTCATTTAACATTATCATTTTCTTCTCTAAAAAGCTTTTGATAAGCAGCTTAATACAAAAACTGTGTAGTTATAGGGTTTTTTTCTTTAAATATTTTTGAACAGAAGCCTCTATCCCAAAGGAAGGAATTTATAAACCTTGATAATCTGTCTTTAGTCTGACGTTTAATTAATTTTTATTTCAGTTGCTCACTTTTAGGGAGTCTGTTTTGCAGGAAGAAATAGAAAATGGGAGCATTGTGAATTCTCTTTAAATAGAAAAAAAAAAAGGCACAAAAACAAGCCCATAGGAGAGCAGTGCCTCCATTCAGAACAAACTCTTTTTATTCAAGTTTCTTTTAATGAAAACTATTCAGCTGCTGGTGGTTTTGTTACTCTGAGAGATGGAGAGTGTGAATGTTTTGCAGGACTGCTGGACCTCAAAGCAAGCTGAGCACAGTCAGTGCACCCGGGCTGCACTGAGCTGGAACCTGAATTTTGCCATTAGTGAATGGATTATTCACAGTATTTTCCTGAGCCTCGGGAGCAGAGGGCAAGATCAGCCCAGCAAAAAACCCCAATTTACACCTGAGTGCTGAGCCTGGCCCCAGACAGTTCTCCTGGTGATCAGAATTCCCAAACAGTAACAAATGGCTGTAGGGAATATTTCTGTGGGACACAAATCACTGGATTGCTGTTGGAGGAAACCTAAAAGA
Organism: Rhipidura dahli; assembly: GCA_013399225.1. Classification (NCBI taxonomy): domain Eukaryota; kingdom Metazoa; phylum Chordata; class Aves; order Passeriformes; family Rhipiduridae; genus Rhipidura; species Rhipidura dahli. The sequence continues at coordinate 135,545 of VXAC01004201.1, read as the reverse complement.
AAATTTAGGAATTTTCCCCTGTTCCTACACCTTTTTTGGGACTGTCTATGTGGCATTGGGGACTTCAGTGATGAGGCTGAAAAGCAGATGCTCTTTTGCTGATGCCTGATTTTAATCTTTGGTGAAAGAAGTAAAGTTTAGCACATGGAGGGGAGATAATGAATTTGTCCACGTTGAACACATCTCATAAAAATGGAAAATGCTTGGTTATAATATGTTTTTAAACAATGGCAAGAAGAGAACCATTCCTTTACCTTGGCTGTTTCTGAGGTCTGGTAACCTGTGGTGAGTTCCCTGTCAGCAAACCAATGGAAAAGGGCTGAATTAACCACTGAGGACATTAAAGAATGGAACTTATACTGGCATTTTCAAGACCTCTGGAAAAGATTATGACTAATCCACTGATGACCACTACCAGATACTTACCCCAATATCAGAAAAAATATGCTTTTAAATCCACCAAAGATGAGTGCTTCTTGCTGTGTGCAGAAAAGGCCTCGATGCTGTGCAGGCACTGCTCAGCAGTGATAAAATCAGCATTACCAACACTGCTCCAGCACAAATCCACCACAGCAGCTCCTGGGGAGGAAACCCAGCTCAGCTGAGTGTTCTGGCTTTGCACCTTGGCTGCAGCTCCTGTTCTCTGGAGATGTTGCAGGATGAAATACTGAGTGATTTACACTCAATTGACACTCAGCTGTGGCTGCTCCATCCCTGGAAGTGTTCCAGGCCAGGCTGGACACTGGGGCTGGGAGCAGCCTNATTTTTATATTTTTATATATATTTGATTTTTATGTATGTATATAATTTATATATAATCATATATCTAATATTAATATATATTTTATTTATTTGTATATACTTTATATATTTATATATTTGATTTTTATATTCCAACCCAAACCACCCCACGGTGCTGTGCTTGTAAACAATTAATGGTGATTGGGAATTATGGGGTCCTGACAAAGCCCTGAGGAGGAGACCAGAGGGCTCATTCTGGGCACATAAAAGAAATTATGGAGTCATTGAAAACTCCTTAGACCTCCTTAGCCAGGGACCTCAGGCAGCTCAGCAAGCCAGGAACGGAGCTCTCCACAAGCTTGAAACAGCAACTGTTCTTCTGCACCCACGGGCAGTTATTTGGTGTTGGAATAAGAAAAGGAAATTGAATGTAAAATCTGTTGGGTACAGAATAAAATTCTATTTCAGTTTCCTGCTCAGCCAGGAACTTTGCTGAGCACAATTCCAAGGTGCAGATAAAAAAAAAGAAAAAAAAAGTGCTAAGTTTTAAAACCAGGAAAAAACCACCAAGAAATGGTGATTTATGTAATTAAATATATAAAAACTGAATATATATCTATTTAANTATATTTATATAATATATATATTTTTTCATATATTTGTATATATTTGATTAATTTGTGGCACACTACAGGCAATAATCTGCATATATGGAATATTGTTTTCTTCCAAAGGAAGTACCATTCAGTGATCCTCTGTCCCTAATTCCTGTAAGAGCTCCTGCAGTGTTAAACACACCAGCACCTTCAAAACCCTGGAACTGCTTTATTTTGGGCTCTGTATGCACTGGATTTGTGGCAGACAAATGAATGATGGCATCATTGGCTGGATTACTCAGTAATTTGAGTTGTACAAAGCCACAGGGCACAGACTTGACTGAGGCATTTTCTAAATATAAAAATGGGCTCCATTGCTTATACAAATAATTGTGAATACTTGAGACAGCTTCAGTGGAACTGATCTGATTGGTTTTTAATTCCCTATTAGAGTTTGGTAGAAATACAAATTTGAATTTTTGCCTCAGTCTTAGTATTTCACACAAATATCATGTTGGGTTTTTTTCTTTCCAATCAGCTGCTTCTGATTCCTCGATTTTGCTCTGCAGTGACAGAGTCCAGCATTTGTGAAATCAAAATCCTTACCAGGGAGAAGCTCTGAGAGTTACAATATTAGATAATAAAGTTAAGCAGTTTCAGAATATGAAATGTGTTGAGGGCTACAGATCTAAAGGGCAGAGTTTCAGAGATGGATTTGTCTCCATTCCTTCTGAGGCTACAGCTTCTGAATGCCTGTAGAGATTTGGATCTGCGAGTGGAAACAGCTGATACTGAGTTGTTTAGCTCTACTTTTTAATTTGAGGGTTTTTTAATTTACTTAAACACCTCATAGGAATTTCAAATGCAATTGAGAAGCAGAAAGTTGAAATAGCCAAATAGGTTCCTATCTGTACTGAAAGGTCTTAAATGTTCAGGTTGTGGGCTGGCCAATATTTCAACTAGGAACAGGGTTTTTTTTGTTTGATTGATTGATTTTTTTATTGTGATTCCTTTGTGCAAGATGAGTGCATGATGTTGGCATCTGGGGATTCACGGTGCTCTAGGAGGATGAAATCCTTTCCCATTTTTATCCCAGTGGAGCATCCAGGCCTGTCGGTGTGGGTTTGGTGTTGTTTGGGAGCTGTTTTTCTTTTCCTTCATCTAAAATAAGACACCTCTGAACAGAAAATTCATATTAGCTTTTAATATATAGAGGAGATATTAAAGCTTTTTTTTTTCCTGTTAATTGAAGTTTTCTGAAGGGTTATAGTGAGATTTACAGATGCTAAAGGCAAAAAAGCTTGTGGATTTTTTAAAGAAAAAAATTAAATTATCTTCCATGAGCTGATAGAGTCTGAACTGATGAGATGGGAGGTTCTTTCTGTGCTTTAAACCTGTGTTTTTAGCTGGGCTGGAGCCTTTCTCTGGAGAACTGTTGACTTTGGCGGTGTCACCAGACCGCGGCAGAGCTCTGCTGCCATGGGTGTTAAATAACTTCATTCTCGGGGGTATTTCTGTCAGTGGGATCGTTTTTAATGAGGTGCAATTAAAAGCCAATCAGCAGTATCCCCTGTCTGCAATGCTGACTCCCAGAAATGTAAGCAAATTTAAACATCTGCTGTATTTTTATTTGTTATTCTATTTTCCTTCGAGCCTCTTCAGTCGGAACAGCGGTTTTGACTCGCCAACCGCAGAATCAATAAACATATTTCACATTCATCTCAGAATTGTGCAAAACAGCAGAAATCTGGCTGTTAAACACCTTATTTGCAGAGCTACCACGCTCCAAGCGGTGGAGGGTTATTGAGATTTTTCTCGCTGCTATTTTGCTTGGAAGATCCTGTTTTCCTCAGGATCGGTGCCCTGGGGAAGGCGCAGATGATTTGTGTGTGGATTGAACCACTGGGAACAGCAGCAAGGAGAGGCACATTAAGCAAGGATGAAAATAATGCAAGATAATCGTGGATAATACATCAATTACTGCTCTTGCCTCAGCCACTTTTCTTCCGTGAGGAAAGAGGTTTCTGAGAGAAGGGAATTTAACAGGTGTTCCCCATGAAAATTGGTGATATGTGCTGCTCTGTCAAAGCTGATTTACAGATGACAGCCACTTTATTCTGATTTGTTTCTCCAGTCAACCATCTTGAAAAAATATTTTGTGCAGTTGACAGATGAGATTGTTTTTAGTTAAAAAAAATGGAAGTTCTTGTCTTGAAAACTTCAGGAGAAATTGCAACATATCAAGCCTGTAAAACTGAAGTTTGACTTCAACTCCATCATTTTTTTTGGCCTCAGTTCCATCAATTCAAATTTCTAAAGGGGAATATTAAAATGATTTCAAAGTCTGTGGGGTTTTTTTTCCCTCTCAGATTTACAGCAGATTTTGTGTACTCCATTTTTATTTTAATGTTTGTGACATTCCAGTGTCTGTGGGTTGGCAGTTTCACACCCCTTTTCAAGGTGCTGTTCTGCTGCTCAGTGTTCAAAAGCATTGAGCCATTCAGTGGTAATAATGGCAAAAATTTACCACCTGGAATGTGTCTGGTTTTTTTCTTTGGATGAAGCTGCAGGTGTGTGGGAATTCTCCAGGAATTCAGCAGTTCCAAGACCCAGACTGAACAATGGGTGTTGTAGGTCTGTGAGAGCTTAAATTTGTTCCTCAGGAATTTTGGGGAATATCATTGCTAAGTTTTTGTATAATTGAAACTTTGTCTAAGAAAAGGAGGCAGAATAGATGAGGGTGTTTAAATTAGAGGGAATTTCCAAACTGAGAGGACACGATGAACTGGAGGAAAGTTTTTGTTGTGTTTTGGCCTTGGAGTGATTCCTTGTGTGAGTAGCTGTGATTGAGCCGGAAAACAACTCGGTATTGGGGGTTTTATGCTTTAATAGTTTGATTTTCAATGTTATTTTCAATAAAACTGCAGCTGAGTTTAAATATCCCCAAAGGACCTGGGTGCTGCTGGTCCCCCCTCACCATTTTCCACATGGAAAAATGAACTTTAGAGTGATTGTCAGCCTGTATGATTCCACTCAATGACCTCAAAGCCATTAAACCAGGAATTTCTGCCCCTATAGAATTTAGGGTTCTTGCTTTGGGGGAGGAACACCCCCTCCACTGAGCACAGCACCCCCAAAACCAGCACCCAGGAACACTTGTGATAATACAGAGAATTCTCCCACCTGTTGTCCCTTTTGTTTTCCCACCACAAAAATCAAAGTCAAGCCTTGAATGTGGCTGAAGTGCAGAGTGACAGCTGAGCAACCACCACGTTTTAGTTTGGCTGGCTCCACACAGGGGATCCAAGGTGGGGAGCAAACCAAAGGGTTGCCCAGTGGGAAGTGCACAGAGCTCCAGGGAATTTGGGTCTGCTGCAGTTCCTGAAGTCAAAAGGCTCCTTAATTCCTTTCAGTTCCTCACGAGAATGCTGGGTTTGATTTGCCCCACCTGGGCAGGTTGTGCTGCTTGGTGATCTTCAGGGTGAGAGGAGAAAAAAATTCCACAGGATCTGCATGAGAAAAAGTTCAGATCTTCATTTCCTGATTGGTTTGTTGGTTGATTTGGGTGTTTTTTTGTTTTTTTTTTTGCAATTCCTCATTTTTTTTCCTTTGTGAGGAATGTGTCTTTGTGATATTTTGATCCAAGAGAGGAGGATGTCTGATAGAATCACAGAATGGTTTGAGTTGGAAGGGAATTTAAAGATCATCCATTTCCACTTCTGCCATGCCAGGGACACCTTCCACCATCCCTGTTTGCTCCAAGCCCTGTCCAACCTGGCCTTGGACACTTCCAGGGATGGGGAAGATAATACAAGAACTTTCAGAACTTTAGTCGAGCAAAAGAAGGGGTAGAAGGAAAGGGTGAGTTTTAAGAGTATTTTATTTTTGAGAAGCACAGTTTTTCCTCAAGAAAACCCTGGTCCATGCTTGAATGGAGAAGCCAAACACTCTGTTGTGCTTTTATTCCATGGGAAGGTGTAATTGTTCTTTCACAGCCATCTGCTTGGTTTAAACTCCAGTGCTCAAACTCCAGTTTTCCTGGTTTCCACTGCTTTGCCTGGGAATTCAGTGGTATAAGGCACAGAGAAAAGTGGGGAAGAGAAATCCCCAGAAAATAACCAGTGACCAAAGATAGCAGATCCTGTCCTTGAGAGCAGGGGCTGATGGGGAGGCACAGAAGGACCTTGTTCCTCTCTCCCAGTGAAGGATTCATTCAGCAGAGGATGCTCAGGTCTCTTCCCACTGTCACTTCCAGGCTGGCAGCACTGAACAGAGAGATTTTTACCCAGGTTTTAGTAACCCAGGCAGAATTTGCAGCTCATTCTTATCTCAGTAAGAAACAAATAATTAATTGGAACCTCGAGTGCTTTCCAGCAGCTGCTGAGCTGCAGATGAATTTAGACACACAGCAAAGACTTTTTTCCCTATTTCTTACCAAAAGTTTATTTCTCACCACCTTATCTTTGAAAGTTCTGAGAAATCGGGACTGAGAATATTTTCTTTTTGTTGTTGTAATCTTTCCAGGAAGATAAAAGTATTCCTTTTTGACATAGAGGACAACATTAGGGATTTCAGATTTCCCTTTTAACTCTCTCTTATCAAAAATATTGACTGTCTTGCTCTATTTTTTCTCCTCATGTACAGCAGAGCTTGCAGATGCCAAAATCTCTGGAGGGAACAGCAATATTTGTATGTGAGGAGTAGAAAGGTGGATGGAAATTTGTTCAACATTTACTGATTTTTTTATTTTTTATTTTTTTTGCAGCAAACACAGCCTGTTGTGTGGGCTGCTTTCATAACCATCTCTTCTCCAGCATTCCTAATGCATAATTAGTGTCCACAGCACGTTCCCAAACTCTGTTGGGTTGTTGAAAACTTCTGAGGAAGGATCTTTCCCAGTGATTTTCTCATCTGTCCAGCCTGAGACAATCCCCCCCTCCATCCACAGCAATTACAGACTTTGGATATGAAACCATCTGAGTTTGGTTGTGCTGAGCTTCTATTTTAATCTAGTTACAATAGATATGACATTTGTAGTCCTGATTCCAGGCTTTTTTCTTCCTCCCTTGTTTGGATCCAGCTTCCTTGGAGTGTTTGAGGTCTGAGCTGTGTCGTGTGACCAGGGCTGATGGGGATGGTGTGTTCAGGGGGTCATTTGTTGGCACTTTCCCTGACACCCAGCTCACACCAGGATTATTTAATTCTGCTGCAATCCAGTGGCCTCTGTTATTTTTCTGCTCTGCCAAAGGAACGTGGAAGTATTTGAGGGTTTAACAAAGCAGCTCAAACTCCCTCCTCTGAAGCACTGGAATAAAACCTCCTGCTCAGCAGGATGAAGGTGCTGTGACTGAACTGAGTTGTGGGAAATTTGTGAGGGAAGAAGTGCTGGAATTGGCCTTTAATAACTTTAAATTATTTTATTATAAAATATTAAGTAGAAGGAAAAAAAAACCCTAATCTGTTTTTCCATTTGTGTGCCCTCCATCTCTCAGAGCTAAGTGTGTGAGAATTTACCTATTAGGAAAAAAAGAGGCATTTAAATGAAGACTCCTGTTTTTCACCTGGCTTCAGGTTGCAATAAAATGTCATGCTCGTCACTGAGGTGTTCTGGGTCACTTGCTTGGCTCAGAAAAGTGTGGTATCTAATTAAAAATGTCACTTTGTGGGCTGTAATTGTCACTTCTTGCCACGGAGGGGCCAAGGAATGGGGCAGAAGGCAGCAGAGTTGTCACACAGCCACAGAAGGGGTCAGGCTGGAAGGGACAGAGGGGCTCATGTGGTCCCACCCCCCTCCCTGCTCAAGCACATGGCACAGGATTGCATCCAGACACCTCTGGAATATCTTGTCAGCCCCTGGGCTTATCTGAACAGCTCCAACTTGAGAGATAAGGGATGTCTGTGGGTGGTCCAGGCTGTTCCTCTTGGTTATCTCCAGGTGAGTTACATGACAGTCACATTGATAAGGGAAAAAGGTAATTTTTAGATAGTGCCTTTTAGTAAATCATGGAGAAACAGCATCACGTTGTTACAGACTGTGCTGCCTTTAAAATGCAAGCTGAAATTCAGATGCATTCTGGTTTCTGTTAGAGCTATGAAATGCACTGTTTGAGTATTACTAAAAGTGTTTTGGAGGAAAATTATTCCTCCTTCAATATCAGTTTTCAGAGGTTTTTTAGGCTGACAGGTAGCACTTAGAAATGTTTGTTGTATTTTTTTCTCGCTCGTCAACTGACAACAGTGCAATGAAAAATCAGAATTGAACTCAGATTCCAAAGCAGCTGAAACCAAATATTGTGAAAGGAGAAAATGTGATCAACAGACAAAACAAAACCGATTCAGTAAAAGAACCCCCCAAATCTGTCAGGAATAAAAGGGCCCCTCCTGTTGATGCAGAGCAAGTGGAGGTTGTGGTTTGAGCTGTGGTTTTGTGAGGCACTGATGCAGTTGGGTTGTTTTGTGAGAAGAGATGAAGTGACAATTCCACTCCGGTGGTAAGGAACAACAGAGATGTGTGGGATCTCTCTTTTCATGCAGAATAATGTGGTTTTGGAAAATGTACCACTCGTGGAGATGGCAGGAGAGGAGGGGAAGCCTCCTCAGCGTGGCATGAACTCAGCAATGCTGTCAGAGCTGCAGCGATTTTGCTGTTCATTTTTATTAAATGCACTTTATTGGCTCCTTCATGCTTCAGAGGTATGTAAAGCACAACATATTTGTAGTTTCAGTCTTCTAATTGACTCTGATATTTTTTTCCCTCCGAGTCTTCATTAAAGGGAAATGATTTTGCAGTCGATACCTTATGATTTGTTCTAATGCAAATAACATTTAGCACATCTTGTAGACTGTCTGGAGAATTCCCACAAGCTTGCCTGCAAATGTCATCTGACTCCTCAATTGAGTGAGGCACTGCCTTCCTTTTGCTTTCCTGCAATTTGTCATGCTTCATACTTGGCTAAATCTGCCAATTTTCATTGTCCTCACTGACAACAGCTGTCACCGTGCCACTTATGGCTTCAAAACTCTTGGTGGCAGCATCCTCCAAGTTACAGGGCTGAGGTGGAACCTGAGCAGCTCAGAGGTGTGGAGCTGGGAGCATTCCTGCTGCATGGTGCTCAGGAACAGCCCCACAGAATCCCCGGGCTGCCCCTGGAAGGGAAAACCCAGCAGGATGTCCCAGAGTGGCCAAGGGCTCAATAAAATCATCCTTTTCTCCTGCTCTGCTTGGAGGAGCTGGTGCTGACCATGATGGGATTAAAACCCACTGGAGAATCCATGTGTGGGAAGGGGTGCAGGGCGGGTAATGAATTTCCTTCTTCTGTTGTGCACAATTCCTACTTCTGAGAGCAGAGCTGGGTTGAATTTTTAGTCCACCATGGGAGAAAGAAATCCACTCTTACAGTTAACCTATCAGCTGGGGAGGTTACTTTGCATCTTTTCTTTATATTTTAATTTACAGGAAATTAAGGGATTATTCCTCAATCACAGCTTCTCCTTGAGTTGCATCTGCTGGAGACACAGATTTATTTAATTTAGGCCCTGTTAATCAATAAACCCACAGGTACCATGTAAAAACTTGGATAAATTATTGCCATTGCCTCATCCCCTCTTGGGTGGGACAGCTCCAGAGAGGGTTCTGCTTTCTCAGAGCTCTCTCATTCAAAAATTCCAAAATAGTTCAAAAGGTTGATGATTCTGGTTGTTAATTTTAGCTAACAGAAGAATAGTTGACTTAGTGATTAAGAGTTCCAGTTTGAGGCATGTTTCAAATTACTGTTAGTAGTAACTGTACTAGTATTGTTTTTTTACAGTAATTTTATTAATTGGATAATTTTCACTTAAATTCTTCAATTCTAAGTTAATGGGATGAACCCAAAAGACTCCAAAAAGTGATTTGTGCATATTGTAGAATAAAAATATTTAATATCACAGATAAGAAAACACAGACCCATGAAATTTACACAAGTAAATAAAAAATACATTGAGAATGAATTTAAATGTTTATTATTTGAAAAAGGTTAAGAATAACTGCTGGTTTTGCCTCCCTAAACTTGAATATTCAGCCTCAAGGAGGATGAGGATGGTTCAAGGGCTGCTCAGGATACTTGGGATGTTTTAACTCCTGCAGAAAACCCAACAGGATCAGTGTTCCCATCTCCCTGACATTCCTTAAGGAGCTGCTGAGGGTTCAGTGACAGGATAAAATCTTTGCTGGGCAAAACTTCTCCTTGCACAGATGTCTGAGGTCTTTTCCTGTGCTGAGAAAAGCCTGGGTAACTCTCAGTAGCTCTGTGGAGAGTCATTATTAGTCTGTGATGTTTTAATCCTGGGTTCCACAGGGTTGTTAAGGAAGAGGGGGATGTGCAGGAACAAGGATTACTGCCTTTAGCACTCTGGGTGTTCTGGTCTTTTTAAAGTTTTGTTAATTCTGACCGTCCCGATGGCACCGTGCACTGAGCTGCTTTTTAGGGACTTGCCCAAAAAGTGATAAATGTCCTGCAGTCAGCCCCAGCAAAGCCCCCTATCAGTCAGAGTGGGTGTCTGGAGATGGCAGCCCTGAAGCTACGAGCTCAGCTGTGCTGGGTTTGCTGCAGGGAGGGTTGGAGCAGCTCTGCTTTTGGATGGAGGAAGAGTCGCTGGCGCTCCTGGGCTGTGGCTGCTCTGGGCTGCAGGTGCAATTCCACCCCGAGGCAACCCAGTTTGCTGTTCAACTTTCTCTTCTGCTGAAAGGTGTTTGGAGGACTGTGTGTGCTGGTGTGGCTGTGGAGGGGGCCAGGCACGGTGTGAGGAGTCTGTGGCTCCTGGGAAGGGCTGGACTGTCCAGTGGTTTTGGGATGTGTCAATGGATTCTGGTTGCCACTGGGCAGGGAAGGTGGTTCTGCTCAGATGGGTCGGGGCAGGGGTTTCCACAACAGGCTGCCTGTAGCTTTGTGGAGTTGTCAATGTGGAATTTTTCTGACTCTGGGTACACTTTCTAATTTGGCAATACTGATTTTAACCCTGGCTCTTGGCTTAGGTCGTAACAGCAGAACAGATCTGCAGCCTGGCCTGGTGTGAGGTGTTACTGCCCAAGGCGGGGGGATTGCAACCAGAGGATTTTTAAGATCCTTCCCAACCCAAACCACTCCCTGATTCTCTAATTCAACAATCACTTTCTCCCTGCTCCTGTTTTTGCAATGCTTTCGGGCTGTGATGTCTGTATGGCACCCCTTGCCTGCCCACAGAGACACGGCCACATTTTCTGAGTTAACTTTAACTCACTTCCCACATTTAGCTTTGCTCAGGAGTTCTGCAGGAGCTGCTACCTCGTTGCTTATTTACTTTGCTTTCAGGCAGGTTTGGTGTTGAAACCTTTACAGTTTGCCTGAGACAGCAAATCCAGCAGTGCCCAGGTGCCTCCAACACCAAATTCTCCGGGCTGTACAAGTCATATCCTGAAGTGATCAGAGAGGTGCTCCTGGTAATCAACTGAACCATCCCCTGGCTGGTATGTGGGTAAGAGCAGAGCCCCAGCACCCCCAGAAATGGTCTTTCATTTTTGATTTGTTCTCCTGTTCACCACACTCAGTGGTTTATCTGTAAACAACGTGTGCTGTCTGCAGAGAATGTGGGGTTCTCTCGCTCAGAAAAATATCATTTGCTCGTGCTACGGCAGAGCGTGCTTTTGTTTCTTGATAATTCCAGTTTATCAGCCAAAACTGAGGATTTGCATGCATAATCTAGTGGATCACATGGAAGCCAAGCACAAAGTTATCCCAAATCACCAAGGATCCTTTGTAGCTGTTAAAAAGAGAAGCAATTCCTCCCTCCTCTCAGGGCCCGAGGTAAGAAGCGCCTGTCACCTCGGGATCTGTGTCCTGCTGCAATCCCAGAGTATTCTAATCTCTGTATTTAGCTCTCCTTTCATAGGCATGTATGAAAGAGCTCTGCACAGATGGGTAACAGTTTTTATCCCCATTTCTCAGTGGTTCAGTGTAGTTACATCAGGAGGAGTAATTATTTCTATCAGCAAGATTGTGACAGCCACCACATATTATGGAAATTTCCTTCATTGAAACTTTAACAGTTTTTTTCCCCCCTTTTGTTTGATTCTTGCAGCAACACAAAGAATCGTTTAGAAATATAATTGCAATCTCCAGGAGAAATATAAGCAGCCTGGCTACGGAGCTGAATCACATCAGAGCTCTGGGAATAGAGCCACCTATGAAGGGAAATGAGCAGGGGAACATCACAGTTGTCATTTGTCAGGAGAAGGGGAATCTGTGCTGAACCACCACCGACCCTCCACCCAGGGGAAGAGGCAGCTTGACAGTGATGGCTGGGAGCTGCCAGGGCTGGGAAACTCAGGAGGTGCTTCTCAAACAGCAGAAATTGCTTCATTTCCCAGCCCAGGGTGTGCTGCTAAACTGGGGCACTTTATCCGGAGTGGGACGGGGGTGAGCAGAGGGGTAGTGCACCCAAACTCCCTGCAAAGACCCCGAGCCATGGGCAGAACCTTTCCCAAACCCAGGAGCTCCACTTGTAAAGCAGCTGAGCTCTGCTGCCAGACCCTGAGCCTGGCTGCTCCCGAGGACTGGCAAATGGGATATTGATGCTGTTATACAAGTTCCCAGGAAAATCTGTGTAAATTCCAGTTAGTTTATCAGATGAGTGCATTAATTCATGACACAAACCTTTTAATGCCTCCTCCCTTCTCAGCATCGTGCTTGCTGATCACAGTTAGGCAAATCACACTGGCAGATATTGCTATAATATCTTTTTTTTTTTTTTTTTTTTTGGCTTTGCATAGATTCAATCTGCAGTATCATATGGTAGCTGCTTGCAGAAAGTATTGCTAATATTTCATATTTCTATGTCTAATAATATTAAATTCTTCTAGATCTTTTTGTCACCTAATCTCATAAAAGGTTTGTGAGAAATCCTGATTAGAATTTTACAGGGTTGAGACACGCACAAGTCCACTTGTGAATCCTGTTCTTCCCGTGTTCTTTAGAAACCAAAAATTTTCATATTGATTAACCCTCAATGATCAAGTTCAGGCCAGCATCTCTCTCACCTCTGCACTGTGGAATCTAAAAGTCATAGAAGGGTATTTTATAAAGACTAGAAAAATGTGAGCCTGCAGCAGTGTGGGACAGAAAAATACACATGTTCCTATTCCAGCATTGCTGCAGAACAGAATTATCAGTCCAGGACACACCAGAAGCGAGTTGAGATCATCTTAAATGCCATTGAGAGCCTTACATTTAAAAACAAAGCATATTTTAGGTTGGAAAAGAGAAATGTAACCTTCTGACGCTTGAAACTGGGATAATTATCTTTTATTAGTGTGTAATTGTAGTGCACAAGCACAGAGATAGTACCTAGAATTAATTGCTGGGTACAGAGGTATGATTTGTAGAATGCTTTTATATCTGCAAATTTAAAATAATTGGCTTATCTATGAAAATATCCATTTGCCTGTGGGATAGAGTAGAACTGAAACGTTTACTTCTTGATTTTAGTAGAAATTAGTTTAAACATTGTTTAAATATTATTGGATGTTTTCTTGCCTAACCCTGAGCACATCATCAAACCATCAGTGGGGAAAAGGCTGCCCAGAAAGGGTTTGTGTTCAGGCAAGGAACAAGAAGAAGGTTTTGAATTAATTCCTTATTGGTTTTGATCCTCCTGGGATGGTTTGTGTTTATCACGAGGTACAGATGGTGAGGAGCAGATTTACTGCAGTCCATGTTTCTACAACTCTCTTTGGGAGCTCTCTAATGCCAAGAAGGATGGGATTTTTTCCACCTGAGTGGGTTTTCCAACCCTGCTAATCGATGGAAGCTCCATAGAAAGGGACAGCTCATGTGGTGCTGGCTCGTGCTAACCCCACCTGCTGCTATTTCTGATGGAATTGGCTCATCCTGGATGTTTCTGTGCTTGCTGTAGGGATGTTTGTGAGCGGGAAGGGGGAAGAGATTCACTGTGGGAGCAGGGATGTGGCCTCGCAGCAGCTGGTGGAGTTGTGGGTCATGGGATGGGAGTTTGGGGCCATTGGGAGGAGATGGAATTAAAGGATGTTTAAGTTCATAAGGGCAGGATAAATATCATAAACCTCCAGAAGCAAGACCAGAGATCCAGGGCCTGTAGGCAGAGGCAGTAAGTTTTTAATTACAATGGCTGCATGATTGAAAAAATGATGAGCTTTAGAGCTTCCTGCTCGTTGATCTGCTCCTAAGGGCTGATTTGTTCTTTTCAATCCACACTGGTTTTTCTAAACGAGGAAACTGCGTTCAAAGGTGGTATCAGTGCTTGACTACCAGCAGTTTTTTATTGCAGCCACTCACTGCAATCCAATGAACTGGGAGCACAGGGAAATTTAAGCAGAGAGGACTGGCAAGTCAGTAACAGGCAGCACTTATTGCTCAGCTGATTTAAGGCAAACACCTCAATTACGGGGCAGACCCTGGGCACAGCGCTGGGTGTGTTGCAGCCCAGAGTTTGTATTTCAAGGAGCTGGCAGGAGCTGTGATGCTGCTGCTCAGGAAGCAGAAAAGTTCCACTGTGCAGGAGTGGAAAATACCTGCTATTGTGCTGATGGAGCTGTCAGGGGACTCTGGCTGGAAAAAATAACTCTGAGCTGGGTTCACTTGGAATCGGTGAAGTTGTGCTGACACAAGCTGGAGGGAAGCAGAGCTGAACTGAGTCCCAGGAATTGCAAAGGAAATCTTAGGGGCTGTGGGAGGGGTGTGTTTCCAGGTAAGCATTTAATATTTCATGCACTTGCTTTTTTAGTGTCAGTGTCACCACCAATAAAAGTATCGTGGAAGTTGTGCTGGAGAATTCTGCCTGTGTCTGCTCTCTGATTTTAACCTATTGAACATTTAATCATTCCTTGGAAAATTGCTCAGCTTTGACATCTGCCCTTACACCAGAACAAGCTTCAGCTGCTTGGGACCTGTCAAAAAGCAATGATATAGACTTGAATCAGTTTTGGGTAAGGAGCTGGATACAGATATTCCTGTGCCTCTGTCTAACCTAAATACTGAGCAACCAAATAAATGGAAGTGATATTTTCTATATTTTCTCCCCAGCTTTTCCTTTTTTTTTTTTTTTTTTTTTTGCTAGCTGAGGAAGAAAAAATCTTAATTTATGAGGAAGTTATGAGGCCTTTACACAAGGAGCCTCAGCTGTGTGGTGAGTTAAGGACAGTGATGCACAGAGCCAGAGAATTGTGGTGTTTGGGTCTGGTCAGGTTTGATTTTTTTTTTTTTTTCCTTTTTATTTTAAAGTCCTGTGGCCTGCGTCCTTTCAGGAATTTATCCAAGTGACACCAAAAAATCAGTATATTTAAAGTCCAGCCTTTTGAAAGATGAGTATCATTAAAAGTCAATTTTAAAATTAAGGCAACCTCTTTTGAAAAATTCACCCTGGGACAAGCGTCAGGAAAAATGAAGCTCTGCAGGCAAAGCGTGCTGAGATGCACAGTCATTTTGGGAAACACTTTTCTTTGGTAGCACAGAAAATGCAGACACAGAGAGAGCAGCTGATTGCTTTTCACTGGGGAATAAAGTTGAGTTTTTCAAATTCCTTGGACTTGCCGGCTTCATTAAAGATTTTTAGTGAGCAAATGCAGCTAACAGTGCTTTGATTCTCCGGTAAGTGGAAGTTATTAAAACAGTTGTCCTGCAGTTTTTGTACCGAACAAAAGACGTAAATAATTGAGGTTTTATATACGTTAGGAGCAGCAGGAGTAGGAAAATATTCTGTCTTAATAATAGGCTTAACAAGGGAAGGCAATAAATCATTTCTAATTAGCAGCCTTGCCGATTACACGTTTCCTCATTCCAATCTTTCCAATTGCATCCTAAGCTGGGCCTTCTTTGTAAACGAGATTTGCTTTTCTTCTTCTCCTTCCGTTCTGGGGGATGTGTCACTGCAGGAGGAGATGTGTGTCTGCTCAGAGCTGCTGCAGGACAGGGAGGCCCTGCCACAGCCAGCTGCAATGTCGCTGCCACACAGCTGGCTCCGCTGCTTCCAGGGGAAAAACGGGGATGAAATGGGTTCTCCTCCCTGTGGTCGGCCTGCCCAGTGAAATGTTGGTTAATTCTGTGTGTTTGGTTGGTTTGAAGCCTGTCATTCTGCTTCAGTGTTTAAAAATTATTGAGAAGTGAAAGCTTTGAGGGCGGTGTAGGGAAACCTAAGGAGGGTTTGCTGGAAGGTGAACGTCCTCCCATCATTTTAGGAAAGTGGCTGGTACACAAAGCTAAATAAAGAAAGAATCATCACTTTATCTTGCTGAAAATTAAATTGGTCTTTTGTTTTTATCCAGCCCTCGAGGCTTGTGAATGATAATAAAATAATGGTAGGAGTGGGAGAGAGCTCAGGATGTCCTTCCTGCCCCTCCCAGTGCGTGCCCCACAGCGCTCACCTCGTGCTGTGATAAAGAAGGGATGAAAATGCCCAGTGGCTGAGCATGGCAGGGCACTGCAGAGCTAAAAATTCAAAACCAGAGGGCACAGGCTGCTTTGGGTTGGAGGGGACATTAAATCCCATCCAGTGCCACCCCTGCCATGACAGGGACACCTCCCACTGTCCCAGGCTGCTCCCAGCCCCAATGTCCAGCCTGGCCTTGGGCACTGCCAGGGATCCAGGGGCAGCCACAGCTTCTCTGGGCACCCTGTGCCAGGGCCTGCCCACCCTCCCAGGGAACAATTCCTGCCCAATATCCCATCTACCCCTACTCTGTGTCAGTGTGAAGCCATTTCCCTCTTGCCCTGCCACTCCATGCCCTGTAAATTGCCTCTCTCCAGGTTTCTCTTCAGGCCCTGCAAGGCCACCCTGAACTCACCCCAAAGTTTTTCTTCCCCAGACTGGACAAGCCCAGCTCTCCCAGCCTTTCCTGCCAGCAGAGCATCCATCAGCATCCCCCTGATCCCCCTGCTGCCTCCTCCGGGCTCTCTGCAGCAGCTCCAGGTCCCCCCTGTGCTGGGACAGGGCTGGGGCAGCTCTGCAGGTCAGGTCTCACCTGAGCACAGGAGCAGAATCCTCTCCCTCAAAAATCAAGTGATATTATGATTTTTCTTCTTATCTACCTGCTGTGATGTCATTAAAAAAGAGCAAGTTGATAAAAAAAAATAAAGCAGAAAACCCCAGAACACTTAAGAAGAACAATATTTCTGAGTCACTCTGGTTTCTTAGGGCTTCTCTGAGGGCTGCAGATAATGTATTTACGCCCAGGAGTTTACCTAAAAGCAGCTTTGGTTTAAAGTGTCTGCAATGTGATACCTTTACATCTCTCCACTTTGTTTACTGCTAAATTGGCAGAAAGTTTGGCCCAGGAGTGTGGAGAATTACAACAACAAACAAAGCCCTGTTTTCACAACCCCGTCCCCTGTGGGCTATTGCTTGCTGACACAAGTAGCCACTGCAATGAAATAGTAATATTTTTAAAAATTTCTTGAAGTGATTTTAATTCTAGCAACAGCCACAAGGTGAGTGGAGTGAGAGGAGAGTTCTGTCCCTGCAGTGAGGAGGGGCTGGAGCTGTCCAGGTCCTGAGGAGCTCCACGTGGGTGATAAGCTGGTTTCACACGAGCTGTTGTGCAGCCATCAGAGAGGTAACAACTTCTGCTTTTAATTATGTGGGGTTGCTCCTCTGACAGGTCTGGTTTTGCAGAGCCTTTGGCCATCTGTTCACCCAAAACTGGGACTGAGCCTATGTGAGGCTGCTGAGGTCAGGTTTGGTGCCTAGAGGGTGGTTTGGTGTTGGGACAGCTGCACTGCCATCACTTCTGCACTGAGCTCGGGGAAAAGGAGTCTGGAGAACCCATACCAGCTGCATCCTGGGTGTGAGGAGTCTGGAGAACCCATACCAGCTGCATCCTGGGTGTGAGGAGTCTGGAGAACCCATACCAGCTGCATCCTGGGTGTGAGGAGTCTGGAGAACCCATACCAGCTGCATCCTGGGTGTGAGGGCTCAGTGTGTGCTTGCTGCAGTCTGATGGGGCTCATTCCAACCCAAACCATTTCATGATTCTCTGCCATCTGCTCTTTTAAAAGCTGATCCTTTTGGGGTTAATGCAGGGGTCTGGCTCTGCAGTGCTGCTGAGGAGGATCCAGTTTGGTGCTGGTTCCTGTTCCCTGGGGTGCTGGGGAGGAGCTGCTGGCTCGTGGCTGATGGTGCCTCTGGCCAGCACCCAGACTGGCCCTGCTGGGCTCTGCAGGAGCCACCTCCAACCCTCCCCAGCTGTGGAGATGCTCCTTGTGTCCAGCCTTAGGGGAGGAAAAAGTAAAGAGTGGAAAATTAGAATGTCATGCAGGATAATTGGTCCTGAACTAGATTTGATTTAATTTTTTTTTCCCCTTAATTAAGAGTTTGAGGTAGAACAATAAGAAGAAGGTAAGCAAATAACAATGCCTCATGTCTTGCAGGTGATTTAGGGAATATACTTTACAAACTGTGAAATTAAGGTAGAATGCAGATTGATCTATTTATTTTGTGCAATAAATTGAGTCTGTGCTGTGGTGGCTTAATATATATTAAAATCAGAGATTTGGGAGTTTTATTGATCTCCATTTATGTTTTTAAATCAGAAATGGGATCAAGTTTCTGGGTGAAAAAAATGTTGTTGAGAAGGTTTTTATAAAGAGATTTAAAGAAACTTGAGGTACGAGGAGGAGGCTGAGAACCATCCCATATGTTGTGTTAGGGTAATCAGAAATATTTCAGTGAAAGTTTTGCAAAGCTTTTAAAAAATCTCTTTGCTTTTCATATTTAAGAGAACCATTGTGCACATCTTCAGCTCTGACTGTGTTCACACAACTGCCTTAATGCAGCTCCTAATGGTGCTGAAAGAAATTGCAGCAACATTTCTGAAGCGTTTTGCCATGGATGTGATGAAAGCCCCCAGCCACACCATTAAATTCCATTATCATCTGTTGAAATATTTTCCATTTTCCTTCCAAACTAATGGGATCAAATATCTTTCAACGGGCTAGAGAGCAGATGAGCCCTACAGTGTGGGTGGGGAGCACACTATCTATACCCTATATATATATATATAATATACACACATATATATATATTTTTATATATATATATACACTATATTCCTATAGGTTGCAGGTTGTGACAATAGGTTCCTACAGGTTCCTGTAGGAAGCAGGTTGTGACAATCAGTGGTCCTGACACAATTAGTGGCAAAAACGTGGGGATAATGGAATTTTGTTGGACCTTCTGTGCCGTGGCAGTGCAAAAAGCTTTCCCACCTCAAGAAATCTTGAGGCAAACAATGCTGAAAGGGAATCCTCGGGGTGGCTCTTGCCTGGGGTCACTCTTTGCCCTTGGACTGAACACGCATAAAACTCCCTGAATGTGGATGGACAGCAGTGGACAGGACTGCATCTCACTCTACAAATATTCCTGCCTGAGCAGCTGGAGTTTTCCCAGGTTATCTCGTTCCATCAGTCTCAGGAAGGAGGAACAATTTGTATGCTCCTGTCTGTACCTGTGGAGCTCCAGGCAAAATGCCTCTGGTGCTCCCCTGGGGCAGAGCTGCTCCGTGCTGCCCAAATGGCCCATAAATTATTCCTTCACCTGTTTTGAATATTTACAGCTTCAGCAAATGAAACCCTGTACAAAACTGATGGCACTGAATTATTTCATACACCGCAATAGCCTCGTTCTCTTGATTATCTCAACATTTTGAATTCAAATTGCCTCAACTGTAAGTTAAAAGTTGTCTTAGTGTGGGAACATGAGAAAAAACATTCTGGCAGAAATTTGTCAGTAAAATTCTGACTAAAAGGGTAATCAGAGCACAATTTGAGAAATTAAAACTGGGTTTGAGGGGAGGATTCTCTTCCTTTTTTAATCAGGGCAAGTTATGTTCTAGGACTTGCAAATATGAAACCAAATTAAGCAAATCACAGAAGTGAGAAAGTGCAATGTAAAATTGCTGTCAGCATAAACCATGAGTTACATAAATCATAATAAATTTTTAGATTTTATAAATAATAAATCACATAAATCTTTAGGACTCTTTAAAAATTGTAACGAGAAAATAATAATCAACTAATGTATCAGCTTGGTATTGCACCAAATATATGGGGATTTTTTGTTTTAAATGGCATTTAGTGCTGATCAGAAAAACAGATAAAACTCGATGTAATAACTAGATCCATTCTGTTTAGTGCCTTGGAATCTTGCACTTAGCAGAACAGTTTCACCACAAATGGTGTTTTAGCTATGGCCGTTTCACATTTTAATTGAAGTCTAAATTTTCTAATGAAGTTTTCATTATAGGAAGTTTACTGAAGTGCACTTCCAGTATGGGAATTGAAGCATCCTGGGGGTGCCAGCTCAATGGAGAATGATAAAACTGATGTCAGAATTCTTGGTTTATTATCATGAGGATGTAGGAGGTTTCAGGAATAAAAGAAGTTTCATAACCTGGCCTAAATAATACAGTAATTTTATGGGAAAAGGAGAGAGTGGGAGGTTCCTGCAGAGTGGTTTGTTGGCCTTTTGGGTAGAACTGGATAAAGGAGATCTGGTACTGACCTTTGCTACAGAGGATAAAACGGATTTATGACCTCTGAGCTGTCAATGACATCATGGAATTTTTGGAAGGGGGTGTGTTATTTATCCAAATTCATCCTAAAGGCTTCATCTTGTGTTGGTAAATACTGTGTTGAGATCAAGATTTTTTTTTTTTTCTGTTGTGTCTACGTGTGCTTTACTTATGACTAAGTTTGTAGTTAATGGAAAACTTTGCCCTACAGGTGCCTCTTTAATCACCCGGATACCTGATTGGAAAATTCAGGTAAAAGACGATTTAAAAGTGTCCTGGGTCTGGAGGGAGACAAGCTGTTCTTTGCTTTTAATGCCTTGGCTTTGTGTCTGCCCTTTTCTGTATTTTCTGCTGCCTGTTATGCTTTTAATGGGTATAAAGTTGTCTCTCTCAGACACAAATTTCCTCAGCTGGATGGTGTTCCCTGCTCACCACCACCCCATTTCTACTGATCTCTCCTTCAGGAGAGAGCAGGAAAACACCATTTGATACTGTGTTTGAACTCAGACTTTAAAATAGAGCTCAGGAGAAGCAAGGACTCTTGTCTGAGTGAAGAGTTGATTTAATCAGAGAGCAAAAGAGATTCACCCTTGTTACCTTTCCCTCTTTCCTTTCATCTCTGTTTAGGTTGGTATTATTACTGTGGAACACAAGGTTCCATAATCTCCATTTTTCTCCTGGGCAGAACACAGTGGGAGCTTCCAGGAATCTGGAATGTGTTGTTGAAAGGGATTTTAGCATCCAGTGCCCAATGTGGGATGCTGGCATGGAGGCACAGGTTGAAGCAGGTCCTTCTACAGACACTTCCTGATGCTTTAAATGTCTGACAGAGCAAAGGGTGATGGTTTTGTCACAGCCAGTCACAGGTGACGTGTCAGATGCACAACGGTGGTGCATGGCCTTCTGTACTCACTTTCTGGTGGAAATCAATTCTAAAATTGCTAAAATTGACCATTCCTCCTGAAATAATTGAAGATATTTTGATGGTTTCTTATGCTGCGTGGTGTGCTGGAGACACTCCAGAACTTCCCTGAGACCGGCAGTGTCACCTGGGTGAAAACTTTGGAGGAGAAAATCCAAGGTTTTGAGAAACATGGAAATGCTAACAGTGGCTAAAACCAACTATTATGTGAAATGCTGATTATTTCAGTCAAATACTTTGAGTCTTGCATGCAAACTTCCTCCACATCCACCTGTGTAACAGTTACAGACCCCTGTGGAGCATCTTGTGTTGCCCCTCTGCCCAGATTCAACTTTGGGGTAAATTTTCTCTTTTGTAACTTGGTGCACCCACAGACTCTTAGGCACCATAATTTCATTATTGCCATTAGCCCAATGAAGCACAGCTTCAAACCACACTCCTTGTGAGGGAGAACTGCCACCCCCAGTGGCACTGCCCTCTCCTTCCTCACTGAACTGCCCTGGGTTATACCTCAGCTCTACAATCCACACAATTAATTCCAGCAGGCAGCTGCAAAAATAATTGTCTTATGCCAGAGCAACCTAGATAAAATGCATTCCACTGTATATATTAACTTCTGCTCTTTTCTGCAGCAGTACCAGCTCTATCAGCCCCTTTCCTTTGGGTTTCTCTGCCTAAAGCTTCCCAAAATTGTAAAGCATGGAGAGGAAGTGCTCCCTAATTGGGTCTATTGTAAACGGAGAAAAATCTCATTAAAATTGAAGAGTTATTTGTGGATGTTGACAAAGAAAACAAACCTTTATAGCTGGAGTTCACTGCCTTATTTTAATGGAGTTCATCATTATTTTAATTTATATGTGGGTTGGATTTAAATACAAAGGACAGTCTGGCAGCTGTTGCTGTATAATCAAGGCAGAAGATGCACCAAAAACTGAGGTACATTTGTATCGATATTTTACTGTGGCAGAGGGATGGTTACAAGACCCAGAAGTCCCCAAGGGAAAGCATAGATTTATTTTTTGTTTGTTTGTACCAGTCAAATAGAGACCCCAATAATTGAAAATATGTCAGTTATAACATATAAGAATAACATATAAGAAATGAAGAAAACTTCATGAGACTTAAACTTTACTTATATTTGTAAATTAAGTTTTCCATAGCTAAAAGTGATATATATTGATTACAGAAATGGTTCTGTTATCATTGCATTAAGAAATACCTCAGATCAGGACCTTGTTAAAAACATTCTTTAGAGCATCCATCAATAAATGGCTCAAACACTGCTGTTTGTGGTGGTGGTTCTGCATTGCTCCTCATTGCCTTTATTATATATATTTATTTATGACAAGATCAATAAGAAATACTTCTCAGGGAAGTTACTCCTATAATGTTGAGATCTGTTCTCTCTCTTTTCACCACCTACCTTGGGTCTAAAAGATGGAAATATATTCATCCAGTGTATCTGTGCGCAGCCCCAGAGATTTTAAGAGTATCTCATCTAACAAAAATTTATGAGAGAGAAAACTCCTTTTGTTTGCACTGTTTAAGGCCAGAAGAGAGTCTGTAGCCTGACCTTCTGTAAATGTCAAACCTTAAGAGCTCATGAATTGTTCTTTGCTTCTAATAGAAAACAGGCAGCCCTCCCTGTGACTGCCAGAATTGTTATTGCTTCTGAAGGCTTGTCCATCCAGGAGTTCATTAACTTGTTTGTATTCACTTCCAGCCTAATTTGCCATCTTCAGCCTCAAATTTTTCTATTGGAGGACACAATTATGTTGTTAATATTCTGTTCTCAAAATTCCTGTAGGGTTCTATGCAGATGCTGTTGCAGAGACAGCGGAAGTCTGTGAATCATAAAATCATCGAATGGTTTGTTCTGGAAGGGCCCTTCAAGATCATCCAGCGCCACCCCCTACCATGGACAGGGACACCTCCCACTGTCCCAGGCTGCTCCAAGCCCTGTCCAGCCTGGCTTTTGACTCTGACAGGGATCCAGGGGCAGCCACAGCTTCTCTGGGTACCCTGTGCCAGGGCCTCCTCACCCTCGCAGGGAGGAATTTCTTACCAATCCCCCATGCAAACCTCCTCTCTCAGTTTGAAGCCGTTCCCCCTTGTCCTGTCACTCCATGCCCTGATGAAAAGTCCCTCTCCATCACCTCCTCAGGTCTGGAAGGCCATGAAATGGTGGATGGTCACACTCTGCAAGCTTTTCAGAACCTTGAACACAATAAGCACAATTCACGCGCGTGAAGCAATCGCGTTATTTAGACAAATGCAATTTGTGATTGTACAGGCCAGAACGTAGAGCGAGTCGATAGCTGAACATAATTAATCCTTCAAATAACTTTTGACAAGTAGATTAAAAAATCTGCAGCCTGATTCTGCATTATGTCCTTTCATTTATTCACGGCTGTAAACACGGCAGCACCTGTGGCGCGCGCGGTGCCCGCTGAGGACGCGGCGTATGTTGTGTCACCTGTGCCACCTGTGCCACCTCCCCAAACCAGCAGTGGGCTGCAAGCCTGGCTCCAGCAGCACTTTGTAGCTCTGAAAGCAGGGCTTGCATCTGAGAGGTGGAGTAGCAGAGAGAGCAGAATTGAAAACGTGCTGGATGAATTGTTCTTTCCGAGGGCAGTCATGGAATTCTCAGGAATATTCAGCCAGTCACTGACTTACCCGCCCACAAGGCACCATCCAGTAACACAAGCTGACAGGCAGGATGTTGCTAGAAGCTCACTGCACATCTCAGATCACTTTTGAGATAATGAGGCTCTCAGACCTCTCTCTCCTCTTACCCCGGCCCCATAGATCCAGAATCGATTTGACTTTCAGCAGTTCCATACCTCTGCCAGGTGCAATTATATTTCCATTCTCTGCAAACAAAAGAAAACCCCAACGTATTTAATGTTTCTTTTCTTTTTTTTTTTTTTTTTCTTTTTTTGGCATTGGAATCAAACTGATTTATGTGACAACAAAAGAAAGTCTTGAAAGCCACTGTGCATGAATCTGTGACATCCAAGGGGTAGAACAAGAAAGGAAGTTAAATATGACTGGTGTTCTATGTTTCCCAGACCTTCAACATAAAAGATGAGTTTCCAAGGAGGAATATTGCTGATATACAACCCAACTCATGCATTTTTTTTTTTTAATACATATAGAACCCTTCGTTGGGAGCATCCTATAATGGTTTATAGCGAGTTTGAATTACAAGCTGTGGAGAGTAGCTTGACTGCTGCATTATTGGAGCCCTGATACTGAAAGCTGGAATTTAGGGAAGGCAAAAAAATGGAAAAGGGCCGGCAGTGTTGCAGATCAGGCATGGGTAAATCCTTCCCTGGTAGGGTCAGGGTGGGATCTGTGCTGGCAATATCCCACTTGTATAGAAGATCTGGGAGAGAAGCAAGAATTTGGAGTCATGGAGATCCTCTGGTGGAGGGAATGTGTGGGTCTGGAAGTGGGTCTGGTGTAACTCCAGGGAATGTTTCAAAGCACTTGGAAGTTGAGGCCCTCTGGGACCTAAGCTTGGCTTAGCAGAAATGAGGGGAAAGTTGATGGTGAAGGGGAATTCTCTTTACAAACACTAGAAAATCAGATTGGGTGCGGGTGGGTTTTTGGAAAAAGGTGACCAAACAGAAAAAAAAATAAATCTAGAGCTTTTTAAAAGATTTCAAAGTCTCTTGAAAGGTAATTATGATTTATGGCAAAGGAAGGCAGTCAGTTTTGAGAACGTTTCCTTACATGGGCCTCTTCACCACATAAAGAAAACATTACTGTCCTTACCGATTTAAGACCACCCTGACTGAAAACGTTTTGCCTTCCTGAGATCTTACAAAAGGATCAAGTATTAATTTCACTTCTGAAAATACTGTGGTTTGTATGCAAGACCAAATATGCAGCTGGTTTAGTTAGGATTGTCTTTTTTTTTTTTTTGAAGGTAACCAGTTTCCAGTCTCGAGAGACCATAACTAATCACACTGAACCTCCAAAAATGTGGATTCATAATAGCAAGTCCTAGATGAACTTGTTATTTTAAAGGGTGCTGGGTGTGGTGTTATCACTGTTCCAGGTCTCTGGCTTTTTCAGTACCAGGAAGAGAAAATGTCTTATATGTTTTGTCTGCCTTTTTTTCTTATTTAATTATTTTGCTGCGAAGACCAAGAATTAATGCAGCCAATACAAAAACCAGACAGCTTGTAATGCTTTGCTTTTCTGGGTCAAATGGATTTTCATAGAGCACAAACTTTGAAATCAAATACTGTATTTTCTTCAGAAAATTTGAACAGCTAACAAGCATAAAAGAGCATTTAGATTATTATTTGGAGTTGTATTTATCAGAAAGAAAGATGTTTCTCTTTTAATATTATGACAGGGAGAGAAGGCAGACCAAAGGTCTGAACAGAGACTCCACAAACAGAGGCCCCATCAATGCCTGCAACACAAATGCTGGAAGGGACAATCTGTTTTAGTTATGCTTTTGAGCACACTTTAAATGTAATTTTAGTGCACAATAAAAATGAATGCTCTGTTTTCCAAATGCATCTGCTGAGCTCAAGTTTCCATACCAGATGGCTTTATATTATGTTAAAACTCCACATACAGTACACGTGTACTCACTGGAGCTGCTGAAAGTGACCTTGCATTTTTTTTCTGCATGAGCAAAAGACATGACATTTATTAATTTTGACACGCAGAAATGTTGCTCTTTCCAGCTTGTTGTCATATTCTGCTTTACCTGGGTTTAGGGGTTGGTTGTATTTTCTGGTCAGAAGCGTGTGGTGTTTCTAATTTAAAGATGGATTCAGATACAAGCCCAAATTGCACATAAATCTTGCTCAACACACGCGGTGTTTATGTTACTAAATACCAAACATAAATCACGTCTGGGCTATTGAATTGTGACTTTTTTTTGAGTTTGCAGCTGGCAGATGTCCAGGCTTTATCTTTCATTCATCCCTGAGCCTGCTCTGCCCTCTCCCTGTGTCATTGAACCCACGGATGCTCTGACCCAAGGCGTGACACGGAACCGGCGTGCGACGCCTTTGGATGGCAGTCAGCTGCTGTCCCTGCAGCTCTGGGGGCTCCACCTCAGGGGTTTTTGTCTGCTGAGACTCTCTGGAGAGAGCAGGGCCTAAATTTAGACTGTGAGTAACGCCTGGGCTCCACCTCACCAGTGAAACCTCGGTGAGAAACGAAATGTCACCGTGCCGCTGACATTTGTGCTGTTCCTCCACAGAAAACTCCACGTCCTGCAGAGCTGGAGCTGTGCAAAGTGTGTGGAAATCCTCCCTTCTCCATTTTTGTTCCTGTTGTCTGCTTTAGAATGACCAGTGACAATTCCAGCTCGAGTGGCTAATCATACATTGAATTTCATCACCCTGGCCTCAGCTTTTTAAGAGCGGGGTGAAGTTTTAACCATGATGATAACCTGCTGAGAGCAAGGGATGCCTGAGCAATGGGAACATGGAGCTGGATGTCTCTGCAGCCCTGTGTGGCTGCCAGGTGCTGATAACAATTCATTTCACCTGACCTTTAGGCAGCAAATATGCCATGCAGGAGAGAAGTGCTCTTCTGGCTGATATCTCTCTGATTCTTTCATTACTGAGACCATATTTCCCACTTACAGGTCATGCAGACCACCTATTTCTTGGTGACTGTGTTAATTTGCACTTGATTTGCCTGGCTGTCTGTTAATCTGAAATTTGATGTGGTTTCCACCCTCTTTCTGTCTCAGTTGTCAGTAATTGTTGGTGTTGTTCCTCACAGCATTTCTGCAAGGTGGAAGAAATGTATAATATTTTACTGAGGCTCGAGAGGTATAAGAGCCTCACTTGCCACTGAGTGCCCAGGGACCCATTGGAAAGGGAATACCCAAATTCTAGGATAGTTTCCTAACCACTGAATCAGTGGAAACTGCTCATTCTTTTACACTGATTCCAGTAGACAGAGGAGCAAGAGGAAAAGGGGCACAATTTTCCTTATCAATTTGGTCTTAGCCAACCTTCATCTCCATCTGCTCCTTGCAGCCTTAAATGAGCCGATCGTGGAGGTTAAAATCTCTGTATCCAGAAGATCCCTGTTGGATACCCTTTGGAAGTTTTGTGCTGATCCAGAATCAGTTTAATTTATTCCATCAATTTTTTTCATGTGTGACCCGAAAAAAAAAAAAATTAAGATTAGACTTTATTTCTGTCTTCTTTGTATGTTCTGCTCTAATTGAATAACGTTTTACCACAATTTGCCAACAATCTGTGAAAGATTTTGTATGATTGAATACAATTTCCACGCATGATTGTGAAACATGAAAAGTCATCTTATTACCGGCGTGCTCCCATTAATATTGATGTCATAAGACATTGTTGCATCAATTGTAAAAAAAAGGCTCAGATAAGGAGAGCAAACAGAAAACGCTCCCAGTAAAGTTATTCAGACCTGACACGCAGAGCAGCCGTGGCAAAGTCAAGCAAGGAGACTTTGCAATGGCATTTTACTGAATAACTAAAATTTTATTGACTTATGTTCCACATGATGGAGCATTAAGCAGTCCCCCACACCCTAATTCCTTTCTCAATGGCAGCAGCAATGACCTGCAATTCCCATCAAATTATGTTTCCTTCTGTCTTTTGGACTTTGTGTTGCTTTTTGTTTTTACTGCTTTTTCCCCCCCTCATCAAGCCTATCTCCAGAGTTAAGGATTTTATTTGGAAAAGTTCAAAAAAGTTCTTTTAATGTGTTTTGAGAGACACAACTTTTCATAAGATTTGCCTGTATTTCACTCTTTGGAAATGCATGCTTTTTATATCATATTTCATATTGATAATAGAAGGAGTCATACTTATCTGTGGTCATCTTTCACCACAGAACAGACATTGGAAAATCTTGATTAATTTCCCCAAACCACAAATGAACTGAGAGATGACAATGCTGGGTCATTTGACTGCACCAGTGCTCAGAAAAGAAATCTGCTGATTTCTTTTACCCCAAGGAAACCAGATGCACAGAGGGGGCTCAGATGCTCAACCAAAGGAGTCATAATCCTGTTCAAATTGTCAGTTTTCCCAATTTTTTCGAGTAGCCGTTCTGTTTGCTTGGATTGCCATATTTTGAAGGGCATTTTCAAGAGGCAGCGTGTGCTCCTGGAGACAAAATTCACTTCTGTTCCTCTTGTAGCACAACATGCAACTGCAAATGGCCAAAATTCCCTTCCAGCTGGTCCCCTGCAATCACCTTGGCCTCCACACATCCTCCCTGGTGCCTGAGTCCCTGCCAAAGACATTTTCCATGCACGGAACGTACACAGAAATATTTGTAACCTGCATGTGCACTGTGAAAACGAGATGCAGTTCCAGTGAAAGACGCAACTTTTGATCCTCTACTGGATGAATTCCATGTTTTGAAGTGTCTGAAGCAGGGAAGACCACAGCAAGCCTTTCATCTTTCCTGTTGGTTGATCTCTGTATTGTCATGGTAAGGGGTGCTGTATGACAAGAGAAAATGCAGCCCTGAAAAGGTTTTCCTATTCCTCTCCCTTGTTTGTAATTTGTGTTAATTTCCTTTTGGGATAATCTGTTATCTGCTAACGATATTTTTCCCTTGGAATCTTGCTAGTTTGGTTTAAAGGAGTGATTTAGAAAACAAGGGCAAGAGAGTCTGATGAATGATTGTGAAAATATGGGATGTGTTGGAAAAGTCTCAACTCCTTGGTCAATATTTTCATCTGACCTCTAAAATATACTTTGCAGGTGTGTGTATCTGAATATGAAAAGACCAACATTTGCATATGCAAATCCCACCCCTGCATTTGCACAATGTGGTTGGATGAGCAGTTGAGTCCTCTCTGTGCAATAATTATCATTTCTGTGTAGAAGTGACCTGGTGGTGTCTGTTTCACCCCGTTTTATCACTGTTGGTTTTATGATGCTGTGCCTGCCTGTGGTTACTTTTTGTTTTGAAGGTAAAAGAGACAAATTTTCAGATCTGAACGTTTTCAGAGCTAGGTGGGCATTGGAAGCTCTGAAATCTCCAAACAGCACTATATTGTGTTTTTATTTAAATCCAGAAATCATAAGGTAGCTCTTCAACTTCGGACTTCTCATTAAACATAAAATTGCAAAATCTATATTTTTATCACTCTTAGGTAATAATGCTATTGGCAAATATAGACCTAAGATTGTAGAGAGTTATAACAAATCATTCAAAGGTTCGACATTTAATGTGAAGTGCAAAATCTAATAGAACAATGTGAAAAGGCATATTTTAAAAGGGAGTAAGTTATGTTTGGTCTGATGCTCCCTGCCTGCTCCTGTTGCCTCTTTTTCATCTCTGCCTGGGGACAGAAATTACCCAGTTCTGTGGCCAAAATTTATAGGTGATAATTTGGACCCAAAGACTGATTTTTTTTTTTTTTTGGTCTTCTTAGAAGTTTAGTTTGGCTTTTTATGGTTGCATTGCTAAAAGAACATAGGCACATAAATCCCAGCTGTCTCCTTGGGTGAAGGATAACAAAGATAATTACAGCCTTCTCCTTGACCTGTGACAAATTCCTTAAGTTCTTCATGCCCAAGATTCCCACACAGTGCAGGCTTCACCCATGGAGTCTCTTAAGTGTTGAAAGTTTGGATTCTGGGCAAGTCAAACTCCTTGATCTTGACATTGTTGAAAAAATGGAAATTCTCCTCATGAGGTTGCACCGGGGCTCCACAGAGTTCAGAAAAAATATCAGTAGCAGTGTGGGGCTGTGGTGGGTCCCTCATGGAGAGCTGGGCAGCTGGAACTGTCAGCCAGGAGCACACAGGAGCCAGGAGCACAGTTCCAACCTCCCTGCAGGTGTTCAGGTGTCCCTGTTCACCGGGACATGGGGCAGTTCCACTGGTGTGTGACAGCTTTGCTCAGCTCCTCTGCCTGACAGGATTAACTCCAGAGAGCTGTGGGTCCCTCTTGGAGGGAAAGATCTCAGGTGAGAGAGGGACCAAGTGAGCTCTTCATCTCATTTGATTTCTGTGCCAGCTAGAAATACAGGAGAAATTAAAAAAAAAAAAAAAANTGCAGCAAAGGTAAAAATTAAAAAAAAAAAAAAAAAGAAAAAAAAGAAAGAAAGCTTAATTTATTATCCTAATCTTGGAGCAATCACCAGGGATGGATTGGTTCTGGAGCTTTCACTCCTGACTGTGCCAGTCACTACATGAAGTCATTAAATAGTCATGGGAGCTTTTGTCTCCCTCTCTTGGGTGCAGACATTATCCATCAGGAGAGGAAATCTTTTTTCTGCCTGTGGAAATGAGAGTGATCAGGCAAATGATCCACAAAAGAAGCAATTATCAGTCAGGTGTCAGGTGCAGCAGAAAGAAAGGACCTGGGTTTGCTTGTCTGAACTGTGTGGGCTGGAGGAGGTGCTCAGGGTGGGAATGGGATGAGGGGTGGTGGCTGATGGAGTTGGGAGGGATGATGGCAGCTTGTAGCTGTCAATGTTTATGGAATCATAGAACCATTGAGGTTGGAAAAGCTCTCCAAGACCATTGATTCCAACCTGTGATTGATCCCCACCTTGTCACCCAGCCCGGAACACCGAGTGCCCTGTCCAAGCCTTTCTTGGACACCTTCAGGGGTGGGGATTCCAACCCTCCCTGGGCATTTCCTTCCAACGCTTTCCTCACTGTTTTAGTGTGGAAATTTTTCCCAATGTCCAACCTGAAGCTCCCCTGCCACAGCCTCTGGCTGTTTCCCCTTGTCCTCTTGCTTGTTAGCTGGGAGAAAAAGAAACAATGAAGTGCTCAGTTCAGTGGGAGCCAGGTAAACCTGGACCTTACAACCCTTGTGAATCAAACCAGACAGATTTGTGTGGTGCAAATAGAAATGTCCCAAGTTTAGTTTTCTGAACATTTGGTCAGTCTGGCAGGAAAAGTGAATTCTAATGGCAGCAGATTGGGCCTACAGATACTTGGAAAACCAAGTTCTGAGGAGTGGGAAGTATGTGATAGTAAAGGAATAAACCTCATGCCCAAACTGGGAAAGAAAGGCCCTTTTGATTGGTTCTCTTCTGACATGCATCACTTCTGGATTGCATTAGTATTTTTTTCCAGGAATAGCAATATGGTTTGCTCCCTTCACCATGTCAACGTGTTCCCCCAACAGACTGGGACAATGACAAGTGCTAGCTTAGATTATTTTCATTTGGTGTTTGTTTTGCATTCTGTACCTTCTCATAATTTTTAAAAAATGTAATTGTGATTAATTTCAGCCTTACTTTTGCAAGCTACAGAACTTTTGTGACAGTGCAAGAGGTGTGATGAATTACAAAAAACGGAGGAGGTGTTACCTCTTGCTTTTGCTGTGAGCACAGGTTTTGTTCTACAGAGCTTTCCCTTTTGTCTTTCCAGCTTCTGATACTTGTTTGTTTCCATCAGCTCCTCAAACAGCACATCTGGGGGCTGATGTATGCCCTTGTGAGTGCATGTACTCCAAGTGTAAGTCATTAGTAAGCTTTGTAATTTGTTAGTAATTTGAATTAAAAAATCAGCCACTGTTCCTTTTGCAGTATTACCCATTTTCATAAGCAGCACATTTTTTATCAGTACTTTTCTTTATCCAGGAGGAAGATGTTGATCAGAGTTCTCACGGTGCTTTCTGATACATTTGTTTATTCCTGGCAGGAAGGCAATACCTGATCTGAGAATCAGCCTGGTCCCACAGAGGCTCCGTCTGCTCCCGTGCTGGACTTGCTGACTCCAGTGGAATCTCCATAACAGGGGCTGGATCTCCTCAGTTATGAACCTCTTCCAAGTGTAGTACACATTTACCTCTCAGAGAAGCTAATCAATTACACAAACAAGGCACATGCACTGGGAATATTGAGTATCTTGTTAATTCAGTGGACACAGGTGATTAGGACTTTATCCCAAACACCAATTCACAGGTGGACTTTCATGGGAAAAAGGTGGACAGCCCATGTCATTCCTTGTTCCTCATAAAGATTTCACATCTTCATTTTATCTTGCCCTTCAGAGGACTTTTCTTTCACACAGAAGGCAAAACATCACTTGGATTGCAGAAATGAATCATTTCAATATTCCCATCATTTTTTTTAGGGAGGAAATGTTTTACCTCTCATTGAATGACCATGCCAAACTAGACAGTGCTGTTTTAGCAGGGTTTAAATTGCCCTTTAAATATTGGTAATAATGTGTCCACGGTGCATTCTTACTTTTGTATAAATCTGAATTTACTTCCTGCTGAGGGACTTGGACAATGGGAAAAGGGAAACCTTTCCTTGAGAGGGAACACGAAAGGAAACTTTTTTAATAATGTTGATGCTGCCGTGGGTGGCATGGACGAAGGATGAAAGAACAAGAGCAAAGCCTTTACCTTGAAAGAACAAACCCTAAATGTGTGATTGAAGTGACCATGAATTGCCATCATTAGTATATTGCTGACACAATCCTGATCCCAAAATTCCTTTAAAAATCTTTCAGCATTTGAGTGATTGTGGTGCTAATAATAGGATGATGCTGCAATTTTATTGTCGGGGTTGTTCTTGGGCTTGACATTGTCTTTATCAATCTCTTAATGAAAATAATGCTTATGTAAGGTGTTATTATGAATTCCTGGTTTGGAGCCAGAGATGGGGGTAATGATATTCTGTAGTCTGGCATGTTACAGAATAGTTTTGTTTAATTTCTTTTCTCAGTGAGCACTGGAGAGAGAAAGATTTGGGTAGTGGAGTGTTATTTAAAAACCCCATAACTGTTCTGAAACAAGCAGTGAATCTGCCCAAATTCTCTTTCAGGTTTGAAAGACATCAGCACAAAAAAAGTGAAAAAAAAAAAAGCTGGGAAGTTCAATGCTTAATGGAATCTCATTGAATTTTTTCAAACTTGAGGCCCATTTCTAAAGCATTTGAAATATAAACATGACTGGAGCTTTGCAGCTATGGCCATGTTTGCAAAATGCAGGGAGGAAAGCAAATGTTTCTCAGTATAAATCACAGCTTCATTTTACATGCCCATATGAGCATTATTTCAACATCTTTATCAACTTGCCCCATCCTTCAAAGTGTCCAAGGCCAGGTTGGATGGGCTCTGAGCAACCTGGGACAGTGGAAGGTGTCCCTGCCCATGGCAAGAGGTGGGACTAGATGAGCTTTAAGGTCCTTTCCAACCCAAAGCATCCTGTTAATCTATGATTTATTTATTATTTTTGTTGTTGTTGTTGTGAATCCTAAATTTAGGCACATTATAGCAATATTCTTTTCCCTGTTTCTGTAGGAGCTGGAAGCATTAGAAGAGGCAAAGTACTTATGGTGCTGTACAATTTGTCCCTGCCAGCTGATTCCCAAAGTCTTCTTCTGGGAGAGAGCAGAGTTTCAACTGCTTTGCAGGCAGATTGTAAACTGGCAATCTAGGTCATTGTAAATACAAAATAAACCAGCTGCCAATAAAACTGAAATATAATTCTCTATTCCCAGTACACACGAGCGAAGAAACAAATCCAAGATATTCACAGTGACAGCTGACATTCCCTCCTCAGTCTGTGGTGCCGTGTTCTTCCACTCACTGAGCAGCCTCAGGTGTTGCAAGGACAAAGAGATGATGGGGATGCAGCCTGGGAAAAAGTTTGATTCTGTGGCACTCACATTGTAAAGGACCTTACTTTGAAACTGAGCGCCTGGCTTGGAGTGGATCTATTTGTGGGATGAGACACTGCCAAAGGTGACTGAGGGCAGCAGGATTAGACACTGGGTTTATTTTCAAGGAGGACCAAGGTTTGTAGTGTCATTTGGCATCTCAGAGTACCAAACCCAGAGCTCCATTAGTCTGCAGGATGTAAAAGGTTGGGTGAGTATTTAATTGCTTAAAAATTCCCCCGATGCCCACGTGCTGAGAGCTGCCTTCCTCCCTCGTTGTGTTATCCCCAGACAAAAATATAAACACAAGGCAGTTCTGAAAAGGTAAATAAAGGATTAGCCCCAGTTTGTCATTCCCACAGACACCCTTTAATTTCTCAGTGTCATGGATTGCATCACGTGTTGGTGCTGGTGGAAAGGGTGGTGCTTTCTACAGCCCCAGTGAATGGGTTCTCAGGCATTTTTCACTATAATCATCTCCTGACTGTTCTTCATGGTGATATTCTGCTGTCAGAGGAGGTGATACCAATTTTATTTATGGTTAAAATTTATCGGTTTTCTGAGTTGTGTGAGAGACAAACTTCAGCATTTCTTCCTCTGATATTTTCATTGACCTGAACCTTGGCCCGATTCTCATTTAAAATTCCACATGTGAGGATTAAATCTTTACAGTTTTAAGAATGAGAATTGGTCTCACTAAAAAAGGAAATCTATATCTTATTTTCAATATAATACTGAACTAAGAAGAATTAAAGATCTGTTCTGACAGATTCTGACAACAAATGAAATCTGATGGGATGCCATGGATTCCACTGGAGTCAGTTCCAGTTGCATTATGCTGAGAGAAGACCCAAAAGTATTTTGAACTGAGTTCACTGTCTCTTAGACAGCTTTCAGTCATTTTATTTGCCAAGTTTCTCTCACAGCTGGATTAAGATTTAACAATTTTCTTTCCTCCTCTCTCCTCGGATCAGTTGTGAGCCTGTGGGAGATGAACACAACTCTGGAGCAGAGCCCAAATCTGTTCAAACCCAGGCATGGTGCGGCTGTTTTAGTTGGAAGTGTGTCCAGGCACGGTGTCACAGGCATTTGGGAAACAGTGGGAAGGTGAACAGGCACAGCCTTGGAGGTTTTACACCACAATAATGCCAGGCCTCAGAAAGAGACATCATGGAACCAACTTTGGTCAAACAAATTGCTGGAATCTCAGTCTAAAGAAGTCTGGCGTTACTCGCAGAAAGCAGGAATTGTGAGGAAGCTCTGGAGGGAGAAAAAACAACCCACTAAGCTTTTGTTTTCTATAGAAAAAGATTATTTTTATTTCTTTTTATTGAGGTAAAACCCCATTCTCCCCTTACCTTCCATTCTCCAGAGGCATCACTCGATGCTCCAGAGGCAAACTGAAAAAGAAAAGAAGGATTAACAAAGGAGTTCTCAAGAAGACCAAGCAGCAAAGAGAGGTTGTTGTGCCTTTTCATTGCCCCTCCTTCAACAGTGGATCCAGGCTGCACTGGGGAGAATGGAAGAATTTGGGTTGACAGCAGTTCACTTTTGGATGAAACAATTCACAAGCTGCAAAGGTTCAAATCCAATATTGTGCATACAATTTAATCACAATAGAAATTTCATCCCCGCGATCAGAGAGACCAGAACATTACCATAAAGAATTCCATATATTTCTGGTTACATTGATGTTATTTCCACACGGTTTATTGCAATCAACAAACTCTATTGTTGCCAGAGAAGCTCCGGGAAATGCAGCTTATCTTTAATCCAGAGTTATCTGTGTGTCACACAAGGCCTTTTTGTAAGTTTGTTGTGGTGATCTATCTATGTTTAAATTAAAAAAAAAAAAAAGAAACGGAGAAAAAGCAATATAAAAGAGGGAGAAGAGCACAGCTCTAGGGAATGAGATGTCTGGCTTCTCTTCCAAATTCTGCCGGTGTGACCTTGCACAGCCCCTGCTCCGTGTTTCAGCAACCACCACCATAAAACGTGAGTAATGAGGTTATAAATGTATCAGTTTTGTTGAGTAATGGCGCTGCACGGTTCGGTTTTGTCCTTTATTCCTGTTTGCTGTGTAGTTTAATATTTGCCAGTAAAAAGCGTGCGAGTGGCTAATTGCATTTCGGGGGCCTCCGCGCTCGGCTCAGCGCAGCCTATGTGTTTATTTGTTTCTGTGCAAAGGTGTTATTAATCACTGGCAAACGGCTGCAGCCAAGTTAACTGAACATAGAAAGCCAAATGTGCAGGGGTTTTGTGGCTGCAGGTGCAGGGGAATCAGGTCTGAACTACTGGAAAATTTTCTACCACTCACTCATCCCCTAAAACCCCATGTCAACCCTCCTGCCTCGAATCCATGCAGCAAAATGAACTTTTTGTCCTCTTCAAGCAGTTTGCAAAGCATTGAAAACATCTCTTATGTTTTAGTCTCACTGTATTCAAATTATTATTCTTGTTCACTTATTTAATTTTAATCTGTTCATCTTTCCCAATAGAAAAAGTCACCACTGGGAAGTTTCCAGTGCACAAATTCTACAGCTCATTTTCTTTTTTGTCTTTGAAGTGACACTTTTGAAGTTGCAAACAAGTGATGATAAAAGGCCACAATGTCTGGGAAATTATATTTGCCAATTTACAGTAAATTTCCTGATAATAGTACAGCTGTAAAGCTGTACAGGTTCTGCCCCTGTGGTGTAATTTTTCTGGGTATCTCTTTGAAATTGTAGCAGAAAGGAAAATGGTAAAAAACTTATGGACTTAGAGATCTGCAGAAATATTGATGATAGTTTTGTTTGATGCTGAGTGTGTTATTTACACGAAAACAAGTTCTGCTGTGCCCATTGTAGTAATTTATCACATGTGCACTCCCCCTGGAAATTTAAAGTGTCAAAATGTGCTTCAGAGTTGCTTCGTGTTGCAGTAATTAAGAAAAAAGGGGTTGCCTTTTCTTCCCATTAACAACCTTCTTACCACACTTTTCATCAAAGCCATCGTGACAGTAAATTTAGCTACACTTTTGTACTTCAGATCACAAAAGATTGAATAGAATTTCACATGAAGTTGCTTTAATGATATTTCTGAGGCTTTCAGTACTTCATTTTCTCTGTTTCTCCAGTTCTTCTATTTATTATTAGATACCTGTGGAGTTTAATAAAAATATACTTTATGTCAACCTTGTTAACAGTGAAAATTCTCTTTTTGTTTCAATCTCTGATAACTGGATTTTGTTTATCAACCAAAGGAGCTCATGGTCGCTGGAGCAGCCCTTTGGAAGTGATGTTGGTTGTTTACAGGTCTCCTTGGGCAATAGGAGGCAGAGTCTGCCCGTGGTGGTCTCACACATCATCATTTAAAAGCTGCAAACTGGTCAGAGCTCTCCGTGGATTTCCACGGGAAACACTGGAGCAGCTCTGCTAAGCTTGTCTCAGCATATTTTATAGCAATGATATTTCTAATTCTGTAAATTCTCAGCTTTAAACGGCTCCCTCTCATCTATTTGAGACATCTTTAACTAAAACTCTTTGATTTTCATCATTTAATCCCACTTTGCCCCACGCAAGCCGTGTGTCTTCCCCTCAATGGCCATTAGTTTCTGCATTCCTAAAGAGCACAGTAATGAGGAAGATGGGGACTTTTAAAGATGTTAAAAGTTGTCTTTGTAGGGGCTCCTGGAATGTGAAATGCCTTCATTCGTTTCAATTGGAATGTTTCGTTTTCGAGGTTTTCCCAATCATGTGTAGGATCAATTTTTGGGTGGTTGGAGCTGCTGGTGCCATCAGTGTTGCAGTGATGGGCAAAGGTACAAAGATACATTTTACCTTTTTGAGTAAAATACAACTTTTCTGAGGTCAATTGACTCCTATCCATGTGGTTGAGATCTGGTATTTCTTTTTTTCAGGTTTATCAACTTATTTAATATCAATTATTTCCTCTGCCTTTTTTTTTTTGTGTGTGTGTGTGTGTGTGTTCATCTCAAGGTCATTGGTTTACCTACACATTCTTACATGGATAGTTGCTTTTAGGATGATTTTTACAGATTTTCAGACCAGAAATTTAAGATGAATTGAGAAATCAAAAAAGGTAAAACTCATAAGCAGGAATCATGAGTACTGCAAAAAATCCCAACAAACAAAGCTGAACCAGCCACTGTTATTTTTATTACAGCAGGGCATCAAAAATCCAACAGAGATTGAAGATTTACAGTGCTAAAAACTTCACAGATAGTTACAGATAATTGTTGCTTCAAAAGAATTAGACACAGCAGGTAAAAAAAAAGTCATTTTCTCCAAGTTGTACAGTCCAGGCTGGTGGGAGGATGAGGAGTTGCCGTCAAGTCTCCTGGCTATCAGCTGAGCAGTCAATACACTCAATCAATAATGCACAACACTGAATATATTTTCTTCAGGGGGAAAAAAAATACTGCAATGTGGTTTAATATTTTAATTTTGCCTGCCTGTTTCTTGTTCTCAGCTTTTGTAATGGCAAGGGGCTCCCACTTTTTAATGACTGCAGCTTTAGTAAAACTAAATTATCAGAGTGCTTTCAGGTATTTTAAGCAGAAATTCTGTCAGGCTTTCATGGCCAGACAGGTGTGAAATTTGCATGGAAAAGGACAAGAAAGAATTTTCTGGATTTTTTTTTTTTTTTTTGGTGGAAAATATTAAGATTAGTGTGATACATGAGAGGAAATATGAGAGGTACTGACCACTCATGGCATGTCCAGCAGCTGGGCACAGTAAGAGGCTGTTCAGGTATCCCTGATGAGCTGGATGGTGCCAGATCCATCAGGGAATGACCAGTGAGTGCCATGATGGGGTGGGAATGGTGTGTGAGCTGGCCAAGGATGCCATAAGGAGTCCAGGAGAATGGCCAACCTTGAAAAAAATGTCAGGAAGGGTTGAAAATTTTCCATTCACCTGTTCCAGATGTTGCTGGGGAAAAAGGGGAAGGATGAGATGAAGGGAACTAATAATAACTCTGGTTTGAATTTCTGTCCATATTGAAAAACCATTTCCAGTGGCTTCCAACTTGTTCTGGATTCCACTCATGGTCTTACTGATGAAGGACGCCACATCCCATTAGCAAAAGCTTCTGAGCCATGCAGCTCTCCTGAGAGCCTGTTTCAGGGAGGTGGCTGGTGTTTCTGTGCAATGCATACAAAATATATTTTACAATTAAAGTATTTTCTTCCATTCGTCAACTAAATCAAATTACAAGGCACTTAAACGTTGAATAATTTATATTCCCCAATAAGATGTTAGGATATTAAATTGCAGGAATAATGTTGGGTTTATTAGATTGCTGTAGAGAACTCTATCTTTGGTAATGCCTCAAACTTGTAATTCTTATCAAATAATTGTTTCCACCTTTGGCTTGATTGTAGGGTTATTTCAAGAGGTTTTTTTTCTGTTTGTTTCTTTTACATTTTAACATTTACTGGGCAACACTTTTCAGTTCAGGCATTCCCCAGCTGGTTCCCCCAGTCACTGAATTCTGTAAAAGAAGATTCTTTGCCTATGTGGTCTCTGCATTTGGAGACAAATGTCCAAATCCTTTCCAAGACCCAAATTTCTCATCTGGCAAAGGGCAGCACGATTTCTCAGTGCCCAGCTTGATGATGCATTAGCATATT
Source organism: Rhipidura dahli (assembly GCA_013399225.1). NCBI lineage: Eukaryota > Metazoa > Chordata > Aves > Passeriformes > Rhipiduridae > Rhipidura > Rhipidura dahli. The sequence continues at coordinate 96,482 of VXAC01004201.1, read as the reverse complement.
TATAGAAATGAATCCATGTCTTCTGCTGAAAAGTATTCAAGGAGATGCAGAGGCACATGGAGGACACTTGGTTGCTTGTGGATTGTTGGGATGATGATTGGTGAGAATAACAGCAAAGTGTTATTGTTGGTTTTGCCCCTGGATTTCAGCAAGATGATTTCAGGACCCCTCCCAGACCATTCCAAGGCTGAGGCAGGATGCATGGGGAAGGGAATTGCCCTTGAGAGAGATGCATTTATGGATCGGATTGTGCAGACACAGTTGTTGCAATCCCAAAAGGAAAAGGAGGACAGAAAATTTCACTGTGAGCAGGCAAGCTAATGCTGTGTTTGAGGGAAGAATTAAAACCACAGTGCAGGGGACATTTATAACCCTTACCTGCTGCAGAACCACTGAGATGGAGCAAAGGCAGCACTTGGAGGATGATAACAAGGGTATTATGATGGGCAATGTGACTTTTAAGTGCCAGTGGAATGGGCAATTCTAGAAGCCCTGAGGAAAACAAGAGCTGCTGAAACATGACAATTTATTGAACGGATTTCCTGCACGCTTGTTACCATGTTTTTTTCCCCTGCAGTACCACAGTGAATTCTGTCCTGGCTTTTGGCACAAAAGATAAAGGGTAGTGAAGAGAATGTCAAGCAGGAGCAGGGTGCCAAAGCCTGGAATCTGTCAGTCTTCCCAGATGAGGAGGGTAAAGAAGTATCTTTGTTGTCACTGCAGCAGATGGAGAACTTCTCCACAGAAGATGGAAAGTCCAGATCGGCCAAGGAATTTACAGTAAAGTCTATCTTATCTCACTTTAAAATTTTGCAATAGTAATAGGAGGTCTATGTGTGAGAAGGAAGTATAATTTGCTACCTGTGGAAGATGGATGGAGCAGGGTAGTTTTTACATGGAGGGAAGTGGATGAGGGGGAATAATCAAGGTAAGGAAATAGAATGGTTTGAGTTGGAATGGTGACTTCCAAAATTTGATTGCTAAAAATGCAAATAAATCAAAACTAAATTGAAAAATAGTTTGATTTTGACCCCAACACCACCTGTTTCGCTTTATAGGAAAATTATATGAGTGGTTGTTGGGTATGAGGGCTGACATCTCTTGACTTGTTTGGACAGCTTTAGGAGCCACTCAGTGCTGTAGTTGTAAGAAAGGCAGGTCTCAGTCCATATCAAACAGGGACCACATGAACCTGCTCTGTTTCTTATCCCAGTTAATGCCCTGCACAGCAGCCAAACACAGTAATTACCACATTTATTTAAATAAATCCAATTAAATCCACGGATCCATTGGATCCATCCAATTAAAGCCCATGTTTACGGCTGTATTGGGTGGCTTGGCTCTGTCCAGTGAGATCAGGTGGCATCAATCCAGAGTTCTGTTGGTGATCTCCCAAGACACTGTGAACTGCAGGGAATAAAGCTGGGAAGCAAAGGAAGAATTTTCAGGGAGGAAAATTGCTGGAGCTCATAAGTGAAACTTGGCTGTGTGTCCTTCAACATAACAGAGGAAGCTGCAGCAGTTGGAAATTGAGGGTCTCCATGTCTTCTATCAAAGCACCCCAACTGCTGCCTTGAAAATTCATGTTAAACATGGATTTTTGGGGCTGGAAAGGCAAAACTGCACTACTTCAGCTCCAAAGTGCTTTGTCTTTTCTCCCCAGATTGTGTCACTAAAGATGGAATATGGTGTTTCTCTTTAAAAGGAGTATGTGAAGTCCTTCCTGGCTGCTGTGGAAAGGATCATCTCATCTAAACTGTAGTTGAGGCCTAAAATCCTTTGGATAAAAGTCTGGGATTCATTGATCCTTAGTGAAACCAAACAAAATCTTTGCAAGTTTACAGAGCAACATGCAGGAACATTGAGTTAACTCAGGTGATAATGTCTGGTTCTAATGGTTCCCCTAAAGATTCTGTTTGTACTTTTTTTCCAGTGAAATGGAATCCTGCAAGGAAATAGCTCTTTTTCTTTCTTTCTTTTTCTTTTCTTTTTTATTTTTTTTCCCCCAAATATTACAGATTATACCTCAGTTCCAGCAAGCTTCGGCCAAGCCAGTTGTAATCAAACATAACAGCCTTCCCTGGGTGATACCACAGTGGTTAATTTTAGTATTAATCACTGCAGGTTACAGCTTTAGCCACTGCTGATTAATACTGCAGCGACAGGGCTTAAACCAAGGCTGAAATGCTTTGTGCCCAGTATCTGTAAACAGATCCAATTTCATTCTCAGCCACTGGATGAAGTTACAGTCACTTTTAGTGCTGGATCCAGTCTTTTATGGGCTTTTAAATTACTGGGGAGCTGCTGGCTGGAGAGGAAGAGCGCAGTGAAATAAAAGAGATGACCACAAAGAGGGACCTTGTGGACACGACAGCAGAGAAATATTTGCTTGACCATGAAACAGCGAACAAAGGCTGAATCCCAGCACCTTCCCTCCTCCCAGTGAGTCACTTAACCTCTCCTCATGGCAGGGCTTTTAAAATAAAATCCGGTTAATTGCCTGCCTTCAGGAGGAGTTGGGAGATTAATTAATGAATGTTTGCAAAGTACTTCAATGCTGTAAAGTGCAGAACTGACTGCTGAGTGTTGCTAGCACCTTTCGGAGGCAGATCCAGCGGGAGCAGCTCCTGCTGCTCTGAATTGGCGTGGAGGGCTCTTGGCTCGGTCAGACTCTCCTGATTTCGCTGATTGCCTCAGTAACCTCCAAAAGAAACAAAACATAAACGAAGCTGAAAGCCGAGCCCTCGGCTGCCTGCACCTGTTGTGCACATTCCCAGACCGTATCCTGCCTGGAGAAGAGTGTTCCCTTTGACATCCAGCAAACTTCCAAGGAGTGCCCATGGAGTTTGCATGGAGGCACCATCACCGTGTGCCATCAGCAACAACAAAAAGTGAGCACAATCATTTCTGGGAGCTCGGAGTAAGCCTCTCCTCCTCCCTAGATCCAGAACCCCCTTTTTTGTGTTTGTTTTCCTCATGGATCATGGCCCATGCCCATAGGGCCCAGGTGGATTTTCCATCCCGCTTCCTCATGTCCTGTCTGTGGCCACCACCCGTCTCCATTCATTTATTTCTCCCATCTGGTATTCTGTGCCAGCAGGTTTCCCCTTCAAAAATCACAGACAAAATAAGACAAATGTGTCAAAATATATTAAGAGTCCAGTTTCCATAGCAATTGTAAGGGATATTCATCCCTAGGTTTGGAGTTTTGTGGTATCAGCTATTAAATGGACATGACCAGGTGCAGATTTCTGGAATTTCCACTGCTTTTTATGTAATTAATTCTATTTCCATAACACAGCTCCAAAATAGGTATCTCAAGTAGAAAGGCTAAGGACAGTAATTTAGATCCTTAATTAATACTGCACATATAATTGTATCTAATCTTGCTCACACATATAACATATATAGATAATATATGATATGATAGATGTATATATATAGGCAGAATATAATGCACAGATACATATTATATATCATTATTTTATGTATATATTATAGTTTATAATGTAATTAGTTTATTTACATTAATAGTTATATATTACTATGTATGATATAACTATAAATGTAAATATATAAATATATAAACATGTATATTATACGCTATTACGTATAATATACATATTTATATAGATATTAATATTATATTATCTTTGGAATGCATGATAGATTACCTAGAAAACTGCTAGCTCAGAATTGATGGCTGCAGGACTTCATTTGGAAAGAGAAAAAAATATACAAGTTTTCCTGATATATTCTTGTGTTTATTTGCATTATAAACTCCTAGTGACACTGATTCTGAAATTGTCTCCACAGAATTCTCCTTGCATGCATCCATCTTCTACCATGTGACTGCTACATAAATAAAAATATTAATAGATAAAAGTAGCAGCCTCTTTGCTGTAGCCAAGTCTGGGAGTAGATGAATTGTTAATTCAAATTAAATTGCTTTTATGAACTTCTTGTTCATTTATATTAATTGCTTGTACTGACCTGACCTAACCTACTTAGGTGGAACTGCAGAAATTAAAGATGCTCCCATTTCGCATGCACAGAGTGCACAGAGAGTTTCTTGCTCAAATGCACTCACATAGGCTTCTTACATAAAAATGAATAAAACTCATTGATTTTGTGGCCCAATTGCAGCTGATGTGCCTTTGACAACCATCCATAGAATCGCAGAATATCAGGTTGGATCACCCCATCCAGCATTTTTGGCTAAAAACTCAGTCTAGACAAGATGGGCTAGCACCCTGTGGAGCTGGATCCTAAAAGTGTCCAGTGTTGTAGAATCTCCCACTTCCCTGGGGAGATTATTCCAGTGGCTGATTGTTCTCACTGTGAAAAAAATTCCTTTTTTGTCTAATTGGAATCTCCCCAGGAATAACTCATCCCCATTGCCTCTCCTCTTTTCCATGTGTCTCCTTGTAAAAAGGGAGCCTCCATCTCTTCAGCCACCCTTAAATACTGGAGAAAAAACGTCTTTTTGGGGTTTCTTTCTGTCAGGATTTTGGTTGTGCTTCACTGTGGGAGAGGCTGAAGTGCTTCTTTTGGGGTTTGAGTGTCTGATGGATTCAGAAATATTCCCGTTGTCCCAGTTGGGCTGGGCGACAGAACTCTGGAGATGTGGCTCATCCAGGCTGCCAATTTCTGACCTGGTTCAGAAGGGAATGGCACAGCAAGGACCCCTGAAGGGTGGCTTCTCCTCCTTCCACACCTTCTGTGTTTATTCCCAGTGTTCCATCACAGCTCTTGATTTTGATTTGTGCTGGCTGGTCTCACCATACCTCAGGAACAGGTTTCGTTCTTGGGGATGGGTGGAGATGGGGAAGACACGTGCTGATGTCTTTACAAACAATTCTGTGGCTGTGGGCTGGGTGTTAAGGGCTTTAAATGTTTCTGAGTGTCTCTAATGACTCTGGGCAGCAGGTTCCTTACAAAGCCCAGCCAGCCTCGGCTCCTGAAACAGAAAAGGGGCTGCACAAGCCTGAACCCCTGAACTTTGGGGTAAAATGTGGGGTTCAAGGGGGGAATTTGTGGTGGGCAGCTGGGGAAGGCTGCACCTGCCTGGTACCTCAGCAGTGGGCAGAGGAAGAGGACAACGTGCGGCCGGGAGTTTGGGGTAAAGGGAGGCTGCGCCCTCCGACACCTCGAGAGAGAAAACCCCGCTGGCTGTGCCCCAGTGGGCTCTCTCCCTTCATTGGAATAAAGCAGCAGAAATCCTCTGTCTCCTCTATGGACACTGCCCTTTCACAGAGGGATTTTCCAATTCAGAATGAGGAGGAATTAGCCAAAGGCACAAGAAGACACTCAGCGTATCATGTAAACAGCTAATCCAAGCTCAGCTCCTTGGAATTTTTTATATCTTCTTCTCCATCGTGCCTCAGCTCTGGACTTTTCTTTTGGTCAGCATGGTCTCTTTTGCTTTACTGATTCCCAGTAAATGCTGGGAATCTGGTCATGGAGATTTTATTTCAAGTGATAATATCTCTCAGCAGGACCAGAAGCTTTGGAAAATGTTGCCAAAGTCATCTGGAACATAAAGAACTGATGGAAGCTGTTGTATATATTATAATTTTGTTCAGTTACATAAACCAAAAAATGAAGGAGAATGCTCTTGGGTTCTCAAAGCAGGCAGGAGAGGGAGCACATGTTGCAGCAAAGCCCAGCATTATCTTGTGTTTTCATATCTGGAGCTGGAATGGTTCCTGCTTTGTACCAACCCTAACTGCCCAAGTGTTGTTACATTAATTGTGATTCTGATCAATTCCATGATAACTTTAGGAGTGTAAGATTGAGTGGCTTCTGGAAACAGAGTAGAACTAAATAATGGATATTTTGTATTTCACTTTTGTATTCTCTTCTTTGGCTCTGTATCAAAAAAAAAAAAAAAAAAAAAAAGGAGAGTGGGAAAAAAAATACTTGGCATTTCATCTGATATCTCTAAAATACTTTTATAATCTCAGAATACCTTTTTTATGCAGCATTTAAGGAACAGATCTATCCCTGATACCTTCTTATTTAACCATATCCTGTGTGCTATTGGCTGTTTCCTCACAATATCAGCCTGCAGAGCTGCATGAATAGAGGCATGAAACAGTTTTATTTTATACAGAGGCACATTTCTAGTCAGTTTGGCTTCAGAGTGACTGTGGCAGCCTTCATCCCTTGTGGGATCAAAAGCCAGAAAGCAAATACAATAAGACTGATAATAATATTTATGATTCTCAGGTTTAGAGTCGTTCTCTCCCTTTTTGTAAAGCAGGGGAATTCTCACTGGAGACTTGCTTGTTTAGCCCCTTGGGTATGGTTAAGGCTTCTAAAAGGTTTATAAAGCTCCCAAATAAATATTTGTAAAAGAACTACTAACACTTGGAGAGAGGACTGCTGAAAAGCTGGCGATATGGCAACTTAACTCAATACACAGTAATTATAGATCTTATTTCCAAGACTTTTATTCCACAGATGGCTCCTTTGCAAGTGAAGGAATAAAAATCCGACAACTGTTTCTTTTCTTTTTTTTTTTTTTCTCCTTTTGTTTTTAGTTTTTTTTTAAGGTACAGCGGAGTTTTTTAGTTTCAGGAAAGAGACTTCTCTGTTGAAAGGCAGCGTATTCTGTTAGTAAAACAAAAGCAGCTGCAAATGAGGAGGTGATGAGGTGCAAAGAGGGTTGGGAGAGAACTGATGGGGGTTTTATTAATACTGATGGGGGCTTTAGCAATTGAAGCTCAGGGGTGTTATGGAGTCACAGAACGGTTTGGGTTGGAAGGGACCTTAAAGACCAGCCCCATCCCTACCATGGGCAGGGACACTTCCACTGCCTCAGGATCATCCTGGGAGTTTATGGGTCTGTAGGAGCTCTCCGTGGATTTTTCCTGGTGGCCATTGTGAGATCTGACCCTGTAATCAAAGCCCTGGAACAAGAGGAACAACAAACGTGTCCCCACTCGGATAACAACTCTCTGCTGCCCTGTCCAGCTGGTGGCACCCACTCTGGAAATTTGGGGACCGGGTTGTTCTCCTGGAGTCACCCCCAGGGACCGGTGAGGGGTGCAGGACAAAGATGTCACTCCCATACCTTCGGTACCGCTAATTCCTGGCCAGGATGTGTGTTCTAAACCCCAAACAAGCATCAGAGATTGTCTCTCCCTTCAGAGTTTGGGATGATTTCCAGAATTTGGCACTTGGGAGGCAGCGCCTGGCAAGGGGGGAGCGGGGCTCTGTTGTATAATTGATGATGCGCTGGACGTGTTGGGTGCATGCTAATTTGATGGCTGCTCCTTTTCCTTGGATTCTGGGCACTGAGGATTAGCCACAGCAGATCCTTAAAGACTGCAGTCATCCAAGGGTGGGAGCTGTTCTTTCCCTCAGCCAGCAGTATAGGGAGCTAACAAGTAGATGGCATTCTACCTCTATTTTTAAATTAAGGCGCAGCTGCTTAGGATGTAGAGTCCGTTCCTTCCACTTGTTATGTTCCATTGTCAGCCTGAACAAAGGAACTTGCATTTATTTAATTTAGCGCTTGCAGCCTCTGCCTTTAAAAATATAATGATAAATAGAAACATTGTGTTAAGTTAGTTAAATTAGTTTGAGTTAATTCAGCCACGTTCAATGAGAATTTTGAATTTCCCTCAGCCCCTGACTGCTGGAGGAAGAGCTGCTTCAGGGTAAATGTGTTTCCCTTAGCTGGATTGTTTTTTTTTTTCCCCTGTGCTGAGCCTGATGCCTGATCCAGCCATCCTCAGCTCCACCTGGATTCCCTGTGCTCATCACGAGGACGGGCACAGCAAATAAAGATACTGATTCGAGTTCCCCAGTTATTCCCAGCAGGATCTAGGGTCAACACCGATTTTCTCTTTAGGCTTTAAACGTGGCCTGAAGTACCTGACTTTCCTCTAGGGCTCTGCACTGATTAACTCATCCATGACAGGTTGAAATCTATGGACTTCTGGAGTAATTTTTTCTGTGGGATCATGCCTGTCCTAATGTTGCTCGCTGTAACAATAAAAAATAACTGCTAGAGAAAAGAACCTTCCTCTTTAAAAAAAAAAAAGAAAGAAATGAAGCATTGCTTTTTCATGTCAAGATTTCATTGATATTCTCCCCTTTTTGGGCTGGTCTGTTTGCCAGGAAGAACGACTGCAGTTTGAGGGACTTGCAGTTCTTGCCTGAGGGCTCTCAAGAAACCACCTCACCTTAAACAGCAGGTTTGAACAGAGGTTAAAGATGCAGTTTCAGCTTAATGAATAGTGTTGAAGTGTTGAAAGACAAGGTGTCTAAATGAGAAACAAAAACGTATTTCAACTCCAGTCCCACAGTCTCATTAAAATCAAATTAAAGTTCTGTCTCTAGAGAATGCCCACACTGTGCTGGGGTTTGCAGCAATGATGGACACGATCCCTCTGAATCTGGTGAAGTGCAGATGTAGCAATTTTATTAATCCAGTTTTTGATATTGTTAAGTGCAAGACTTTTTTTTTATGAGCTTCATCACCCCTGAAGATGCAGATTTTTGTGGGAAGAGAAGTTCATCTGGACTGGAAGTGCAGCTGGAGCATGGCACTGCTGGGATGCACTGGCCAGAGCTTCAGCAGGGGTAAAACGGGGCAACTCTTCCCTAAGGGCAGAAATTTGTGTCAGACTGGAAGATCTACAGCTTTCATTGCAGGGAAATAAAGAAATCATCAAAACCAACTTAATTAAATAAGTTAATAACGTGAGGGGGTTATAAAATGCTATATAATCAGTAAAGAAAGTGACATTTAATGTCAATCCTACAGCCCATGTCTATAAGCAAATTATATATAAAAATATACATACTTAATAAATATAAAATAAAAGGTCCTGCAACATGTTTTCTAGGATAAATATGGTAAAATATTCCAGAGCTATCACAAACATGATAAATGTTGGATTAGGAAATGCATCTGGTTGGTGAGTGTCAGCATTCTGGCACGGTTGCAATCAGTGGCCAATTTGTTTTAAACTTGTAAATCCTTAGTAGATTGTTCAATATTCTCAGTTAGGAACTCCAGGCAGAGAAATGGTGACAGCAATTTTATTAAAATAACACTCTTGTAGATTGCTTCAGTAAATCTAGGAGATCATCAAGATAAATGAGGAAATTAATTAAAAAATCACAAAGACCTCATCCCCAGTGATTTGACCTATTGTACAAAGAAGTGGTGGTACTTGAATAAAAAAGTCCACAAGTTGAAGGATTCAGTAGAGTTTAATGTGAAATATTCCCCTTTATTCAAATTCTCATTGCAGGGGTTATGTTTCATGCGATTTTAATCTTTTTGTACTCAAGAATCAGCAATTATTTTAAAATGAACCTTTACCAACAATTGCAGGCATTGATGTTTGAGACTGAAAAAAAGCAACGTATTTATTGAAAGGAAGATTGAAGCAGCTCTGAATAAAGATAGAAAAAAACCCAATCCTAGGAAAAATGGCTGTAGCCATTTAACAGAGGTTGGCATTTCCTTTATTTGGGTATTTTTTCCATTTTACAATGGATTAGAACAATAGGTGCAGTCTGTGAGCTCCAAAGAAGAAATAAATGAATATAATAATCCTTGTTTGTGCACCAAGCAGCCTGTGTCACCTTGATCCTTCTCCTGTGTTTGCCTGTTAGGATTTTGCCAAAAATATGTTTGTTTCTTCCAAAATGGGACTACAATATTTATCTATCAATCAGTTTTTCTTGTGTGCTGGCTGAAGGAAAAAAAAAGGCTTTAAGTCTACAGAGAAAATGTTATTCAAGAACTAATCAGCAACAACAGCAACAAAAAGATCTAGAAACTATATTTTTAATGACCTGGAAGGAATGAGAATTATCACAATTATAAATCCATGACAGCATACAGCTGGTTTCCTTTCTGAGAGTTGTGTTGATGCTGTTTCTCTCCACAAATGCACCTGGGATGACAACCTGTAGCCAGTGGAAGGGATGCTGCAGGCGTTTGGTCTCCAGCTCTGAATCTGCAATGTAAACTTTGGAATTATTGTCGTATTGCTGCAGGATCATGCCGTGAATATCAATGACTGCTCCTGTTGGAAAGGCTTCCATCAAAGATAAGTGCCTTTTTCTAAAGGAAGGTTTGGTAATTTACTCCAGCTCTGAGGGTAACCTTCCCTAAATTTGGTAATGTGTGGAACACTGGAACGTTCTTGGAGGAGCTTTGATTGGAGAACGTTATTATTGGAGAATTACTGCAGCATGTTAGGAACACATCCATTAACCTGGAAATTCAAGCTGGGTTTAATCATTTTGTGGGGCAGTGCTGATGTCAATACCACACTGGGTCTCTCAGGCAGCCATTTAACCCCAATGTGTGCCAAAAGTTTGGGAAGCTCTGAGGGTCAGAGTGAAGACACAATTTAATGGATGCTTTCATACCTCACTAGATTATTTCCTGCTTTTTTTTTTTTTTTTTCTTCTGACTGTATAATCTGGATTTAGATTCCACATGAGTCCCACCTCTCCCTTTTATTTCTCTTTTAATAATATATGTTTCAAGCCATGATATTTTCCCCTTGTAAGACGTGTTGTATTTTCTGGCAGTTCAATATTTACAGTTTTTAGCCTATGTCCAGCAATGTGGGCACAAGGTTGATACCCAAACATTTCCTCTGGCCTGCATTGGTGCTATAGAATGGCTTTTGCTAGATGTTTAATTATGAACTAATAATAAAATAATACTCTAAATGATGAGATCGAGCTTAGTTCAGAGCCCTATTGGACTGTCAAACCCTTATATAGGTTTTGTACGAATTGAAAACACAACTTGGTCCTTGATCACCATAATGTAATTTCTTCTGTAAGGAGTTTTATTTTATTTTATTTTATTTTATTTTATTTTATTTTATTTTATTTTATTTTATTTTATTTTATTTTATTTTATTTTATTTTATTTTATTTTTTGTCCGAGGCTGTTCTCCTGCCTGTATTTTAAGCATATACACTGTCCCTGTTGCTGCTCCAGCTATTGTCACTTTGTAAAATCCTCCCTAATAGCACTTGTTCTCTTTCTGCTTGACAGGTGGCCTTCCCCTCCCTGCACCCTCTGCGTGCCTGGAATGCTGATGGGCTGGAATGGATTTACCTGGAATTCACAGGTAGAGAAAAACCCAACCTCCTGTGGCCATTTTTATTGATAATAAAGGCTACAAAGGTCCCCAGGCCTTACAGAGGAGGCTTCACAAAGCTGCAGTGAGGTAATGCCTCAAGACCTGACCCTTTATTGAGCATCTCTCAGCAGAGCTTTGGGCTCGTGCTGTTATTCAGGGCAGGCATTTTATGGCATTTTGTATTTCAGGAATGGAAAGGCAGAACTTTCTGCATTGAAGATGCCCAGAGTTTTATCTGCAGCTCTTCTGGATTTGTTACTCTAAAGCATCTCACTGGCTTAGATATCTGAGTCCCAGTGAAAGTCAGTGGAACTTCGATAAATGGATTTTAGGGACAGGGACAGGGTTCTAAGCATTTGCTATGAATTTCAGCAGGCTGCTCTCCACGGTATCTTAATTACTGGCTGAGGTTGCCACGTGCCTCTAACTTTATTTTGAGCTATAATAATTACCTTTGAAAGATAACAATCTTGGTAACAGAGAGCTGGGTGCCTGGGCTGCAGAGGTGAAAACCTCACCATTTATTTTTGCCTCACTCCTCTGCGGCTCTGGAAACCTCCATCACTCCCTTTGGCTGGCGTCCCCCTAATTTAATGGACTGTGCTTGTCAAGAGTGTAAATCAAACTCTGCAGACAAGCAGGTAAGTCCTTGTCATCTGTCAAATAATGGGGTCTTGGGAGCACTGAGGAGAAGTTGGCAAAGTAGGGTATGTTGCATTCTGGAGTTTAAACTGAAGCTCTGTTTGCTCATAATACACAAAGAGCATTAAGAGATTGATAGTCTGTTTGAAATTCCTTTGAAAATATATCCCAGGCTGGATCTTTTTTACTGCTTGTCTCTCATGAGCCTTCTTTTCAGAAAAAGCCATTTTTTTTAGATCCACACTGCCACAAAACCAGAGAGCTGTCAGAGCCCTGCTGATCCAATTACAACTTTAAAACTTTTAAGCTTTTGATTTACAGTAAGCTCATTCCGGTTAAATACAGAGGAATCTTCTTCTTAATCTCTACATTGTTTAGCAGTGTATTTCACAGTATATTTTATCTTATTTTCCTTACTTATAGGAAATTAATCACAGATTCCCAGAATGGGTTGGAAGGGACCTTAAAGCCCATCCAATGCCACCCCTGCCATGGCAGGGACACCTCCCACTGTCCCAGGCTGCTCCCAGCCCCAATGTCCAGCCTGGCCTTGGGCACTGCCAGGGATCCAGGGGCAGCCACAGCTTCTCTGGGAATTCTATTCCAGGGCCTCCCCACCTTCATAGGGAAGAATTTTTTCTTGATATCCCATCTATCCCTGCCCTCTGGCAGTGTGAAGCCATTCCCTGTGCCCTGCCACTCCATGCCCGTGTAAAAACTCCCTCTCCATCTCTCTTGGAGCCCCTTTAGGCACTGGAAGGTGCTGTTTATCTGGTTTTGTTTCTCTTTTGTTCTGTAAAACCATCAGTAAAGTGCTGGCAAAGCCGGTGTAGGGCAGTGGAGTGCAGCACACCAGCTGTGCAGGAGGTGATGTGAGGTTTCCTTAGGTTTTATTTCCTTACAATGCAACTTTTAGGTGGAAGGGTTAAGGCAGTTTAGACTTGTGCTGCTATAACTGAGCTATGTCATTAATCTCTCTTCTTAGGCTGTCTGGGGCTCTCTTAAACAACAGAATTCCTCGTCTCCCCAGCTGTGCATTCAGAATTTCTTGCTAAGATGTACATGAGGAGACTGCTGGGAAATTTGGTAAGTCCTGTTTTCTGTTGTTTTTTTTTTTTTCCCCCAACACTCCTCAGCCCACCAGGAACTACAGAGGTGTGGAGTGTGGAGAGTTGGTGAAATTATTTCTGGTGAAGTCTGCTGGAGATAGTTTGTGTGGAGGGTTAGCTCAGCTGCAGGGAGGCAGCATTTCTGAAGCGAGGAAATTTTGTTCCAAAAAGTAGATACTTTGACTATTTCAGCCTCCAAATACCAAAATCACACTTTTGGCAGTTTGCTGATAAAAGTAATTAGTATTTAATTTGATAATGTCCCCTATAAACCCCTGAATTTGTAAATCTATTTCCTTATCCTTTAATAATAACTGGGTTTTCAAATGGAACATAGAAAAAATATTTTCAGATGTTTTCTTTGCTGACATCTCCATCCATAATGCACCCAGAGCTAACAAATGTATTCCTAATGAATGGTAAGTTAATCAACTACAACATTATAGCAGATTTACTTCCTCTATTTACATTTAATTTCTGAAGGGCTTCCATTTTTTGTTGCTGAAATATTTTTCAGCTTAACAATGATGAAGATTATTTCCAATGTTATAAAAGACAGACTCTCTGTGAATAAATTGCCTTGAAATCAATTCAGTACAAAGCAAACGAAATCAATAGCTCTACTTGTGTGAAGTTCTTTACTCCTATTTGTAACTTTTTACCAGATCAAGGCTACACTTCATTTGATAGAACATCAATTCCCTTTTTCTCTAAGCCCAGACTGTGGCAGTTGGTTGATCTGTGGAGATTCCTACTGAGGAAAGACAGTGCATGGTAAGGAATGCACAGCTTTTGACTCCCAGATCTAGAAGACTGAAAAAAACAGATTAAAAAAACCTCACCAAAAACCAATAACAATAATATCAATAATTACATCCATAATAATATCAACAATAATAACAACAATAACAACAATAAAAAATAATAATCATCATCATTATCTGGTTAAAAGAAGAGAGTAGATTTCCCCCCATTTTTTACCAAGGTTCAGGTGGGATGTCAGTAAATGCTCCTCATTGCCCCTCAAATACACTTCAAAAAATTCTGTTTACAAGGTTTGTGGCAGGAATTCATCCTGCTCCTTCCCTGTTAGTTAAAGGCTTCAGCAGAGCAAATCCATCCCATCCTCTCTGCAATTCAGTTTTTAGTATTCATATTGTTTATTTCTTAAGATGTGTTTTGAGTTGTCTCCTGATCCTCTTTTTCTTGGCTGTACAACTTTTTTCAGTGAACTTACCTGTGCACTTCACACCTTTATTTTTCACTAGAATTTTTTCTTCTTACCCTTAAATACTTTTGTATCTCTTAATCTGTCCCAGTCAATCTTGTTATGGCCAATTATTGTCATTTCTATCCTGTTTTGTCATCCTCTATTGACTTGTCTCCTCTCTGGACAACTTTGACAACCATTTCTTCACCTTGCTGTCCCACAGAAGTGCCTTTGGTGCAAACTCCTGCTCCTGTGGAGGTCTTGCTGTCTGGAACAGCCTCTCTGAATCTCTGCCTCAGTGACTTGCTGTATCTTTTAAAATCTCTCTGGATAGCAGCTTTTCCCACTTGTCTGAGCCTCTTAATATTATATTTCCTGACTTCCATTATAAGGTATTTAATTTGGTGATTACAGTATTCTAATCTTTGAGACACTTTAGTATACTATTTGGAAGAAAAAATGTTCCAGGTTTATAACGCCAGAATTTATTGATCATGAATTTTTTTTTTTTTTTAAATACATTCTTTTTGACTATGTTTTATCTACTAGTAAAAGTACAAGAAAAATTGATTTTTTTAGCATCTTTTGAAGGTGTGTAGGACAGGAAACCTGGATGGCTGAATCAAGGACGCCTTGCACTGGACCAGGTTGCTTCATGCCCCATCCAACCTCATGAACACTTCCAGGGAAGGGTTGATATTGATTGGTTTTTAATCAAGAGGAACATTTTGGTCCATTTGCAAATACCCAAGTGTTGTAGGAGGAAGATTGGTCAGCACAAGCCCAGCCACGTGGCAGGAGCACAGCACTAATCCTGGTGGATATTCCATGCACAAAGGTGCAGCTCAAGGGAAACAAGCTACTGAGGAGTGGAGAGGGGGTGCCGAATGTGTGACTGGCTCTTCCAATAACTGTCTCCCAGAAAGCCGAAGGGCAGAGTGAAATTATCTTTCCTTGGAGAGCCATCCATTAATGATGTTAATGACTGTGGGCTGTGTTCAGTTTGATCGCTATCAGCAGCAGCCATCGATCGCCGCCATGCTGCACGCGGATATCGTTAGCGAAACCTCCCCGGGGGCGGGTGGGTTAGCTCTCCCTAAAAAAATTCCAGCAGGATATTCTGGTGGCTCCTGCTCTTTTCTGGATGCTGCACACATCGCCGTTGTACATCAGGCAGGTTCCTGGCTGATGTGTGTGAAGGGAATATGGGACTGCTGGGAAGGAAGGCAATTTACAGCCCTGCACCGGTGGGTTTGCTGTCTCCCCAAAGCTGGCTTTGTTTACCAGCCCCAGTTCCCTGTGTGGTGCCTTATCCAACATGGAAATTGGGCTGCTGGCACCCTCAAATCTTTCAGAGTGCCACCAAGGCTCTCAGCTCAGGAGAACCTGTGCCTGTGAATGAAGAAATGTTAAAGTGTCACTTCAGATCCCATAGTTTGTCTGGTACGTCTGTCTGGGGCTGGGAAGTTTGGCTGAAGACCTACAGGAGTCTGCTGCTCCTCTAGAAAGGCAGAAGGGAGCTAAGCAGGAAGCTCCATCCCATTTACAGAGCTGGTAATTCATGGGTAGGTAACAGAGTCGCTCCTCGGATTTCTTTCTCGGGATTCTCTCCTCACCCAATTATTCCTGGTTAAATCTTGGAAGCGCTTCTTTGTCTTGCTGGATTCAGATAATGTAATTCACTATTTATGTAAAATCTCAATTTACCCCAAGTCCAGGGAGAGAAAAATGCACAGATGCTGGTTTGGCCTATTGCACAGTGAGACACTTGAGGCAGAAATTGTGGATTTAGGTTGATTTCCATATCCAAACTTCCTTGGAGCTTCAGGTGTGGGATTGGGACCCATTATAGTAATGCATTATGTTAATGCTTTAGATGAAATTCCAGTTCAATCTTCTTCATAAGAAAGCCTTTGACATGATCTATTAACCATCAGATTAGAAGTAGGCTGACTAATTATAATCTAATGCAATTGAACACCAGGGTTTGTCATTTGCTGAGCCTGGCTGGGTGGGGAATATAAATCTGTTAGTATGGATATCGTTAGGAACTTGAGATGGAAGGGAGATTAAAATTCCCTGGATGCAATATTTATTCACAGTCTTTATTCACAGAGTGACGTGCCACAATGTCATAAAAAGGCCAACACCTACCTTTTCACTCAAGTGTGGTTTTAGGAGGAAGATGAATACGACCCTGATCACAGTTTACGTGCTCTTACTCTCTGAGAGTACTCCATGGTTAAACACCTCTGCACATCCCTCTATTTACCCAGAAGAATCCTGTGGAAGGGCAGTGATTCCCTGGGCAAGGCATCAAAATGCCAAAGGAACAAATCCATGCTGCCACGGGGAAATTCAGACTAAACTCATCAGTCCACTGCTCTGTCTCTTTCAGATGGGCTCAGGCCACTCTCATTTTTTGTGCTGATCCTCATCTACACTGCTTTAATGAGTAATTTCCAGTGTGGCAATTAATCAGGTGTTTTACTGAAGTCCAGATAGATTAGATTGATCTCATCCTCCTTTCTGAGAAACTAGTTCTTTTAGAGGAAAGAAAAAAGAAAGGTAAAAGGAAAGAAAAGCCAGTAGGTGAGTAGTTCTGATCTTTCCTTAGAATCCCAGTCTATATCTGAGCATTTATAATTTTCCATAATTGTACTGTTCTCTAATGTATTTATGTCAAAAAAAAAAAAAAAATCAAATTATATCTACTGATACCTGAATATGACCATAGGATCTTGTAGAAAACATTTTAAACAATCCCAACCAAAATTATTTTACACTAACTTTTCAAAATAATTTCAAACCATTTTTGTATCATTTCATATCTCCTGAGAATTTCTTGCATTATTTATGCACAATGATAACCATTAAGTTTTTTAATTGTATTTTTTTCTGTGCAGTTTTTTCATACTTTGCTTTAGTAATGATTTATTGATTTGCTTTTCCTGAAAGTTTTATTTTCTTCTCAGCTTAAGTCACACAGTTGTTCTGACCCTGCCTTCCCTTCACATCATCTCATGGATTGCAGATCATATCAGCACAAGGTGAACAATGAAATGTGCTTTTTTCTAGTGATGTATAGCCTCTGGAATGTGCCACTCTTAAACTGTACAAAGGGATATTATGTGGGTAGATTCTATCTTCATATCAAACATGTTCTTTTATTAAGTGATGTGAAAGGCCAAATGATGTGTCACAGGTTTTTTCTGGTTTCACTGCCCATTGCAACAAAAATAGAGAACTTAATTAAAAAAAACACTGAAAGAGTCACAAAAAGGGGGTTTAATATCTGAGGGTGCCTATGTTGGAACATTGAATGGATCCCAGTTTTTCAGCAAGGGAAAATTAAACAATGGGCATAGATGGAGTCACCTAAACCAGTTGATGACCCAAACAGGAGCCTTTGGTCCCCACGAACAAAAAGTACAATGCACAGTCAGAATTAAACACAGATTAAAAACCCTTTCAGTTTTAGCTTTGCAGGAGTTTTAAACACAAATACTTTATAGGTGAGTTGATGTTATTCTTAGATCAGTTTGTATGAACCTCTCTGGTGCCAATCTACATAAAATTCACAATTAACTGTGCAACATTTAGTATAGAGGTGATATTATTAGGAAAATAATCCCTGGCAGTGTCCAAGGCCAGGCTGGACGGGGCTTGGAGCAACCTGGGATAGTGGAAGGTGTCCCTGCCCATGGCAGGGGGTGGAATGGGATGAGCTTTGAACTCCCTTCCAACCCAAACCATTCTGGATTCTGTGACAGGACTGTAACAGTATTTAAGTTATGCATCTGTAAGACTGTAAATCACATCCTGCTGTGGGCTATGGATGTGTGGATCTGCACAGCCACACTTCCCTTTTGGAAGTGAGATCAACACTTTAAAACCAGCTCCAAGCATTGCAACAAAATTCTCATTATTTGGGCAAATGCCTTGTGATTTTGATGTGGCTTTAATGAATGATAAAGAGGCTTTGACAAATTTGGAGATGTTCAAGTTTGTAAGTTGCTAAAGGTTTTAGAATCAGGTCTTCAGCTCCTAATTAGGTATTAGATGGGGTTTTCCCCCTGTTTCCTTCTGCCCCCTGATGGCTGTACCTCATTTTGAACGAACTCAGGGGTGTCAGCAGCTTTGACATCTTGCTGGCGTGGCAGCTGTCTCCAAGTCTTGTGTGCTGGAGGGCACGAACGAGGTTCAGACAAACAGTTTGGACTGTTTTCCAAATGCTATCATCAAGAAAAGGACTTAACTAAATATGTTTGCCACAGCTCAAAAGAGACCCTCGCAGACCTGAATAACCTCTGTCACCAGAGGAGTTACTGAAGTATAGCGGCAAGAATATGAAATGTGGTGATGTGGGGATATGAAAGGATGCGCTTTTTGCCTGGTTAAGGGAGAAAAGTCTCTGAAAAAGGACTTTCAGGGCACAAGAGCTGAGGCTGTGAATTACAAGATGTCTCTAGTGTGATTCTCTAATCCATTCCTTCAGCAAACAAAATTACTGAGGGAAATAAAACTTTATTCCCACAGAAACAAAAGGCATCTGACGCGATATAATCGATTTTATTGTTATTTATTTTGTTCCAAGGGCTTGCTTGTTGGAAACTGGCATTATCTATCCAGCATCTATCCACTTTCTCCAGCACAAGAAATTCCCACTGTTGTGGGCAGCAGGACTGCCTTTGGATTTGGCATAATTACATGGTTTCTTTTATATTCTGTAGTGGCAGTGACAGTCCTACATGGGCTGGTTCATGTATTAAAGTTATTAGCACATAATTTTTACTGCAACTGTCCTTGCTGCATCCAATGTTGTCAAACTAATATTTCTTTTGAGCACAAGAGGGGGGAAAAGGAAGTTAAAAGATTTAGAGACCCTAATTTACAGGTGTGTTCACAAATAAAATATCTATGAATTTGTGATTAAACCAATTTGTGTGTAAATACAAGAACTAAAATATCCCTTTCAGAAAATGTTTTATAAAACAAAGTCTCTGAGTAATGAACATGCCACAGGCACTCGCAAGAGGACATAGAAAAAAAAATCCTAATTTTTATTTATGACAAAATCTTGCAAACGCTTTTCAACGAGGTCCATTTTTAGCAAGTATCTGTATTTCTGTCTCTAACCTTGTGTGCTGTAATACCACCCAGTGGATTAGATCCTGTCAGAAGGAAAAAGAAAGGAAAATATATCGTTGTTCTCCGGCCCCACAGCGACTTATATTTTTCTGAGCCTTCCTTGAACAATTTAATTTCTGGTAATTAGAGTGGCTGCAATTTTTCAGGTTAGAAGGGTTTAGTGTTTATTAAGAGGTTGCCTTCTGTGTTGCAAGCTGGTTGTCAGCATGGGTCCAGTCTGGCATTGCCACAGACATCACATCCAGGGAGATGTTTTCTGCCTCTTGCCTTTTCTAACCCCGAGGAAGACATTAGATATGTAAGAGCTTCTCATCTTATTCATGCTCTGCTGGTCACAGATTTCCTCTACAACTGGAATCAGGAGGTAGGGACATATTTTACGGAGACACAGAGCAGATCACCCCAAATCAGCATTCTCCCTCTCTAATGAAACTCCGTGCGCGGTCTGGGAAGCGTGCCAGGTGCGTGAGGGGATTGCACAAGCCGGGCTGGGGGGAGGACAGGGATTGAACAAAAGGCAGGGAGCTGGCAGGTTACGTGATGTAATCTCTTCTCATATCATTTTTGACATAGTGGAAAAATCGGGTGTATGAGCTCAAGGTGCCCTGAGGCATCTTGACTTGCCAGTGGTTCTTACTCAGCACATCTCCGACCTTGGCGCCGGTACAGGATCCCGTTTGTTCACAGATGAGCTGCTCCTCAGGAGTTCGTCCAAATACCAAGGCACAGAGGCACCTGGGTGCCTTCCTCTTAGTGCCTTCCAAAACTGATCAGAGCTGACAGAGCTCCACAGAGCACTTTGTTTTCAACAGGCTGACGTTTTACTTTGGAAGCCCTGCAGGAAGGGAAACCTCGCGTCGGTTCTAAAACTCGCTGTCTGAGTTAAGCTTGACTTTGGTGAGCAGAGAGTTGAGGATTTAGTGTTGGTTCCTGGTCCGTGGGATGATTGTATTGATGTCTTCTCTCAAAGTTTGGTTGGCTATTCAAAGTCAATACATCTGTGAGAAGGACATCTCAGGTTTTTGTCAAAAAAAACCCCAAACTCTTCCACCTTTTGACAGAATAGTGAAGTTATCTCTGGAAAGAAAATGCACATTGCTTGGTGAGAGGCTGGGGAAAGTAATATTGGTCCCTGCTATCTATGTAATGATTTAGAAATGACAACAGTACATTCATGGGTATCCTACTGCTGTTCAACTTTATAGCTGTAAACTTGATTTATTTTAGAATATCTGAATTTGTGGTTGTACAATCAGGTGGGATTCTAAGATATGCTCAAAAATTTATTTTCAGAAGTAGGATTGGTATTTTTGAAAGCCGGTTTTCTTTTTCCATCTAAAGTGTTTTGAAACCTCGTCAGGTTACCTGATCACACTGCTGACAACTCCATCGCTGTGGAATTGTTACAAGTTGTCTCTTTCTATGAGATTTAAAGAATACACGATGGAGGTATTTTCTATGTCATGTCGTTAAAAGCAGAGCTTTGTCATTTCAGGTTTCAGAAGAACCAAAACAAGTCAACGTCCTAAAAATAGTTTTCAATTGTCCTTGCAGATTTATTTTCCAAGGCTTTCTCTGATGGTAAATTATATTCTTCCTTTTCTAGCTACTATTAATTTCTAATGGCTGGTTATGATCTGCAAATACTCAGCATGTGCTATCTGGGACATGGATCTAAAAATACTAGTTACTAAAATACACCAAAGCAGAATATTCGTGGCAAAATATTTCTTGGTGATGGTGTAAAACAGTGTGTAAACACTAAATACCCTTCCTGCAATTCAGACCTTCTCAGCTGAGTAAAAGTATGTCCTGAATAGAAAGAAAACCAGGGAGAGAACAGTGGGATGCTCGTGGGTCACCCTTTGAGGAGTTCTTGGATCCCAAAGGAAGTCACGGATCCTGCAGAGTGCCCCGAGCTCTGTGAGTGTCGTGGTTGTAAAATGCTCTGTGCCACCAAGGTTTCTGTTGTCCCTCCAGGCTGCTTTTCCAGGATTCATGCAGGATCCTCCCCCTGTCTCCCAGTGCTCTGCTCGCTGTTTCCCCAGCCCTGCCAGCAGTTTTGCATTCCCATTTCCTGCTCTCTGTTTTCTCCAGTCACAAAGTCAGCCCAAGTACCGGGTAATGTTAAACACCTCATTAGCATTCCAGAGGCTGCCACAGGCTCACCTGGGGATTCAATTCCAGGCCAGGAATCACTGACAAGACATTTTCTACAGTCTCCTTTCTTGCTGCTCCCTCTGTTTCCATTGGCAGCTTGGAACTTCTCACGTTCCTGTTCTTTGAATATTATTCCCAGCATCTCAGGCTCTTGCCGTGCATAATGCCATTCTCCACACCTCTGGTTTTTAGTATAAAGAGTGTTGCTCGTGTCACGGTGGGCTTTTTAGCTCAGCAGTGAGTAAACTGCTTCTGGGGGGGAAAAAAGGGTGTCAGGTTGAACCAGCTGAAATCAAAGACAGGAACGAGACATTTCAAGGTAGGGTAGGGAAAATACATGTAGCCTTTGCAATAAAGGAATGAAACAGCTCACAGAGGGCTG
Source organism: Rhipidura dahli (assembly GCA_013399225.1). NCBI lineage: Eukaryota > Metazoa > Chordata > Aves > Passeriformes > Rhipiduridae > Rhipidura > Rhipidura dahli. The sequence continues at coordinate 74,693 of VXAC01004201.1, read as the reverse complement.
AGATGCTTTTGCTGGAACATCCAGACTACTGGAGAAGAGATTTCAAGGGAATGGTGTTTTGATTTGGCTGAATTTGCTGGGGTGTTCAGATTTTTCCAGTGGATCTTGGTCAGATAAATATCCTGCTTCTCTCTAGGCCAGCATCCTCAGCTGTAGGTTTAGGCTTCTGAAAAATGCCTTTATCCTTCTTAACCAGCTGACCACGGATTTTTGTTTGAGTATCTGCCATTGTTTTCTGAAATTCCCTCTATTTTTACTGCTCCTTTTCCATCCCTTTATTTGGCAGCTCTGGAAGTGTGGCATGGAGAGCAGCGAGATGCCTGGAATGCCAGTGCTGCTGGAATCCTGTCTGGAGGCACAGCCAGGCATCAGGAGAGCCTGCTCAGGCAGCAGGTGAATCTGGGACTCTGCCAGATCCCTCCCAGCTACTGAACTGCATCTTACAACCCTGCGTGGACACAGGTGAGTGTTCTCCAGCTTTTAATTACCAAACTGAGTGGGCAACTGAGCTGCCTTCATGCAGCCACTGGACTTCAAGGATTTTTTATGTTTTATTTAATTTCAGCAATAACAAGGTCTTTTTTCCCCCCAGTTTTCCTCCGTGGAATTACTTTAACTGTGGAATTTTTTCTTGCTGAACAGTACTTTTTTAGGCATGATAGGTGCCTAGGTGGATATGTTATTAAATTAAATAATCTATACTCAACAACAAGGAAATCAATTTTTATTGAAAGAATTGTCAGCAGATGGATTCCTGCATGGCATTAATTAAAAAAATTCCAATTCTCTTCTGAGTAGTGTCTGTGTATCCAGGTACTGTGTCTGCATGTGCCTGACCCCCCTTGAGCACTATGCTTGCTAATGAATTAAGATTATAATTATAATTCCTGCTCGTTGGAATGATGTGATTCAATGCACAAAGTCTGTCTGACTGTGATGGCATCTGATCTTCCCCACTGTATTATGGAAGCTTTTTGTTTTCTAACCCAGTGCAGTATTTAATTCCTTTTGTTGTTCCAGTACTCTGTGAGGTACCTGAAATACATCCCTTACTGGTGGAACAATTGTCAGAATAAATTCAGAAAATTATTCTCTACCACTAAATTCCAGAAAAACGTTGCAAATTTGAGGTATGGAAGTTGGGGACTTAAGATTTTCTGTTTGCACGACTTGCAAGCTCTGGGTAAGTCTCGATGATGTGAACAGAAACATTAACAGATTTTCTGCTGTGGATCTGGCCACTGAATGTTTAAACAGCTGGAAGAAATATTTATTCTTTTATTTTAAGAAGCATATCCCAGCCTTAACCTTTACTGTTCATTTTTCTTCAAAAGTATAAAAAGTTTTATTGCTATAATATCTCTTGCTAAGATGTTCAGGAGGCTCAGTGAACTACAAAAAAGCAGAAATCGTTTCAAGGGGCTTTATCACTGGGAGTTTTCTGTCTTCCCTAGAACGTTGAGGCTTTCGAAATTTAGTAATTACTGCCCAGGAGTTCCTCACCTTCACCTGGGAAGTTCCTTGCCTGGCTTGGTGGCCCTCCCACCATGTCTTATCCAAGAATTTCCATGATTATGATGCAGTGTCCCGAAGATTCAATAATAAGCAAAGGACATTATTTTTTGGCACTCTTTGGCACATGGACTAACTCAGGAAGTGCAGACACATTTCTCTCGTGTGGATATTTCTGTGCAGGGATTGGTGCATCAGACAACTGGTGCACAGCCTGCTGAAATGAACAAGAATTGAGTCACAAAAAATTGTTATGAAAAGCTGAATTAGTGAGGCTGCTTGGGACAGCAAAAGGCCAAGTGAGGACCTGAAGCAGACAAGAGCCCTCCTGAGCCCTGAAAGAGCTGGAAATAAGGGTGAGTAGCTGCAGAAAATGTTGTCCTGGATCCTCTGCCAGCTGTTGGAAAACTCTGACTTCCAACTCTTTGTAGCACCACCAGAGAAAAATGCCCAGGTTGTCCTCATTTTTCACCCACACCAGCGCTGGGATTTCCTCTAAGACTTCTCTCCAACCAGGGCTCTCATTTTTTACTCCTCTACCTTTATTTTTAGTACTTTTATTGTCTTCACTTCTCCTCTTCTTGTTGGCCAGGAATACCTCCTGTCCTTCATGGCTACAGAAACCACAGCTGGAGCCTCTGTTTGACCCAAATTTGTACCCAGAACCTGGAAGTTCTGGTTTATTCTTCACAAGGCTCTTGAGCTTTTTGCTGTTGGTTGTTTCTGACCAATTTGGCCCTTCCTCATCTTCATGGATTTTGGTTGTGAGACAGAGTTTCACACTCCTGGGAATGCAAGCCAAGATCCTGGCTTGTCCTTTGACAGTGGAGATGGATAATGGGCACTTCAGTGCATTTTTTTCAATGCAAAACCAGCTGAGCTAACTGTTCCCATAAAAGTCCAATTGATTGCTGTAGGCATTATATTCACTCTGACAATGATAAAATGATTGCTTTAGTATCTGGCTGCGTAACCCACTTACAGCATGTGCACCAGGATTAGGAGAATGTTTCAATTGTGAAAATCATTGAGATGTAAATGTCATGATTATCATTTATCTTCATTAAAAATTCCGTCGGTGGAGGGGAAATTAATCCACGTGCTGCATGGAGTACCAGCCACTAAAAAGTAATGTGTTACAGTGAAAACAGGGATTTAGGGATGGAACTGCATCAGAAAATAACTCAGGAGCACGTTCTGGTGATGTGACAGGTGGTTATCTCAAGGGCATTGCCTGGGATGTTTTATGGGCTCCCCGGTCCCGTGAGGACGGCGGAACATTTCATCTCTCCCCAGTGGCAATCCCAGCACCTCCTTCCCCTGCCCAGCACGAGAAGAAGGCACTGTCATCACGGTGTTCCAATGCCTGAGAATGATTGTTATCACCTAAAACTGCCATCAGCTCCCAGCACAAAAAGCAGCTCTGAGTTTTATTAATGGCGCTGCAAAGACTTCCATTAAATTCATTGATCGTCAGCTCACATTATTTCTTCTGTAGTCATTCATGGTTCTTTTATATTTCATGTTTTCATTATTTTATTTCCTTGCTGATTTATTAGATGACAGTGGAAGTTTCTCTATTAAGTCCTACATATATTAGCTCAATCTGGTATTGCATTTCCACCACAGACCCAGAATTGTCTGTCTAAATATTTATTGGAAATTATTTATTTCTCCTACCATAGATGAATTGAATCTATTACCTTCTTATATGCAAAGTTTTGGGGTGTTTTTTTTCTTTATTCATTGGTTTTATAGTGTTGATTTTTTCCCTTTTTTTAAAACAAAAATTGTAATTTCTGCTCCTTTTCATTTGACTCCTCTTTTAAAATAAAATTAATTGTGTTTGGTTGGTGTGAAATCAAATAGTTTAATTGGAAGGCAGTAGGTGGCCACCGAATATTTATAGATTGATCTTGATTAAGTATAATATTTTATTGCTCTGTGATTTTGTTTTTTAATTTTGTCTTTTGATAGCATTTCAGCTCCTTGCCTGTGGTTCTCTTATAGATGGAATAATCCCAGGGAATTTCTTCTTAAAAGAAAATGAAATGTTCATTGTTTATGTTCCATGTTCCATAATTGCCCAATATCTCTTTAAATGCACAATAACCACCGAATTGATGGTATTATTTTATTTTCTTTTATATTTTAAAGAGTTTTAATGACTGTCCCAAGATGATTTCTTTTTTGTTGTCTTTCTACTCGTACCCCCCCAGGCAGGACACAGCCTGGTTGTGAGGCCAGATCTGATACCACAGCTCTGTGACGTGATAGAAGATGTTTTATGATTTGAGAAGTTACTATTCATTGCCCTACTCTAGGTGGTAAGGAATTCAAAGGTTTGCTTTTCCCTGAGTACTCGATTCAAGTAGATATCCCAGACTTTTGTCTGTCACATCTGTTTGAAAGCAAAGTGGTGAAAAATCTGTTGGAACAGGAGAGGGAGCCCTCAGCCTGGCTATGAGGGAGGGAAGGGGAGCTCGTCTTTGCCCTGAAAAGAAGAGGGAATAGGGGTAATTTTCACCTGCCATTCCATGCTTTAGCCATAATTATCACAGCTTAGCCATAATTATCATAACTTAGCCATAGGTATCAGAAAGGATGAAGAGTGGCTGACTTTGGAAATGAAATAAAAACAAATAAGGAAGGTAGAGAGTGAAACAGGCTTAGAGGGAATGACTGTCACAGTCCGAGAGGAAAATGGAATTCTTTCCAAAGGTGAATGATGGGAAGAAAACTTACTTGGAATGAATTTTAGAAAGAGCCTTTCAAGTTTTAATTAACAGAAGTTTTTCCTGTTCTGCTGTTGATGATGCAGATTTCACATTTACTGGTTGTAGCTGTCGCCTCCTCTTCCCTACATCCATCTGCTCACGGATATAGGTACAGGAGCCCTTCTCACAGGCAGGAAACAAAATCTGGTGGCTGCTGGAAAAAACTGGCAGGACTTTTTTTCAACTAAATCTGCACAGAAAAGTATCGGCTGCTTCATCAGGGCCTCTGACCAAACACTTTGTTAGAGGCAGTTTGTCTTCAGTTCCCATTGACTTTCGTTCAGAGAGTGTGGAAGTGCTTGTCTGAGTTGTTTGGCTTCAACTGATTGGGACTGAGTTATTTTGCAATTAAATTATTTGGCTTTTGCTGAAGACTGTGGAGGTTCTGAAGGCTCCCGTGAAACCAAGAAAATACACCAAATAAGCACAGTGGAGAGTTCCCACCATATTTCAGGCAGAAATATTGGTTCAGAATTAGATTTTTTGTTGCTTTTCATAGGCTGAGAGTAGAATTTTACCCTGAAGGAGAGTTACCTTAGAACCAGGACTGTTTGTAACCGCATAGGATCTGTCATCTTCAGTGCAAACAAAAAAACCCCACCAAAAACTCCACCAAAAACCCCCCAAAACCCCAACTCTGAACTACTGCTGGCTTCTCAAAAGGCTTCATATGTGTTTCCCTAACAGAATATACAGTGAAAAACCACAGTACTGATGGGATATGGAGTAGATTGGTGCACCTTCACTTCCCACCACTGGGAATAAAGCTTGGGCTGAAATTCCCTGTGGGATTGGGGCAAATTTCCCTGTGAATTGTGAATAATTAGGGTGTTCTATGCAGTAGTATTTCAGCTTGGCAAACTCTTTGACAACTGTCCCAGATTTCAACTACCTGGGGTGTTGAAATGGGTGAGGTTTTGGATGTTTTGGCTCAAAAAATAAATTGTAGATGAATAGAATGACAATGAGAACATGGGTTTGATAATATGATAAAAAGAACAAGGGTTTCAAGCTCATTGGAATTTTAATTTAGATTTTTCTTTGTTTGTTTGTTTCATTTGCACCCATGTAGAGGAGAAGGAAGTCCACCAAAGCCATCTGAGCTGGAAACCTCAGGTAAATATTCCTTCACTTTATTGAAAACCTTTCCAAAATGGGAGCTTTTGGGCAGAATGCTGAAAAGCACTAAAACATTCTGCAGCAAAGCTTATGAAAGGAACATGTAGTGGAGATTTTGTCCAAGGGGCAGGTGAGGCAATGGTCATGTCTCAGTTTTTAGGGTGGCAAAGGTTTCAGAAGTGTTGCCGAGCTTTGGATGTGCACAAGGGTTTGCTCTCTGTTTCCATTTTAGCCCATGGATCGCATTTCTGTCCGAAATTTGTGTGAGAGGTGACTGTCACATAAACCAAACGAAGGCTGCTGCTTCAGAAAACAAGAGTGTCAATATAAAATGGTTTGGAGGGACTCCTAATGATCTGCTTGATCTTTACGGAAAAGTCCTCAAGGATCCACTTGTGCAGAGTCAAAAATCCAATCTCACTTTCAGAGTGTTGCTCCATTTGTTGGTGTGTTTTACCAAGGAATGAACAGTTCTTTTGCTGACATTCAGAACGCTGAAGTACCATTTTTAACTTAGTATAAATGCATATTATTAAAGCTTTAACAGCATATGGCAGCAAGTAATAACATCTGTGCCTCTCAGCCTTGTGCTTTCACAACATACTTGAGGCACATTTTCTTTTCAGAACTGTGTCAGAAGCACATAAAAGTCTGTTTCAAAGGAAAGCCAGTCAGGAATGTGAAGTGTCATCAGCAGCGACACCAAATCTGGGCACTGCCTGTCCTTGAAAAGTGCATCAAACAAAGGTTTTCAATAAAGTGGAGGAATATTTACCTGCAGTTTCCAGCTCATCAGGCTTCGGTGGACTTCCTTCTCTGGAAGGGTACAAATGAAACAAACAAAAATATAAATTAAAGTCCCAATGAGCTTGAAATCCTTGTTCTTTTTATCATATTATTTAACCCCATGTTCTCACTGTCATTCTATTAAACTACTTTTTTCTTTTCTTGTATCATAAAAGCCAAAACCTCACCTATTTTCACATGCCAGACAGTTGAAACTGATTCATGGTTCGAGAGCCAAACCAAGCTCCTAGATCAAAACAGTTTAAATTCCCAAGTTTAGACCCTTCTTGGGCATCCCTGACCCGTGGGGTATTCCACATTTTGGGAGAAGTTGTATGTTTGGCTGGATTCACCATCCGGACTCTGAGTTTTGTAGAAAGTTTTAATGATCAGTTTTTGATACCACTTGATGTGTTGGACGTGTCCTGTGCCAGTCATGAAGGAATAATTTAAGAGTGGGTGAGGTTTTAGGTGTTCTTCTCAAATAAAAGAGCATAAAGAACTTCTCAAGTGCATTAAAATGCACTTAAACACCTTTTGATTAAAATTAAAAATTATTAATTTTCCACTAATGCATAATGTGCAACATGAAGAAAGCACAAATCAGGACTGTTCTCCAAATATAAAATAATGCATTTTTTGAAGCAGTCACTAAAAAGTGGACATTGCAGAGTCTTTTAAAATGTTTTCCCCTCTGTGAAGTGAGGTCCCTGCTTGTGCCACCCATTATAACATCATGCCATGAGATCACACTGCTCTGCAATACAAATTCCAACTCTACATGTGCCTTGGCTTAATTACCCTTGAAGGGTAATGATCCCAATTGTATAAATGTGCTCAGGTCCTTAGGACAACAGTAGAAACTGACCCCATTTTTCTGTCTACATTTTGTCTACTTTCTGTTAAACACCTGTTTTTTGGTACTTTGTTATCTCTTATATTCTCCTACAAGAATAATTAATTACTGGCAAAATTCTCACCTCATTCTGCAGAATTTAACCACTTACTATGCAACCTGTAATTGCCTTTTTTATCATCATTTTTTGGTCATAAAGCCAGTGCAAAAATGCAGATTTTAGAAATGATGGCCACCTCAGGAAAGTGAATTATCTTGGACTTCATTTCTTGAAAAATATTTTTAAAGAATACATCACTAATTTTCTTCAAGAATGTAGCTTTGGCAATGATCAGACCATAGCTGTTGCCACCATGAAAAGAGAAGCATTTATGAACTTTGGGTCAGTAACATAGTGGGATGCTGTCACTATACTTGAAAAAGAGTATTTTCATCAGTTTTGAGGCCTTAACCTCACTTTCAGGTAATTTGTGGATTAAGAAGGATCCAATTATTAAAAATGGATTGAGTAGTATTTTGTACTTGGCTCATGGTGAATATATATAACTTGGTTTATTCAAATATCCTCTGAGAAGTGAAAAATTTCCCTGGTGCCCTTATGTATTTTAAAATACCCAATAAATAGAAAACAGTTTTTATGGGTAAAGGACCCCAGAGCTTTTCCCTGGATATTTTGACAGGACATATTTTTAATGCATATAGAAATTACTTTTACCATCTAAAAGAACAGGATTAATTTACATGTAGATTTGTTTGAACAAGCATATTTTGGGTCATCATACTGCTGCCCACTATAATAATTACAATAATATTGATTTTCAGTGGTTGCTTTGATTGAGAACCACTTGAAATTTTGTATTAATACTAAGAATGTGATCATTAAGAACATGATCATGCTGGAAGCCGTGGCCTGGATTAATACTGAGAAGTATTTGCATAGTAAATATCAGAACTGTGTGTGGGTTACAGGCAGATGGAGAACTGGGAGAAAGCAAAATTGATGTCTTCCTCAGAAAGGCAAAATCCAGCAGCTCTGATTTGCAGAGCAGTTGGCTTTATTTCACTTCTCAGAGGTATCTCTAACACACCAACGTGATAAGAGCCAGCAGATATTTTTTAAAATAATGATTCATCTCAGTCCAGTCTGATTTCTTTATGCAACAGAAGGCTTTGTGGGGGAGTACAAGCTTTGCTGTGTGTCTTTTGGTGCAGTTAATAGTAGATATTAAAAAATACTGAAGAAACATTGATTAGGAAATGATGCTGGATGAGTGGATGAGCATAAAGACTGACCCTACCCAAACATGAAAAAGCCAGGGGTGCCTGGGAGGAGCAAATGCAGTGTGGAAAACACTTCAGCTCTGTCAGAGCCTCTGCAGTACAGAAATTATCTGCTGTGGACCAGACAGCTGTGTTAAAATAGGAGCAAGAAGGGGCCAACACGGTGTCCTCAGAGTGTCACAACCTCATTTGGAAGAAGCTGTAGATGAGCACAGACAGATTTGTGGTCAAGCTCTTTGTTCTGCTCCACACACGGGGCTCAGGCTGTGCCCACTTTACTTCATCTCCAGTGAGATTAATCGATTTGGAAGGGCAGCGTGGAGAGGGAAGAGTATCAGGCTCTGCAAGTTATTTTCTAGTTTTTTATCATTTGTTTGTTTCCAGTCGAGGGAAAGTCGAAGCAAGACTTCTCAGGTGTGTAAAACAGAGAGGAAAGAGGAGCGTGAAAATCCATTTAGACACAGGATGTAAAGGGTTCAGGTTGCAGACAGAAAGATTTGGATGAAACCTGGAGGAAAAGGGCAGAAAGACAATGCAAAACCGATTGCTCAGGGTGCTTGTGAAGCCACCAGCAGAAGGTCAGGTGGTGGTGGAGGGGCAGCCAGTGTCTGTCAGCACAGATGAAGTTCAACTGGTCCTTCCTTTGGGCACGGGAAGGGAGCAGATGACCTCTGAGTGCCTCTCCTCCTTGAGCCCCATGACTACATGGAAAATGTGTCTCAGACCTTCAGACAGAAGCCCCTGGATGCTTATTAACGTGACAGTGGTTATTAGCATTGACTCGACTTAATCAGGCCTGCTGTCCCTTCCTGCAGGATGATGATGAAGCGAGAGGAGCGCGCCGGCAGCACTGCCGCGTGCGGGGAGGAGAGGGATGAGCTTGTCAGCTGCAAACAGGGTGATTCCAGAAGAAAATGAAGTTTTTAATGAAGGCCAGGCAGCAAACTGACGTTTAATTTTCAATTAAAAATCCTCCTAAACACAACATAATGGATTTTTGGGTGATCAACAGGAATAGTGAAGTTTGGATATTGTGTTTTACGGCTTAGGTGGTGATTGAATGGGGCCGGAGCTGAGAGTGGCTGGGGAAGAACTTGGATCATGTGATGTGCCTTAAGCACAAAATCACAGTGATTTGGGCTGAGAGGGACCTTAAAGCTCACCCAGTGCCACCCCTGCCATGGCAGGGACACCTCCCACTGTTCCAGGCTGCTCCCAGCCCCAATGTTCAGCCTGGCCTTGGGCACTGCCAGGGATCCAGGGGCAGCCACAGCTGCTCTGGGCACCCTGCGCCAGGGCCTGCCCACCCTCCCAGGGAACACTTCCTCCCCAGTATCCCATCCAGCCCTGCCCTCTAGCAGTGGGACACAGCAGCAGCTGCTTGAAACTGGCCTCAGGGTACCACCAGGTTTGACTCCATGACTTAATATTTATTCACTTATTTATTTGTGTAGCCTCTTTGAATTCACTCCCAGTTTTTAAAGCAGAATTCCACAACTGAGAAAACACCACACGTGCTTTGCTGGGACTGTGCCTTTAAGGCCATGCAAAGCAAATGGGCTAAAGCAGGTTTGAGATTGTCTCTTGTCTAAATGATAATCTTGATTTTTCATACATTTTTTTTTTAAAGAGGAAGGATTTGCCAGGCGCCATCCGTGCCAGGAAGAAAAGGATAACTCTCTGGGCTGAGCCCATTGTCTAGGTTTCGTTTGGATTGTTACAGGCTTGACATAATATATGAGGACTAAGAAATTTTAAAATACCAGAGCACTCCTGGTCTTTATTCAAACAGCAAATCCACTCAAAGTAAAACATCTCTCTACAGAGAGTTGTGACAGGGCTCTTTCAATCTCTCCAAACAATATCTTTTTAAAAAAATCCTTCTTTTAATTTGCTACTGTGAATATTCACAAAAGGAATTCCTAAGAATGTGTTTGCTTTCCCATTTTCACAGACAATATTCGGCAACTTTTTACGTTGTGATTTATTTTATTATTACATAAATGAGCTTGTATTGAATTCATCAAGTGACATTCTAAAAGTATGAAATAGATCCTCAAGAAAATATTGGGGTTTAATAAAAAGTAGATTTTGTTATATATTTGAATCAGTCCTTCAAATTCCATGACAGAAATCCGGTCCTCATTTATTTCAGAAGTTTAAAATAATTGCTTATTATGATAATATAATATTATATCATAACATAATGGCCCCTTTATCTCACACTGGGAAATATTATTCTTATTCCTATTAGACTTTCTGAAAAATACAGAATGTTTCTATTCTGCTTCTCAGTTTGCTATTGGTGCTCCACAAATACAGGCAAACTGTGTCTAGATATGAGATGGACTCAGGCTTCTCCCTCTCCTAGATTTGCCTTTTCCCACAAAACAGTGAACCCCCAAATATACGAAAGGCAGCATGAAACTGAGGCTGTTTTCCTCTCTGTATCTCATTTTGTCAGCTTGACAATGATATTTGTGTTCTCTGTAAAGCACTTGGAGTTTGATGTGGAAAAAGGCTATAGAAAAAACTCATTTTTTTCTCAGATAGCTTTACAGTTAGATTATAATTGAAATATTTTATTCTAAGGTAAACATCATATTGATATGATAATAATTTTCTCCTCTGTAAGTGTAATCTGTTTCAGTCTATACATAACAAACATGAATATGTTTTCTTGGAATGTTTCATGTTTTAGGAATTTCTTGTGCTTACTCAAAAAACTAGCAGCGAGGTTGCTCAAATTCTATTTCTCTGAGACAGATAGTGAGTGTTACTTTTGCTCATTCTGTAGTTGCAGCTGCTGAGGAGAACTGTGACACAGCACATTCTTCCTGCTTTGGGAAAAAAGAAATCATGTAATGGATCCACTCTGCTGAAGGAACAATATCCTCCACCAGCAAATTTATAAATTTTTCTTTCATGCTTAGAGAGAAAGGTGGGATGTCTTCCCTTTTGAAAAAATAATTTGCCTGAGAAGAGGCAGCCCATGAGTCACACAATGCCAGAATTTCATGGCAAAATGGCAAAAAACGTGTCCCTGAATCTCCCTAGTGTGAGACAGTGAGCCTTGCTTCAAAGTGCCTTTATGTTGGTATAAAGGGACCTGAACACAGCTGAGAGCAGGGCTTTGATCTCTCCAAGTTCATCTTTCCCTAATAACAAGTTGTTCCTTACATAATTCTGAAGAATTAAGAGTGCAGCAGAAAGGAGAAACCCACCTATATTTTAGGAGAGGCAGAAAGAGCCAACATTTCACTGCAAAGAGCTGGAGTGAAAGGGCTTCATGTCCTGCAGAAATGTTTCCATGAGGCAGCACAGGAGAAGCCTCCCTGATCCTACATAATCCAAAAAAAGTCTCTAGGGAGGGATAAGATGGAAAAGTGTATTAGAAATGATGGAAGGAGAACAATGATGTCCTGACAGTTCAGGCCAGAATGTTAAGGAGAGCCTTTGGAGGGGGATTCTTGTGATGATTCACAATTTAGAAGCCAAACGCTGCCCAAAACGCAAGAAAAATGATTAAAAAAACCCACAAAAGGTTAAAGAAAAAATAAAAAGGACCCTGTTGCTTAGTAGGGAAGGATGAGTGAAATGACAGGTAATTACTCCCCACTCTGCCCTGGAATTTGTCAGAGAACAGAGTGAAACTGCAAAACCTCATAATCAGAAATAAACAGCCCTAATGGTGTTTGCAGTGTAGAAATTACCAGCTCCCCAAAAGAACAACAAAAGAATCCAGGCAAGTTATCCTGGTGAGAGAGTTATTACTGCTTCCTAGGTGACAATAAGTACATAAAATTAAATTAAAGCTGTGAACAAATGTTGCTGCCCTTGGGATGAGCATAATTTTGTGGCACACCATAATGGGAGAGACAAGGAATTTGCTTTGGAGTTGATTAATGGAAATGCACCAAGAGCCACAAATTCCCTTTCAGGACTCAGTGGCATCACTGAGGAGTCAAAACTCCTCTGACTTTGGTGTCTGTGTCCTTATGGAAGGAAAGTTCTTTTCCTTGTTTCTGCCAGTAATGAGATGGGTGGTTTTTGTGAAGCCATGGTATCTTCCTCCCACATATTTCAGATTTTGAGTAGAGAATCACACACAGGCTGTTTCTTCCTATACATTTACAAAATACTCAGGAAAATAAAAGGTTTTGTCATCTTGTCACATTAATAATTACTTACAGACTATTCTCATAAGCTTAAATCCTTAATAAGCACTATAGTATTTGGCCGAAATTACCCAATTTTCCCTCTGCTGTTGTCAGCAAAATCTTTTCCTCTGACTCTGTGGAAAGCACGGATTTCCCTGTGCAGATAATATTTATCTGATCTTGGTTCTGTATTCAAATGGCAACTGAAATGATTTTTTTTCTACTAAAGATAGATTCTACTAAAAATAGATTCCACTAAAATTAGATCAAGGTTAGTATTCAAAAATTGTTAATCCCATCCTCTAAAGTTTGTACTTTTGTTATTTTGAACTGATGAAAAGCTGAAGAGAAATCACACTTAATGTACACAGTGATGACACACTCAGTGTCTCATTTCTTCTTCTATTAATATTGCATCATCTCCATGAATTAGTGCAACAGAGTGATGGCATCACTGAATTCAGATGGAGTTGTAGAAGCACTAATTTGTGTCCATTTCAGTCCAATTTAATTCATCTTGATGCATTCTTTGGTTGACACCTGAGTGATATAACTCATTAAACCGTGCTGTGTTTTTCCTTCAGAGCCACTCACAGGCTGCTTGCCAGTGTCCCCCCAGTGCCTGTCCCAGAGTCGTTCTGATTTGGTTTGGAAGTAGTTAATAAATTTTATTTCTTTTGCCAACTTTGGGTTTAGTTTCGGAGACTTTGAACACAGATCAGAATAAGGTGGTTTTAAGTCAATGCATATCAAAGTGTGCTCTGAAATGTTAATTCACTGTCTCTGCCACTGGGAACAATTCTGTCAGAAATTCCCTCAGATATCAAAAGAAAAAAAAATATTCTTGAGAAGGTTTCTGGGTGAAACATAAATTTAATGCAAGTTCCTCTCTATATCAATGTTGTGGAGTCCACGATAAAGTTGAAATAAAGTTTGGTACTGGAGTTGTGCAGACCCCCAGTTCTTGCTTTCAGAAAACCAGCGATATTTAACTGCTGTGGATTTCACCAAATGGATCCCTTACCTTCTTATGGGATAATGGGAAAATCCATGAAGAGCATAGGGTGGGATTGTTCAGTTAAGACATTAAGAAAATTAATTTCTGCAGGAAAAATTGTGTTGGAGCCGTACAATATGTTTATTTTCAATGGCACTCAGTGTCTTGGCCACTCTGGGTTTGTATTTGGTGTGTTGCATGAGAAAGGCAGAGACACAGTTGGGGAAAAAAAGGAGGAGGAAAAAGCAAGTAAAATGAATAGTAATAATGTAGAAGGCTTTATCCAAACTGTGTCCTAAGACTCAGAAATTGTCTTTTCAAGGAACATTTAGGAAAAAGTATTTTGTTGGAACGATTTGTATTAATTCTTGCATTCTCTGTTATTTGAGCTGAATAGTTCTGTAATTTGAGCTGGTTTCATGATTTTCATCAGATTTTTTTAATCTTTTTTTTTTGTGCAAACTGTGTACAAGAGCCTTACATGAGTTTTTAACTTATTAGGGACTTATATTTCTTTAGTTATTTCTCTCTTATCAGGAATGAATTTGGATTCTTGTACTTTTTCCTCCTTGAAATCTTTTGGTCTTTCTTGGATTACAGCCTCGTACATGTCCACCCATAAGAAGTTGAATTGACAAGTTAAAAATATCATCTTGCAGAACAATTTCAAGATCTGCAGGAATACTTTTAGCTAATGAAGGGTAGCACCAAAATATCCATCCTCTTTATTCTATAAAATAGAATAAATTGACCTATATATTCTGGTCATATAGGTTTTTAGAGATGCTTGATTTTGGAGAATTCTCCAGGGAGAATTTTGGAGAATTCTGCTGGGACATAGGACAAGATCTTTGGAAATCCCGTTTCTCTGGAGTCATGGACAGGGTAGGTAACTCATCCTTGAGTTTACTGTCAAGGATCCAGGATTATTTATTCCTGATTCTCTAAAAGAATTGGTAGCTGGACATGTGCACAGAGCTTGGCTTTATTGCAATTGTTTCTCCAGCTCTACAATGTAAAAATAAATATCCACCATATGGGGATGCAGGGGAGGTTAATTCATTAATATTTATGGAGAACTTTTAGACATTTTTATGGAAGTGACTATAAAAATGCTTATACAGATGAGGCTATAAAAATGTGAAATTGTATTCCTGCTACTTATAAATTTTTTGGCAGTAATGGCACGCACCTTGTTTTCAGTATTGGCTCTGCTCTTTTATGCAAAGCCTTCATTTAGAAGAAGCCCATTTTAATCAAGTCTTAGTCACCTAAAATTTAGCTATGTAGTCTCAAGCAGTAATTGGTATTCCTGCTAGAGCTAGAGGAGAGAATTCTGCAAATCTAAGAGGCCAACTTGGTGCTTAATTTTTAGATTCTGGGCATTTCTTGTGATGAATGTCATCTGTGTAGGAGAAATGTCCAGTGACCATCACACCCTCACGGTGCTCACACCCTTCTGGAGTTTAACAGGTTGCTGAGGTTTCTGGACTGGAACTGCTCTGTCCAACAGTTTGGCATCATATCCCTTCAGATATTCTCTTTATCTACTTTTAAGCCAGTGCTAATTCCCAGAAACACAACTAAAATGCCTTTACTATGTAGATAATGGAAATATGTATTTTTTTTCTCATAATTCTTGTATGGAGTACACAAATGTGTGCCTGTCTATCCTTTATATTTTTAATGACAGTTGTGCTTTTTGCCACCTAAGAATTACAGACTGCAACTTGCCCATGAGGGAATGGAAGGACACATTTTTCTTCCATGAAACCTGAGGAAATTTCACTACAAGTCTGAGTGTGCTAAAAATAATAAACCTCTTAACTGTCCCACTCATCACTGAAATCCTCTACAGTGCAGCCTTTTGCATGAGCATTAACTAAAAGCCTGGTTCTAAATCTCTGAATCAGGGCAGACAGACAGGGGAATTCTATCCATGGCTTAGATGACAAGCACTTCCAGTAGTTTGCACTTGGCAATACTGAAGAATTTGATAAATTGCATTTTCAGATGGTTCCAAGAGAGTTTTACTTGTGCTCATTCACGAAATAACTCATCTCTGTCACAGAACTGAAGATTAGCATTGAGTAGAGTATAAGAGGTGAATATGAGTTATAATCATCCCAAAAGAAAAACAAACTCTCTTATTTTCTAATCTGGTGTTTCAAAATTGGCTGAAATCTCTCTTATAAATGAGGTACACACTCACATTTTAACACAGCAGGGTGTGTGAGGTTGTGTGGAAGCTTCAGCAGTGAATTTCTTCAGCTCTCTAGCATTTTATGAGAGCTCTGCCTTTCCCATGCAAGCTATCTAAAACAAAGTTACCAGTTTTATGAATGTTCACACCTGCAACTTGTTTTGCCAGATTGTTATGGCTTCGAGTAGAAAAACATTTAGGAATGGACATGTTAGAGTTGGGCCAATCCCCTCGAGGGGTGGATGTCCAGAGAACCAATTACTTTATGTCATTTAACTCACTTTTTGCAAACTAACGTATAAAAACCTCAGGAAAAAGCCATTAAACTGGCCTTGCCACCATTTCTACCTGACCCTGAACTTTGTGTCGTTTTTCTACACATCCACATTGCAACAGCGACAAGGTAGGACTGGTTTAAATGTAAGAAATGTAAGAAATTCTAAGCCACAATAAACAGTGATTTGCTTCTTGGAGGATGCTGTTTTCCGGTAGGATAATGACCTAACTGTAATGAACCGTGTCTGCTCTTTGTGCAAAAGAAGCAGCCACGGTTGTTGCCCAGACCTCCCGTGTATCCTGCCTCACAGCACACTTGTTTTTCCCCAGATGCCTGGATTTGCTCGTAGGGAAATGGCAGAGCTTATCTCCAGCCTCCGTGCTGTAATGTGATAAACATGTTTTCCTTCATGTGCAGGAGACAGAAATGGAGTCCTGCTTTTAGTTTATTCCAAAAGAAACCCGAGCTTTGGAGCAATCCTGTATCCTTTAGAAGCCAATAAGCCTTTTCCATGAGAAATGCCACCCCTCCCTCTGTTCTGCTGCATCCTGGACCTGTGCTAGGTGAGCACAACCTGCATGGTGGGTGAGTCGCATTCCCAGCGTGTTCATGAGTGATCATGGGAGGGGGTTCCGTATTTCAATATACTTTTTGAGAAATATTGTGCACAGAATGGATGCTGTTCATTTGTAATGACTACAACCACAGAGAAAAGGAGAAAAGAACCAAAAAGGGAGGTGCATTTCTTCTGAGACTCTGACAGAGAATCTGGTGTTAGCACTGAGTTCAGGTAACTCTTTTATGAATGCACTGTAATTGTAACAATAAACTGGTATTTTTAAGCTCTATTTCTCACCTTTTTCAAGTGGTTTTTCTTCATAATGAGTTTATGAATATATCTGTATTTTAGTAGCTTCAATTGATGGAAGCAGCAATTTAATATTGATTTCCAAACATAGAAGCTCAGTCAGTCAAACAACTAACTCACCACTTGCTGTATTAACAGAAAAGCTGCTGTCAGTAGCAGCCAGCCCATAGAAATAACTATAGTACAAAAGCAAATATCTGGGCCTGAAGTGAAGAGAGACTAGAACTCAGCAGAAGGAAAGCATTGACATTATCCCAGTGTTGATGAAATTTGTGAATAAGGAGGGGCAGGAAGGTAAGTAAAAAAGAGTTTGTATGCAAGTATTCTCTAAGAAAAAGGAAGAATGAGATATCTGGCAGGGTCTAAATTCATGACAGGCTTAAGATGACTCCATTTAGGTCAAGATTTGTGATTTAGGAAATCCTGGAAGGTGTGGGGTGTATGAGAACATCCTCTAAAAGGAGCACACCCAGTGACATCTCCCCGTGTCCCACTCTGGTTTTCTACCCAAAACTCTCAGTGAGGGCAGACAGGCTGTGCCTGGTGAATGATCAAAATCCCAGATTTACGGAAAATCAGTCCCTAGAAATGGTATCTGATGGTGGTGGTCAATGAGACTCTTTGAGACAGAATATTCTACCCTTGATAATATGAAGGACGTGTCTCATATCAAATTAAGCAAAGAAGGATTGACAGATACCACAAAGACCTGGGAGTTGACAGAGATGCTTTGGAGCTTTCTGACAGGGATTGTAATTATAATCAATGAAAAACTGTAGATATCCACATCTTGAAGAGCCCTGGGCAGCTGAGGGGGGAAGAGCAATTTCTGAAAAGGAAACAGAAAGAAAAGCAGAAAATTCCTATATATCATCCAAACAAGGCCTTCAGCTTCCTTTCTTATTTTAATACAAGGTAAATTTTTTATCCAGAAACTTCAATTTTTTAGGAAAGGAAAACATGTGTTTTCTGTCTGTCACAAAGTTTTGAACTTTAATTAACTTTCTCTGAAGGGCTGAGGCCTCAGATAGCAGAGAGAAAGCCTTTAACTGGTGTATAATGGCCAATGGCACACCTGTCATCTGATGGAATGTTTCCACCTATGCCCAAAAAGATTGATGTTCTCATGAATAAACATTATTTGGTTACTATAAGAAAAAAGGGAGCAAAGTAAAAAGCTATAACTCACTGTTGTTCACCTAAGGGAAGTCCTGCAGAAAACACATTTCTGGATTATTCCAAAAGTTCATTTAGTTGTCCAAAATCTGATGCTATTTTCTATCAGAAAACACAGTATCCTGCCAAATAATTTTGACCTCTGTATGGAGGGGTTAATTTAGTTTTATTCTCATGCAGAAGTTATAGACCTCCAGTCTATGAAAATAATATTAAATAAAATATATTATTTTATATACTATGAAAATAATAGATATTTTCTATATGAAAATAATAGATAATTAGGAGCAGGTCCAACACTAGAAATTATATTGAAGTCAAGAGAAAATATAAATTAACTCATTCTAAAAGGCAGACCAGTGTATTGGCTGAATCCTCAAAAACTGGTGAGACAATACATAGAGAAAATAACTGTCCCTAAACTGGATTCAAGGTAAAAGAACAATTTAAGAGACTGAAATACCACAAAGATATTGAGCCAAGACATGCTTTAAGTGTTGACCTTCTCTTAAATTCTGGAGATATTTTCTTCAGTCTTCTGAGAAGGTGGATTTTCTAGAGCATGAAATGCGAATCAAGATTTGATGTGAACGCGAACTTTCTTCAAATTAAAGGATGTAATTTCTATTAGGTGAAAATCAGGACAAATAGCAAAGAGCCACTAAGCAATGTATGATAAAATTAACAGGAACCCCACATTCCTGTATTTTTCCTCTCTTTACTGGAGTAGAACAAAGCACTTTAGGCCAGGCCTAAGTTTGGGGTAATTTTGTTGTGAATTTGACTGAATTGATGACTTTTGGTGCTTCTGCTCATAAATCTGGGGTCAGATGGCAAAGGGATGGGCCAAACCAACAACTTTGGAGCACTCTCACTATGCATTTCCAGAACATATTTCAGATATATAACACAGCCTTTATTCTGGATATTTGACTCTAAGTGTTGAGAATAACCCATCTTGTGAGGTTTGTGTCTGATTGCATTGATTTAGCACTTCGGAGAACATTTAATACCACAGTGTTATTAAATAGTTTTTAATAGATTGATCCATGCAGCTGATGGGCCAAGAATTATTTAGTGTTCAATGGAAAAGCATTGAAAGCAAATACATTTTAGATTATCAAGTCTGATCATCCAATTGCAATTTTATCATCGATCATGACTGATCAATGCACGAGCTGAAAACACAGTGATATTTTACTCAAATATATTACCCCTGTAGGTTGTTTTTTTTGTTTTTTTTCCTGTATGCCACAAATGATGCTCCTTCATTTTCTCCAAAATTAAAACACGTATTGCTGAGAAATAATGAGCACATTAGTTATGTGCTGACAAAAGCCCAGTCCTCTGTGGTGACAGAAGTGGAGCCTCTCTCTCTCATTACTGATTGCAACTATTCACACATCTTAATGCAGGCACCAACAAAGGTTGCCAAGAGCACTTGAATTAGCCTTTTATATGGAGAAATACAGCAAAAGAGACTCTTGCATATGAAAATGTTCACCAGGTGGCACGGCAGCTTTGCTTATATTAATGGAAAACTTTGGGAGCTGTCTGTGACTAATTGAACTTCTGTGGGTGTCAGAAAGCAAAGCCCAAGCAAGGCTTGGTTACACTTTGAAATCTGATTTCAGAGCTTGTGTGAGTTTCTAGCATTCCAGTGGCTTTTTTTAAATTTATTTCCTGGTTTCCTTCTCTGCTGGACTTTGCCGAGCAGTGATGAATTTTTTGACATTTTCTAACCCGCAAGTTCAGGACTGTCTGCGCTCTGGGATGAGCAGCGAGCTGGAAATTTGGGTATTCTTGGAATATTGAGTCATCTCCTTTGTTTCTTTAAATTCAGTAACTACTCCTGTTCCTTCCACATATCTATCTCTATATCTATGTGTAAACCCACCCTTCTGTACATGAATGTACAGACAAAGCAGTAGAACTGCGTTAAAACACCTAAACTAAATTTGTGACTGATTTTTTTGGGCAAAAAGGCCATCACTGTAGTGACATTATGGCAACATTGCCAGAGATATTTAGCAGCTTTTAGCAACTCTTGAAACCACCTGTTCTATTTTGGTGGCAGACTTTTAGATGAAAAGAATATTAATTATCGTGGCAATTCAAAGGGAAGCTGACAGGCTGCAACTGGGACTTGGCTTTGCTTCTCAGAGAAAATCCAAAGGAAGAACCTGCAACTCTTATGACATAATTAACTTCTTGTTGCAGCCCTCCTCTATGCAGGTGTTTACATTATGCAAAACACACACAAGCCCGAGTATCTTCTTGCAGAGACTTCAGCAGTGAATTAAAGGGGAAGTTAAAAGGTTTCTCAGTGAAGTGTTGCCTTGGGATCCATTATGTGTGGAAAGGCTGGGGGTAAAGATTTGAAAAGTTGTGGGGTGGCTGTAAATCTGTAAAGAGTTCCATCACGTAGTATAAAGTGTTAGATTACACTGATGAGCCAGGTGAGGGATCTTTTGTCACTCTGGAGCATTTAGTGATGATACTTCTCCCATCCTGCCGTGTAAATACCACACAGCACAGCCTATATAATAGATGTTCACACATATGCAAGGCAGTTTTTCAAAAGAAGTAACTGGCATTCATGCAGTGGAACTGATTCATCCCAGATTTTGCTGAGTTTAGTCCAAACTGGACTGGTAAATATCAAAAAGTGCATGCCCAGAACAACTGAAACATTTTGATCCAACACATTTTTGAAGTATGATTGGAATTTCAGAGCAATTTCTTTCTGTCCTGAGTTCACAGCCTCAGGTAAAATGTTGATTAATGTTATACTGCTCCATTTTCTCAAGGACAGCCCTGTAAAAGTGACTGCAAGGGCTGATTATAAATATCCAGATTACAGATGGCTGGAATCAGCCTGTTCCCATCTGACTGGAATCATTCAGCTTGGTTTCATATTCATCAGTGCTTCATATGTAAAGTTCAGTGTTCTAATCTCTGGAAATGCAGTGTCTGGAAAGTTTAATTACAAGTTTTTACCTGCAAATGAACATCTGGGGCTTTTTGGACTTGTATCAACGCCTCTGTTAGAGTTTCTCTCCTATTTGTTGCTCCTGTGACTTCAGTGTTAATTTTGCCTTGGAGAAAGCCTCATATCTTATGATTATCTGGTTTTGATTAACTTTATTGAATTCCTGAGCGAGTTCCTCCTTTTCCATCTGCAGTGGAAAATCTGTAACAGGTAATGCTGCAGCATGACCTACTTCCAATTTTCAGCTACAGAAGCAGGAGAAAAGGATCACAAATGTCAGCAGCAAGGGTAACATTTATTGGGGTGGGTTTCAAAATGAAATTTTTCCTAGCACAGGAACTCTGCTCCATTAAGAACTCTCAGGAAGTGCAAATGTACAAATTTTCTTCTGAATCATGGTGGTTTTTCCTCTTTGATATCTCTGTGTTCCATTCCTGCTGTCTAATAAGTATTAAAGGACTAACCTATACTTGTGTGTAAATAACAGTATCAGAAATGAATACATGTTGAGAAAATTAAACTGAAAACAAGATTCCTACACTTCCAGTTAAGAATGTCCTTTTTCTCCATCCATTTTAAGCAAACCACCCTTCCCTCAACCAGTGACACTGTTAAAATAGTCATTCTCCAGCCTCTCTTGGATTTAAACGTGTGCCTTAGGACGTGTCATATTTTATCTTGAAGATAAATAAAGGATAGAATAGGATTGAATAGAATAAGACAATAGGAATGGAATAGGAATGAGATAGAATGGAATGGAATGGAATGGAATAGAATAGAATAGAATAGAATAGAATAGAATAGAATAGAATAGAATAGAATAGAATAGAATAGAATAGAAAAGAAATACCCTTTGCCTCTCTCCTGGAGCAGCAATAACAGCAATGAGAGTTGAAGTCCTCTCTTCCCCCCCAGTTATATTCTCAAATATAATGTGGGATGGTGGAAATAGTTCAGATGGCTCAAGTGTGCTGAGCTGGCTTTTTGAAGTGATGAATTGCTCCCAGCCACAGCCACTGAGCACAGGCACAGAGCCAGCAGCTGTTTGAAATGGCAGTTCTGGAGAGCACACAGAGGATGAGGGAAAGGAGGAAACCTTTCCAAGGGAAAAATTGTTCAACACCTGTTTGCTGCAGCGTGTTTTGTACATCTGCCCGGAATGCCAAGGACTGGCCATTCCAATAAAAGAAGATGCTGAGCAAATGAACCATTCATCTCATCACTTTGTTAGCTCACACATTTCTGAGCTCTCTTTCAGGCAGGAGAAAAGTGCTGGTTGGGATAATTGTGTAATTAAGTACAACTGGTTTCTGTAGATCTAAAACAAAAACACGGTTGGCTTCCCACCTGTTCCTTCTGAGGAAATCTGCCTGTCTTATTAGACCCCTTCTTGTTTAAATGCAAATATGACAGAGAACAAGACACCAAGTGGTTTTGAACAATGAATATCTTTTTTTTTTCTAACCTGTGAATTGGGCTCAGGAGCACAGGAACTTTTAGGTTCCAATCAGGATTCCAAAGGCATTCGAGTACACAAGCAGCTTCTGTTACTTGACACTATTCCATACTCGTGTTTTATTGTCTTTATTTTGCCCTGGCTTTGTTTTGCTTTATTCATTTATTAATAAATGGATGAATAAGTGGTGGATAGTCTTAGTTCCTCCAAAAGAAAAAAAAAACCCAAAAGATCCCAGTTAATTTATGGAGTTGACATTATCTTGTTGGAAATGAAAGTCTGAACACTCAGTAGCTCTAAGGTAAGACTGACATTGATTTCTCCATCAGGCACCACACCCAGATTGTATCAGTGGCTTCAGGGCAGCAGTAAAAGCCGATTAAGTGACTGATTGCTAATTATCTCAGGTGACTGGTAAGAATTCCCTACATTTATGATTTTATTCTATAAACCTGATCTATAAATACAGCTTGCAGCAGTATAATACTATCATAGCTTAGGATCCATTCCCATGTTTAGCTTTCAGATTCCAATCATCCTATTTGTGTTTTCTATAGTGTCTTTATATTAATGCCAGAGCTTTGGTGTTTAAGTTAATCCTTCGTTTTCTTTGAAAAGAAAACAAAGGGATGAAGCACAAAGAACAGAGTGGCACAAGTAATTTTTTTTTTAATATAAAACTGATACCTCTTACTCTCAAAATCATCCCATCTGTTGTGATAATGAATGTAATGGGAAAGAGTTTTAATTATGACTGGCATAACCATCAACCACAGACTTGCTGTCAGAGATGACTAAAATGAGTATATAAAAAATCTGCTACCCCACATAAACAGGGATGTTTAGGTATTACAGCTTGTTAATTACCTCTTTATTAAATCTCATCCTTCTTTATCATTATGAAAATATTTCAAAGAATGATATTGTCATTATAGAAGTGCCAGCTCTGATGATGCTGTAAGAGGAATTACAGTGTCTGGAAGAATGCTTTATATTTACATGTATTTTATACTTAACCATGTGAAGAAAATCTATTATCTTCTTATAAATTGCATTTATCAGCTTATCTTTGTATTATATTATGAAGTTATCTACATATATCTTTATCACACACATATTTTCTCACACATCCCTTATGTCTCCATGCTCTAATCAGACAAATCAATTGATCTCCAGCCAAATATGACACCAAATACTGTTGAAATGCATTGAATATACCAAAAATAAGTTCACAGTGAAGAAGAAAATTGTTGTAACTAGCTTTATTCTGAGCTATTTTTAATGGAACCACTTTAATTACAATGTGCTGTTCCTGTGTGCCATTGCAGTTTTTTATGTACACACATATGCATTAAAAGACAGAAAACAATATATGCATAATGGTCCCATGGAAAGAGCTATATCACTTGTTAATTGGACAAAGGGCCATATTTATAAAACTTGATTTCCCAACATGTGTAGATTTTCTTTAGTGAAAATCTCTATCCATTTAATAGAGCAGCAAATCTCTATTCCTCTGAATGAGCCTAAACAAATCTGTTTTACATTACAGCGTATAGACACTCAACTGGAGGTTTTTCATTTATGTTTCTTTCAAAGCAGACCTGCCAGAACCCTCAAATCCTGGACATCTCACTGGGAGCTGGACAAAGTACATTTACAAAATAATTTAATTTACTTTGAGAGGAGGTGATCCTTTAAAAGGTGAGTTGAAATAATTCACAATGGAAGTCAAATGTGACGGCCAGTCAGGCTTTACCTTTCTTTTTGATCTCTATTTCCTTTTTTCTCTTCACTTACGCCCAGAATCAACAAAAATCTTCTGTCCAGAGCCTCATTCAGTCCACTCTGAGTGAGAACATGTCTCTCTTGTTAAGGCTGCACCAGTAAAATCAGAAATGCAAATATTCCAGGTGCTTAAAATGTATGAAGAGAGAGAATTCGCAATGAAGGTATTGTGAGTTTGTCCTGTGAACCTTAAACTGCAGCAGGAATCTATAATTATGATGAACCTTTTCAAATGAAAAGCTGAGACTGTTCTCCATTTTTAACTTGCTTCAGCCCAAAATGGACAAGAAGAAAATGCTTTTGAAATTGCTTTTTTTTCTAGGAGAAATTCATTTGGCCAAGTTACATTTAAAAGTAGAGGAGTACTCTGATATATACGGTACATTTTTGAGATACCATCTCGAAAAGAAAACACAGATAATTAAATGATCACAAACTGTAGTGCAATTAGAAGACTTTGATGAAAGATGTGATTTAAGTAATACAAGTTTTAATGGCAAAAAGAGCAGTTCTCCACTCAAATGCATATTAATCATCACAGTATGTGTGCTTTGTTGGCTGCTGATAAACTGATTATTTCTTTCTTTCTTCGGTTCACTCTGAATAAACATCTATTCCCAAATCCCAGCCACAGCACTGAGTGAAAAGAATGAGTCCTTCTAGAGCCTGACAGAATGGCCTCCTGTGCTCAGCAAAGAGTGCAGAACCAGCACTACATCAGCAGTATCTTTGCCTTAAAAACAGTGGCAAAGAGTTGAATAATGTATGGGAAGAGCAGACAAAGTGGAGAAATTTTGTATCTAAGTGTGGACTTTAAAATTTCCCCCTTTCCCCCATTTCCCGACATTTGTTTATTAATTCACCCGTGGAACGTGATGCATGAAGAAGGATTTTTGTTATTTCTGGTAGCACCAGCAGATACCCAGGGTGTCTCTGCGAGAAGGAGCTCCCTCACTCAGAGAAGGGGCTCGGGAGCTGGGGTGGGGTTGAGTGTGGGAGCTCTCGAGGGCTCTTTGCAGAAGAAGTCACCTGAACCCACCTGCAGATGTGCTCCTCCCAAATCCTGGGCGTTTGGCTGCCGTGTTTTGCATGAGGCACAGCAGTGAAGCTCCGTTCTGTCCAACATCACCACGTGGCTGGGAGGTGAATTTCAAAGTCATCTGTGGACAATGCCCTAAAAATGATATTTCCCCCCCCACCTCTGCACAGTTTTACACATTTTCTGAAATTGGATTTCCCTTCTCATTTTCTTACTAGCTGTTCCAAGGCCTGGTTTGAATTAACACCTCAGTCACTAGGATGTGTTTGAGAGTAAATGTTCCATATAAATGTGGGAAGAAAAAAATTATTAACCTCCCATAACAAGTGAATTGTCCTGGATCTGGGGGTTATATTGTAGCCATTACATTATATGAGAGAACAGTCTTAGCTGTGGGGAAAAGACACAGACATCTGCAGCCTCGTACAAGTAACAGAATTAAACACAATGGGAACATAGAGAAACTGGCAAAAATTATGCTGTTGGATGGCTCGGTGAAACCAAATGTTGCATAACAAGTTTTTTGTTTTTGCATTGCTTCAGCATTCAAATTAATTAAAGAATCTTCCAGAATGAGGTGCAATGTTGCTTTGGAAATACATTGCTTTAGCAAGCCAAAATGGACAACTCAGCATTCTTCTGTAAAATCAGTCTGTAACTTGTACCAATTAGAGTTGCTACGCTGTAAATGAGTTTTTTTAACGTTCCTTCTTTCTTTTTTTAAATCATAGACTCATTAATGCTTTTGCAGGCAGTTCTAGTAGCACACCACTGAAGCACGTTTCGGTTGGTTATCAGAGGTTAATAAGAAAGAGATGATGAAATTTCACACCGATTTTCTTTTTCAATTCACAGCGGAGAGGAGCTCTCTTGTTTTAGTCCAACCATCAGAAGAAAAGGGGATTAAAGCCACCACATGGTGTCAGATCTGTCACTGATACAAATGTCCATTTCATGGGAGGTACAGCTAAAGATTGGACTCTGAACTTAAAGGTGGAATGATTTCTAAGATTTAGAAATTATATATATGTACGTAATGTAGATGGAACTGTAGTTAAGAAAATAAGAAGAGAACAGCTGCAGTTGCAGCAGCCATTTGGAACCTCTTAAGGACAGGCAGTAAAGCCAAAAGAGGAAGAACATCTTCCTTCAACTTAACCCCACCCGTGGTCAGCATGGTGATGTCTCCCCTCGTTTTGTGCTGATGAGGAAATAAATTGTAGCCTTGACCATTTTCTTTGCTAATTTAGGCTCTTCAATTTAGGCTGAAAGAAGGACATTTCACATCAACTGAACACCAGCTGTCAGGGTCTTGTGTTGTCCTTGTCCCATTTGAGGTGGAGCACGTGTAGGGGAACACGTGATGAAACAAGCACTGCAGTTGGAGGTCTGGATCCACAGATGGCTGCTTACCTCAGGTAATTGTAATAACTCAGTAAACAGAGGCTTGTCCCATAAAACACCAAGAGGAAAAGGGATATTCGTAAGCGTTCCAGCATGATTCATTCAAGCGCTCTGAAGTGACTGCCCACAAATGTTGTGCAAGGAAGCAGAAGAGGAAGGGCCACTTGGTCTGAAATACGCCCATAGGAATCTGTGTGAGCGTGAAAGATGTGCACTGCCTTGGAACTGAGGGAATTTATGACTTCTTAAATGCTGCTTTCTTCTTTATTTTTTTATGATGTGGGTAAAGTATTTTACAGCGCATTCTTGATGATTACTCTGGGGTTGTTTTTGCATTTAGGACATTAAGGACAGATTAGAAACTCTCAAAGATGACATGGTGGCCACCACTGAGCTTGGAGCTTCTTTTGGTCTTCAAACTACCACGGCATTACCAAAGCTGAGCTGACTGACCAAATGATGGATTTTAGAGAACAATGTTGGATTTTCATTCACAGAAAGGAGCTTTCACTTGGCATTTAGGATGCTTTTAATAAATTTCTCCCTAGGAATAGTGTGTGCTCCATGCACGATCCCTTTCATGGAGCTCTCTGCCTGCAGGAGCAGCGACTCTGCTCAGCCAGGCAGGGTGAGCTCCACATTCCAAGTGTCAGAAAGGTGACATTAACTCACTGTCTGGGTTCTTCTTGCCAAGATTTTTGTAAAGGTTAAGCTGAGAATTGCCGCACTTGAGTGGCAGAGGCATTATGGAAAATTTATCTCCCTAGATATTTAAAAGTTGGATGTTTACGTGTAAGCTGGTCATCATGAGCTCCCTTCATGGGCTGGCAGAGAGGTTCACCAATGTGAAATTTATGTTTATTTTCATCTACTGACTATGTAGGCATCTAAGCAGAATCAGACCTCCAGCCTTTTTGAACATCAGCCCCTATTTTGTAAAACCTTGATTTTTTTATCTGAATTTTTGTAGGTTTTATTTACTGTTTAAATAATTCTTTGCTAAAACACTCTCCTCATCCATTTTCGATCATTTCAGTAGAATTATGGTTTTATACAATCCTCTATTTCTTTTTTACTGCTCTGGACCAGCTACTTGAAAGACATTAACTAATTCTTCATCTGCTGGAAGCTCATTAGCATGACAAAATACAAGAACAAGAAAACTTGCCACAGGGTCAGAGAGGAATTTAGCTTTTGATTGTCTCTGAGTAGTTTCAATATTTCCAAGGTGAGAGAAGTAGGAGCTGGCTCCTCAACGCTTCTCACAGACCTTTTGTTTGTTACCCTTCCCTATCTCCACTTGAAGATTTGAAGATGAGATCTGGTATGAAGTTTTGGAATACTTTCCATTAGTGCTGGTGCTTGTAGTATTGCATCAAGTAAATCTTAGCCCAAGCAAAAGTCTTCATTTCACTCCTTTGAGAAATGGCATCACAAAAAAATAGACCTCTCAGTCTTTCTGACTGAAGGAATTACTTTAATTTTGTTTTCCTCTTAGTGCCTCTCACTGATAGTGTGCCATTGAGGAGTGATGTTAAAACGGGAGAGCAATACGCTTCTGGTCCCTTCTCAGCCCAGCAGCTGATCTCTCTTGCTTTATCTCCTTTTAGTGAATATTTATTTCAGTGCTCTCTTAATGAAATTGGTTGTAACTGTTCCGAGGGTGCTCAAGCTCTGTCACACCTCATGTTAATGCAGTGAGATGAGCCCTTCTTTCTGTGTCACTGGCATGGCTGCCACTGCTGTCCTGGGTGCCCCAAACATGGAAATATGAAGAGTTTAGAAATTTGGAAATTTGTACTCCGCTCTGCTCAGGACTCAGAGCCAGCACAGGGCTCACTTCTTCTGAATTGTAATTTCATTTGATCACCGGCTATGGAGTTTGTGAGTTTCCTGAAAACCATCCCAGACTCCCCAACACTGATGTCTAATGTTCCACAAGGCTCTGGAATAATCTTTCTCAAAGCTGATGTGCCAGGCTGAAGGAGCCAATGTGTATCAAAGCAAGCAGGACTTTGTGAATCATTCCCTTGTAATCTCTGTCGTGCACAAACCAGCCCAGCCACCAGCCTTAACAGGATTCCATTTCTATCAAAAAAGTTCAGCTTTCCTGCATTGCTTGGGCAACATTTCAGAGACCATCCCTCGCAGAGAATGAGTTACCTAAACTTGAGGGGATATTTGCTGTTGTTTGTATTCCACAGCCGTCGCTCTCAGAGCTGCAGTTGTTAGTTTTAACAGGTACTGTTTCTAAAATTGTTCATTGAAAGCCCTGACTAAACCCCCCTCACACAACGGTTTTGAAAAGAAAACTCAACCCATGGAATCCGTAAGGGCACCACAGAGTTGTTGTTTTTCTAATGAACCAGAATTACAAGTCTTCAGGGGCAGAGAATGAGCACAAAAGGTCTTGAAAGCAGAGGCAGTGTGGGTGAAATTGAAATTAATTTATTTAGGTGAGAATATGCACCATGTTGGGCTAGGGTTGTTGTAATCCCAGAGTTACACCACAAATATATGAGGAAAAACTAGAGTGTACAGCCATGGTGTACTGTGTGTTACATGTAAAAAAGTCTGAAAGTTCACTTTTTTTATTATTCTTGATAGCCAACATTTTACCCATGTTTTGTCCATCTCTTCACTAATCAGTGTCCAGTGTCATTTATCTTCATTTTCTTCAACTGGCTGAACAACAGAGCATTGCTCATCCCTATCTTTTTGGCAATCTCTGACAATGTTCATTATTGTCTGCTCCCACCACTTGGAGCTGACATTGTTTATCTTTGCTCACCCTGCCTTTATCTGGTGATTGTTGGGTAAAATCGTTACTCTTGGGTCACTCCTGCCCTCTAGGCCATCACCAGCTGACAGAGTTCACATCTGCTGGGTCAGCTGGCATCAGGCAGTGCTTAAAGGAGTAGGAAAATCTTTCTTGGATGTTCCAGAAATTTAGATGGGAAGGCCAGACTCACCTAAGAGAAAAGCTGAGCCCTAGCTGAGGTCTGAGGTTTCAAAGAGCTCATCAATTTGTTAATTGAGGACTGTGGAAGAACCGAAACAAACAAATAAAAAAAACATCATTCCTTATATGGAACAAACAGAGATGTGTTTTATTCTCTCTGGACTTTCGGTGTTTTGTGTACTTTTCATGATGTGACCGCATCTGTTAGTGAGGTCTTATTTTA
This sequence comes from Rhipidura dahli, assembly GCA_013399225.1. NCBI lineage: Eukaryota > Metazoa > Chordata > Aves > Passeriformes > Rhipiduridae > Rhipidura > Rhipidura dahli. The sequence continues at coordinate 44,817 of VXAC01004201.1, read as the reverse complement.
AACTAATTTTAAAAAGTCAAGTTTGTTCCTCTAGAATCTACAGTCTAGAATGTCTAGCATATAATTTTATTTACTTCTAATAAGATTTCCAGGGCTTCAGCATCCATTTTTTCACTCTTGTTTTAAGTTCTTTTGGCAACTGCTTTAGCTTTCCCACCTTAGAGATTGAATGTTGTCAATACCTTGGAAAAAGCCTTGATTTAGGAGTGTTCACACAGGATTTTATGTCTTCAAAGTTTGAAATTACTTTGTATTAGTTGCCGTGATGAGTGTTGTCAGATGAGAAAGACCTGGGGGTTGATACATCTGAGAAATGTCCTTGTTTTGTTATATAAGTAAAAATTATATATAGCTGATCATATGGAGCTTAAAGAAATTGCATATGCAAGTGGAAAACACCTGCTGCCAGTCTTCTTTGGAAACGATTCTGAGTCCAAACCCAAGCCAGAGCCCTGACATATTTAACTACTACCAAAAAAGTGCTGAATGTGGGTAAATCCACTCTCTGGGGGTTGAGCTGTGTCTTGGCAAGGCGACAATGACACCCGTCGTTAAAAACCCGCGCAGCTCCTTTGCGATTTAAATATGGAAAACTGAAATTTCCTGGTTGGCATCCAGCTCTCCCTCTCAGAATTGTCACAGAAGTGCTAAATGAAGAGGCTCCAACTCTTGGAGCTGCAAATTGGGCCTTGCCTGTGCAGAACAAAGCCTGGCTGACCTCCATCTCTTTGGGGTTGTTCTGAAGATGAAGTTGATGACAAGTCACAAAGCCCGAGCTGAGCTCTGTTAACAGCTTGGTGCATCTTGAAACCATGACAAACAGTGTCAGCGACTCCATCTCAGCTACACGGGGATGTAAAATAACTTTTCTTACGCTTGATGTGGAATAAAACAGCACAAAGGCAGCCATTGCTGAGGAGCTTATGAGTGTTACCCTTTTAAAAGGTGACAGGTGAAAATTTGAGCATTATTATTATTTGCTTGTCCATTATTTAAAACAAAACAATACAGGTATCATGGCTTGAGCTGTCTGTACAGTTTTTGTAATGTTTTTTTCCTGTAGCATCTCAGAAATACAGGTCAAAATTTCATCTCCAGAAATTGAAAAGGCTTTTTTGGGAGATTTATGTACACTTTATATTTTCTGCAGACTTTGTACTCTTTACATTCTAAATATAGCTAAGCAGACTTAGAAGGGGAAATAATGACTAGACTTGATAGTGTTTCAAATGTCAGATGCCATTTCTTATCTACAGTTAGATACTTTTCATTTTGCTGATCAGTTCTGTAACCAGCTCTGAACAATTGGTAAACAATTTAGAGTGCTTGAGATATCAAAAACATTTATTTCTTAAGAGAAAAAAACCTGTAAAAAGCTGTATTTACAAATGCATATACAAATGTATAACCAGCCTCTAGTTTAATTCAAGAGAACAAGTTTTTTTATTGAAAGTAAATAAATATTCCATAATATAAATTCTTTAACTCTTGTTTGTGTTTGAACAGTGATTTTAGAGACTGAATCCAAATTCATGCAAGTGGTGAAAAATGAATCAATTTGCTTCAGATATACACATATTAAGGTAAACATCATATCTCTTGAGCTATTCTGTCATTTTTTAGCAGAACTGAAGCCCCTGGCTCCTTTGCTGAATGATGCAGACTGAATCTGCTGGTGCAACTGTAACTAAATAATGATTTTAACATCTCAAATAACTGGAGATACAAGTTTAATTACTGTATTTATACATAGTAATAAATATATTATCTTCTTCTCCAAGCAGTAAGTGTATAGAATGTAAAAGAAAAAAAATTATTTAAATGTCAGGAAATGATCAATAAGTTGAACAGAATTTCACGGAATCTCTTTGGAGAACATTAATCAGTAAGTTGGTCTTTGTGACAGGTGCAGTCATATGAGATAAGAAAAAAACCAGGCTGCCTTGGTTGATATTTTATGTCCTTTACACTATGAAGGGCACTAAAGATTACTGAATAGCAAACACCTCAATGCCCACCAAGTACAGTGTGGGGAACTCTGGGCTCATCCCAGAGGAAACTTCATTTTTTCATAATCTCATTCATGCTAAAAACTCAAGCTAAAAACTTCTCTCCAGCACAGGTTAAGTCCATAGCTGTAAAAGGCTGGAGATAATCCGAAGTGCTGGACAAGGCTGTCTGGGTGTCCTGATCCTAAAGATCTTTACAGGTGAGAATGTTTGGAGGAGAGGTCCCCGTTGGGAGTTGGGATGGCTGTGCCTTTGTTCGTGCTGCCTGTGCGTGGCCAACAGCATGGCCAAGGCCGTCTGTTCTTTAAATTTTGCTCACCAGTTTCTCTTAAAAGTCTGGATTACCTGGCCCCTTCCACTGTGTGCCCTTTGTGCCACCTCAGCCCCTCCACTGGGTTGTAAAGCTCGGGGTGGTTGGTGGGATGTTAAATTTTCTGTTTTGTTCCAACAGTGGGACTTGGTGGTCACCAGGGAATCAGGTGCAGCTCCAACAAGAGTGTGTTTCCCCCTCAGCCTTAATACTTGTGATCATTTCAATGTCTTCCACTGCACTCCCAGCAATATTTCATGCTGTTTTCTCCTCTTTTTAATCAGTGGCCTCCTCAGAGATCTCTGCTGTGTCACTGCAGCTCAACACTTTTGTGCCTGGGTTCCCTCAGCTCTGATCTGCCGTGGAAGGGAGGTGCACAAGTGGTGGGTAGCACAAGTCGTGATGTTCACAGTCTCTCAAGGCTGGAGGAATCAGAACTTCACTCAACAGAGCAGCCAAAGTGGGTCAGCATGCTTGTTTTTCTTTTGTGTCACATCAGCTCTTTCCCTCACCAGTACCCTTCACCTCTCCATGAACAAACATCCTTCGAGTGTGAGCTGTAGCAAAGTTTGGGAAGAATTCTTTTCTCCACTTAGATGAAGTTCACTTCAGTTTTGTCAGACTGGAAGTTGCTGACATCCACATAAGGCCATTTCTTTTTTTAATTTACTGATTTGGGGGCTGCTGGGTGCCCCAACAGGCCCTGAATTCTCATTTTCAGTGATGTCTTCTGCTGACAATCCCACGGTCCTGCCTGTGAAGGGCAGTGTAAAAAACATAACCAAAGGGATAACATAAAACATTATTTCTGTAGCTTGGAGACTGAAACCAGGATCTGTTTCTTTCACAAGCAATGGAGGCCCATTCACACCTGGCCTAGTGGAGGATGCCCCTGGGAGGGTGGATGGAATGAGACGATCTTTAAAGTCTTCTCCAACCTGCACCATTCCATGATTCTGCAGTTCTGAGAGAGGAATCCTTTAACACAAATGTCACGGGTTGGCCCCGACATGACAGACAGTCGCCTGGTCGAATCGCGTTTCTCTCAATGTTATCTATAAAATCCCGCGGAAGGCGGGACTGGGGACTTTTTTCCTGTCCAGGGGTGGTGGCCAGGGTGTCACGGTCCCCCCGGGGCCCCGCCGGGCCGGGCCGGGCCGGGTGTCGCTGCCTTTGTCCCTTCCCGAGGCACAGCCCGGACTCTGCTGGGGCTCTGGGGGGGCGGCCCTCAGGCTCCTCCGGCGCGGCCTCTCCGGGACGGGGTTTTTCCCCTCCCGGGACAGCGGGGCACTGACGGAGCCTGCAGTTCGCAGCAGCCAGCACACACTGCACGGAGAGCTGAAGAAACAGCCCTGCATCCAGCGGCGAAGCGGGACGGTAACATTTCCCACCATGGTGATTCCAAAGCCAGAGAGAGAAAGAGAAAACCTCGTCATGTGAGACGGAGCCGANAGAACCACGTAAAGCAGGAAAAACCCTTTTCTTTTCCTTTCTTGAGAACTGCACATGGATTGAGGGAGAGGAGAAGGAGGGGGAGGGAGAAGAGGAGAAGTTCTGGCTGTGTGTTCTGATTGTTTTTTTTTCTTTTCTCTTAGGTCTGTTAATAAACTTTATCATAGCATATAAGTTGTGTGCCTGCTTTGCTGTCTCCTAATGGTTTATCTCACAGGAAAGAAATCAGGGAACAGTGCATAAACTGACCATAAAACCACTACACTAAAATTTGGTGTTTCTGCCCGGTTATGCAAACCAAACCCGCTACCCACAAATCACAATTTTTCCTCTATATACTTGTGCTGACACTAATATGTCATGGAATTGAGAAGATTGTACTTGATAGTGAAATAAGTTTGATTGTTCTCCTGCTGGCTATAAAAAGAATATTTGATCCCAAACCTCTTGGAGTCACTGATGGCTTTTGCTTTGCCTGGAATTACACTCAGCTAAAGGAGCCTTTAATTTATGCAAAAAAAAAAAAAAAATCATTTTTGAAAAGCACAGAGAAAAAAATTTAGCAGTACATAAAAAAATTAGGTTTTTTTTTTTCCATTATTTCTTCCAACTCTGTTTTGTTGTAATAATTCTTTACCATCCAGTTCTTTTTAGTAGCATTTTTTTTCCTTTTTTCCCCCTTTCTCCTTACTACTCCAGTGTCTGCATGGGCATGGAATGTTGTTGCCATAGTGAATGCTGTCTGACATCAAGGGACTGACAGTCAGGAGGAGTTATGAAACTAAATGATGTGTTGTTCATATCATTCATCACAACAATTATCAGCATGGAAACATGATGGGATGTGCTGGAATTCTGCCCACAAAGTGAAAACAACTCCGTCCCTTTGTTTCAAGCTAGAAATGATTGTGTGTTACAGCTGTGGGTGCATTTAATGAAGAAAAGCAGATTTTTTAAAGTTCCTTTTGCTGCATTCTCAGGATCCTTTATTCATGCTGGTACCCTGCTCCTGTTAGAGGGTCTAAGTGAGAGCCCAATTAGCAGACAGAACCAGGGCACTTATAGCAACTGATATTTATTAGCTGAGGGATGGCAGGAGACACAGAGAAGGCTTTTCGTCCCTCTGGGGACTCAGCCCAGCTCTTCTCTAGGAAAACTGAGTGAAAAGGAGGAATTAGCAGTGTTTAATTTTGAATCCCTTACCTGGACTGGTCCAGCTAGCTGTGGGTTTAATACTGAAGCCCAGGAGGGTTTTTTTTCCCAGCAGAACAAGACTGATGTTGGAGGACTAAAAAGGGAATAAACTATTCTTCAAAAACCCATCTCAAGAAGGGAACTATAGGGAGGCATTCCAGCATCTCAGGCTGTTTTCTGGAAGGGGGAAATCTCATCATTTTCATTGCACATTGCAACTTACAGTGCCTTCCCTCTATTCCTGTGTTTAGGAAGGTTATAGGCAGCTATTTCTGTAAAGAAACCTGATTCAAGTCTCAGTTCTCATCTGCTGTGATTATCCAGTACATAAAAGAAATCAAGCATGTATGGTTTGCATTAGTATTAGTCATTTAGGCAGAAGGAACACAAAGAATACGGGAAGAAAACAGAAAAAGGATTTATTTTCCTTCTGCCTTCCCTCCAAGTAATAGGCCTGCAACCTGCACAGCCTTTGGAGTTCATATTTGGTGATATTCCTGCAGCTAGCTCACTGGAACACTACGCAGATCTCATGATTACCAGTGTTAGTGGGGCTCCACTCTCTCCTCGAGTTACTGATTAGTTGTTAATTTTTTAGTAAAGTAGAAATATTAACCTGTGGCGTTGACAGGTCTTGGTCCTCTGTTTGCCTGTGCATACAGTAAAATCTTCTTTGGTTGTGTTTGATCAGTTCACATTAGTGCCTCGAAATAATCAATATCACACTGTGTTTAAAATTATCTTTTAAGGGACACAAAGTATTCAAGTGGAAAAAAAAAATCTCGGGAGACCAGCATGAAACTAATAAGATTTACTAATAGCTTTTGCTTTCGTAATTTGCAGGGAAACCAAAGAGTAGATTCTGAATAGCTGGATTCTTAATTGGATATTGATCTAAACAAATATTCTCTTTCTAAGTACCTGTTAAAATCAGTTACTGCTATTTGGGAGGACATATTATATTTATCCTGATTCCTCTAGAAGTGCTGCTGCTGCTCTAAGTTGTATAAAGATGCATTAGAAGAGCACTTTTAATAGACCTATTAAATTCACTTTGCTTTGATTTACTCAGTGTTTGAGTGGAGGCTGAGTATTGTATACAGCTGCAGGAAGAGGAGTGCTGAAAATAATGTAATTATCACCATTTCTGCTACTATTTATTTTGTTAATTTGCACAGAGCTGCACTTTATGGAACATTTGTGCTGTGCCTACTTTTAAGCACACCTTATATGTGGCTTAATGTATTTACAATCCACTTTTGCTGAAAGATCCTGCTTTCAATGCCATTTTCTGGGCTGGATTTTACTTGCTTGCTTCTTCGTTTTTCCCTGTTGCAGTGAGACAGCAGAGCGTTGGTGCAGAAGTTGTAGATCATTCTTTTTCCAGACAGACTCTCTTCAAGTTAAAATGGTGTAATCACACAGGCAGAGCTGTAAAAAGCAGACAGAATATGCCAGTGGCCTTTCTTGTTCACTTTGCCAAGTTTTTTCACAATTACAGAAACAAAAAAAATGCCAAAAACCCCTCAAACCAACCCCCCAAAACTGCTGAATTAAATCAGTTACTTACTGTAAAGATTAAAGGACTGTTATGATAAATGCGAATATTTGTGGATTTGGCTTTGGCTCTCACCAGTGTAAATCAAGGTGGCGTATTTCAAAACAAATACATTTGGAGTTCTGTGATCAATTCTTATTCTGGCCTATTGACAATTGATTTTATTTTTCTCTAAAAATGGTTAGAAGAGAAATGTGATACACTGGGAGGTAAAGGAGCATAGGAGGGCAGTGGGTGCAGCTATATCTCTTTAAAGCCAACTTCTAGAGGGCTTTCTTTGCACTTACACCATTATAAAACTCTTTTGAAAGTGAGCTCAGCTCCCAAAGAGTATTTTTAAAATTTTTTTAAAAAAGGCATTAAAATGTATAGCTTGATTTTAATTAGTAAGGAAATGACAGAAATTGATAATGATTGTATCAGTTCAGGGAAACTGAGAACTGTCTGCCTCCTGAGCCTTGAACTCTGGAGCTGTTGACCTCAGATTAACTTGACAATAACAGATTTGGCTGCTATGGTTGAAAAATTGCCCAAAGAAAGCAAAAGTTATGGCTAAATTTGGAAATATTCAACGTTCTCTGCCTGTGCTTCTCAAACATCTATTTTTATTAAACTAGAAGCAATTTAAGTATGTTTAAATCTCTTACTTTTCCATGAAATTTCTGAAGTCTGCTGGTGGGTTTGAAAGCAACTGGGGGTTAGAAAGAGTCACAAATGCCAGCATGGAATGAGTGACGGGATAAACCAGCTCCCATAGGCCAGGCAAATAAAAGGAATATTGTGATTTTCTCCTGTGCAATCCCCAGCACGGTGAAAGCAGGAAGGGCCTGGTGTGGGGTGGCTCCTGCCAAATGCTGAAGGCAGAGAAGGTTCAAATCATCTGCGCTGAGAGGAAGAAAACCGCTTGGAACATGAGCTCACCATGCCAGGGGACTCCGGGGAGAATTCCTGGACAAGCCTTCAGTGGATAAAGCTCCTGGTGTGCAAGAGGTGGCTTGGGGTGGGAGATGCTCATACCAATCCTGTTTCAGCTGTTGCTGTCCAGGCTGCAGAAATCACATCCTGCAGGCTGCCAGCACCACCTGGGACAGGTCCTGCCCTATTCCACCCACGTCGCTGTCGTAACGCAGAGGCGTAAAAACCACACCAAGTCCAGGCCAGTAGAAAAGGTGGCAAGGCCAATTTAATGGCTTTTTCCCAAGATTTGTATATGTTAGTTCACAAAAAGTGAGTTAAATGGCATAAAATAATTGGTTCTCTGGCCATCCACCCCTCGAGGAGTTGGCCCAACTCTAACACGTCCGTTCCCAAGTGTTTTTCTAGTTGAAGACGTAACAATCTGGGAAAAACAAGTGCAGGTGTGGATGTTTGATAAACTGGTAACTTTGTTTTAGTTGGCTTGCATGGAAACGGCAGAGATCTCACAAAATGCTAGAGAGCTGAAGAATTTCATTGCTGAAGCCTTTTCAGCATCTACACATCCATATCTCCAGAAAAAACTTGGAATGTGTTCCTTTCTCCCACTCTGAGACAGGCATTGATGGCTCCTGATGCCGTCCCAGTTCATCAGGAGGCAAAATCCGATGGATCTCCATGAAGGCAGCATCAAACCAATGGTGTTGGTTTAAAACATCTCCCTGATTTTCTGTTATACTCAGATTTTATAACAAATACCCTGAAATATGGGAGGAGGACTGAGCTGCACTCTGAGCTTGTTGTGGTTGTTGTGGGCTGGTTTTGGCTTTTTTTCTGCAATATATTATTCTGTTTGTGACTGAGATGAAGAAATACCTTTGTCTCTGTTCCAGCAATGCTATTCTGTGGGGATTTTTTTGTTCCAATCACAGATTTTGTACATGATATTTATATTTAGCTTAAAATATTGAGACTTGAACAGACTGTACAGGCTTCAGAACTATGTCTATATCTGTCTTATTTATTTGTCCTTTGAACAAATGTTTGCATAAAAAACCAGGAACTTGAAAATACCAGCAGTGACAGTGACTGGAATTAGACTGACAAGTTTGGAAAGACCTGAAGAGATCATTTGTTCTGTCTCCCCATTTTCTGCATAATTATCCTTTTCTGTGTGGGTTTTAAATTTTTTTCCTTTGTCCTAACTCTTTCTTGAGGAAACTTTCCATATTTTTTCCATGTGTTTTACTATCTTAAAAATACTTTTAGCTTGTTTATTTACCATTTGTTTTTTACTATTTTAAAATATTAATATATATTTTTACTTTTTTGAAAAATATTCTGAAACATTCCCATATTTTTTTGCTATTACCTCATCTCCCTTTGCTCTTCTCCAACCGATGACTGCAACTGGAGAATATTTCTCTGCAAATCACAAACATTCCTTTTAATAGCAATTTTTTGGTGGTTTACCTCAGTTTTAGAATTATGTGGTTAATTATTCCTCTCTGAGTTCTACTTTGTTGCTTGCAGGTTTGTCAGGTTTGTCTCAGCTTTGCTTCAGTAACTCTGACTTCTGACACCTCTGTTGTCCAGAGTGGGCTTTTAAATGCACTTATTTGAATTACTGCATCAACCCATGCACAATCTCCTATAAATTTACATTAAACTCACACAATTTATCATATTTTGAGGATGGGGAGACCCTGGCACAGGATGCCCGGAGAAGCTGTGGCTGCCCTATCCCTCAAAAGTGTCCAAGGCCAGGCTGGATGAGGCCTGGAGCAGCCTGGGACAGTGGAAGGTGTCCCTGCCCATGGCAGGGATGGGATAGGATGGGATGGGATGGGATGGGATGGGATGGGATGGGATG
>VXAC01004201.1:0-35493 GCA_013399225.1 Rhipidura dahli | reverse complement strand
GGTGGGGATGGGATGGGATGGGAGGGGAGGGGATGGGATGGGATGGGATGGGATTTAATGTCCCTCCAACCCAAACCATTCCGGGATACTTTGATATGATAAATACCCAACCACAGAGATGGTGCTGAGCTCACTGACTCATTGAAATGGGGCTATTTCAACAGGGGGTTAAATATAGGGTTTGTTTTCATATTCCTAAAATGTTTTTTTTTTTAATTGTTTTGTTTGCCCTGGTTCACAGCTGCTCCCAGACCTGTTGTCTGCCCTTTGCTGATACCAACTTGCTCCTGGGGCAGCCTGGGGACGCTGGTGCTCAGGGAATCCCATCTGTGTTCCCTTTTCCCCAGGGCAGGAGGGAGGGGCTGACAGTGGAGCACAGATGCTCTGGTTTGATGTTTCCAGGAGACCCCTCCCCTTCTGCAGTCCCACAACCACTTGTACAAACCCCAGAGCTCGTCAGGCTTTACACCATGGAGCAAACACAGCTTCAGGACAGATTAGTGTCTGTAGCGAGGTGCACCACGAGTGAATCAGGAATGAGTATCAGGGATGAATAATGAATGAATAAATGCTGATCAGGGAATTCTTTCCCAGTTTAAACGGGGGGAAGAAGCAAGCCTGGCATTCAACTCCTGCAAAAAAAGATGGAAATAACAGGAGGTCTTCTGGCTTGGTGGGTTGTGGGCCAGGATGTTTGGAGTCAGCACAGCAAACAGGCTTTGAATTCACTCATTGTTAGAAACCCAAAGATGAACACAGGACAATGCATCAGTTTCCCAATTTAAATGCTTGTAAGAAAGAAAATGCCCCTTTTTACATAAAGGAGACTTCTCTGGGTCCTTGTAAGGAGAGAATTTTTGATGCCAAAGAATGGACCAGAACAAAAGTATTTTGGAGTTCTGGGTCCATCTGCTGGTGAAATCATTCTTTTGATATTTTATTGGGTGAGCCACGTGGCATGAAAGAACTGTAGACTACTTCCTTACCCAGATAAACTGTCAGTAGTGCTAAACCCAGTGGAATCCCAGGAACTCATTGTGGCAGCAATTTTAGTTTTCAATATTTTAATAATTTTCTTCTCTCCGGAACCAACTCTGATAGGAACTGATTTTCTTACCAAACTTTCCTCTGGAAAATTTCCAGTTTTCGGAAGCCGTGATCCATCAGGAGGAACTGGAACTCCACTTGCATGCAGTGGGGAGGGCAGGTTGGCAAGGAAAGGTTACAGCAGGCGAAAAAACAGCATGAAGAATGTTTCCAATAATGGTTTTGGCTATTTGCCTGGCTCCAGAAGTGCCTCACTTTCTAGGGCAAATTGAAATGTCTTTCTCCTGATTTCAGCTGGGATGCAGTTAATTTATTCTATTATTATTGTTATAATTATTAGATTTTACTTTCTTTCAGTTATTAAACTGTTCTTATCTCAACCCGCAAGTTTTACTTTTACCTGATTCTCCTCCTCATCCCTTGGAGGGGAAGGTGGAAGTGAGTGAACCACAATGTGGCACTTGGTTGTTGCCTGGGGTTTAACCACAAAAGCCCTTCCTTATGAGGTAGAAAAAGGTATTTGTGATCTTTTCAAGTTAAGATCTCTGTTTTTGGAGACCCATTTAAACCGAATGACTAAACCAAAAATTTTAAGCCAGCGATTATCTCTGCTCAGCAACCCTCTTGGAAATGTGCAGGAGCGAGGCAAATGAGGAAGGGAATGCACAGGAGACAGAAATGTGGTGTGGTGCAGGAATCAGCTTGATGTGAAGAGACATCAGACAACACCCAGCACAGAGGGCTGGTTGGGCGAGTCTGTGATTCACCTTTCATCTTTCAGAAAGATTTGTGCACTCACAACGTTCCCAGGTCTGCTCTGGTGGGACCCACCTGCCGAGCTGCCTCCAGCTCGGGGTTCTCTGCTTTTAGAAGGATGTGGAGCTGCTGGAATGAGTCCACAGAGGCCATGGAGATGTTCTGAGGGATGAAGCCTCCCTGGAGCCAGGCTGAGAGAGCTGGGGGTGCTCACCTGGAGAAGAGAAGACTCCAGGGAGAGCTCAGAGCCCCTTGCAGAGAGGGACTTGGGACAAGGGATGGAGGGACAGGACACAGGGAATGGATTTCCACTGCCAGAGGGCAGGATTGGATGGGATATTGGGAAGGAATTCTTCCCTAGGAGGGTGGACAGGCCCTGGAATAGAATTCCCAGAGCAGCTGTGGCTGCCCCGGATCCCTGGTAGTGCCCAAGGCCAGGTTGGACACTGGGGCTGGGAGCAGCCTGGGACAGTGGGAGGTGTCCCTGCCATGGCAGGGGTGGAACAGGATGGGCTATAAACTCCCTTCCAATGCAATCCTTTTCCTGATTTTCCCTGTGCTCTGATACAGAAAATATCGAGCCTACCTGATACACCTTTAGAAATTTTAGAGAGAACGAGTAAAATTCAGGTAAGATGAAAGTTTAAAAGAATTATTTGCTCATTCATGCATTCAATTCTTTCCAGTTCTGCCTCTTTGCTGTTCTAAGTCATTATTTGACTGAATGTCTCTGTCACACATAAATAATTCTGTTCAAACACCATTGCCCAGCACCCTCAGGTCCCGCTGCCATTAACGACCCTGGCTGAGGCATCACCACTGATTTTCATGACTAATTTTTGATTTCATCATCAAAACTGTCATAATAACTCAACAAGACTTTGAAGCACAGCTCATTTCCAGTTAAAAGACAAATAAAAATTAGAAAGGTCTTGTAACTTTGGAGAAGAATTAATTTTTAAAAGTAAGATTGAAGTACCACAGAGGAGAAAGCTGAGCTGGAGGACTCATGTCTCTGCAGAGTTGGGGACCCAAGGGATTTCCACGCTTCTATTTAATAATGAAAAATGTTTCTCAAGGGACGGGACTGTGTTTTCCAAACATCTGTACATGGTTTGATGATCTTCATGATTGGATGGCCACAGTTACTGGATCTGGGAGCAAAAACAAACAGAAAACACAACACAACCCCCTGCTCCATCTACCTCCTCTATCCGCTACTGGAACTGAAGGGCTGGGAGCAAAAGAAGCCATAAGGGAAGAGGAGCTGCAGCTCAGGAGAAAACTCAGCCATGGATCACAGCTGTAGGCTGTGCTCTTCTGAGGAAAGGAAATTCTCACATGATTTAATTGATGTTTTGGTGTTCTTCAACAAGTTATGGAACCATTCCTGGGAAAAAACACATCCAAATGGTGTTAAACCATGTCTTCTGTAAGTTCCCTTTGGAAAATTCCTGCACTACAGAGTGGAGATGTTTTCTTGGGTTTGTTTAATCCTGCCCCTATATAACTATGTGAGGTTTGGGCAGTTAAATTTCAGATACAGCTGCTGTGGTCTTTTCTCAAATGTACCCGAAGTTGGAGAAGCTGAAAACTTTTTTCTTCCTCTTTTTCTCCATAGAACTTTTTGCATTTTTATTAACTGTACCTTGGAGTAAACATGGCAATCTCAGCCTTTGGAATAGTGAGTAATATGCCAAGCAGCAGAGACACGAGATAAATCTGTTTATATATCAGTAGGAATTTACCAAAGTGGGTATAAATCCCAGGGAAATCTAGTAAATATTGTGTGTTATCATCAAGGCAGATTAGATTAAACCCTCAGGGTGTGCTCCCTCAGCAGCCTCATCAATGCCAAAGGTTGCACAAAGAATTGTAGTGGCCCAGGTTAGAAGTTTTAAATCAGAATTCAGCTGTGAATTCTCAAGTTTTTTATTTATAATGTTAAGAATTGTAAGTAACCAACAGTGACAAGCAATTAAACAACTTCATACTCTTAGCCATATTTATGTCTCAATGAATTATTAATTATTTAATCATAATTTGGGCTAAAAATACCAGGGTTTTGTTTACAAATGAAAAAAATCACTGAAGTGGAAATAAAGATGAGAAACATGACAGAATTTAGGATTTAGGAACATGTTTGTCCTTTCAAGCTAAACTGGCTGGTAATTTAAACCAGTGATAATAAATTCATCATTATGGAAAAGGCTCTGAATGAAATTTAACCATCCCTTACTGGAATATTTTTTAAAAATATAGAAAATATGGAAATTCCTTTAGCTCTGTGGCATGGATCTGTTGTAACAAATCAATAACTGCTTGAACAGACAACTTGAATTTTCCAAGCTTCTCCACAGGTGAGAAAAATCAAGTGAGAGAGCCTTTGTACTCTTACATTATGAGATATTTAGTCTTGTTTACACCAGTGTTGGGNNTAGACCAGATCATTTTCCAAATGTCCAAAATAATCCTGTGGGATAAGAAAGAAAGCATTGCAAACACCACATATGCCAGCAATTTATTAAAGAGCTGCTCCTTCCTGTCTTTATTTTACAGATTATGGTTCCCTCCCCCCAAGTTCTTTAGAAAAGAGCCCATCAGAAAAGAACATTTTGCACAGATTGTTGGGGCAGTTTAGCCTGAAAATCCCTTTCTGTCCAAAAGAGTCTGACCCTGGCTGGCCTATGTTTAATGAAGGCATAATGATAATTATTGTTCTTGTTATGTTGGTTAAATGAGGCTCATCTCATCCTTAAGAAAGCAGAGGACGTGAATTTCCTTACATAAAAAGGAGTAGCTGAACATATGCAGCACATCCAGGAGAAATGAGCAGCAGACGGAATTCTGTCTCTTTTATTTTTTATTTCACATCATTTAGAGAAGTTCAGACTGGTCCACGACCATTCCTGCACTCTGCAGTGACTCAGTGCAGAGCTGATTAAAAGAAACTCTTGTGCCAGACAAAGTGAGCAGGCTCCTCGTATTGTCAGGAAAATGTCACTTCAGGCAAGTTTGGATATTTCTGGGAAGATCCCTCGTGCTCTTTGCTGTCGTGTTTGGTGAGTCCTGTCACAAGTGATTGCTGACTACAATATGATTATGTAGATTCAAAGCACCACCATGTACAAACCCATTGGCTACAGAAGTCCTGCAGAACCAGCTTATTCCTCGTGTTATTGCTCATTATTCTCATTTCTTCACTTTTTTTTTTTTTTTTGGTGAGTTATTTGAATTGCCACTCATTGTTCAAAATAAGCTTAATTTTTTCACCTTCTTTTCCCAATTTTGTAGACAGATAATTATAGATAAATGTAACTATTTCCTCAGTCTTCTGCACTGAAATATTTTCTGATCATTACACCAAGCAAGGATGCTCTGATCTGTCTTTTAGGTCTCCCAAACCTGATGGAGGACTTTGGTCACATCTTCATCTACTCCAAGGGACATTTGGGCTGCCCCATATGCAAGAAGCCTGATGCCACCATGAACCTCTGTAGGAATTGTCCTGTCTTGAGGTAATTATATTTACTTTGGTTTCTTCTCTTCATCCAAGCTTATTTTAGTTGAAAGATATTAGTGAACTGATTTTTTTCTTCTTTCCTCGGGGTGCTGAACTTCTCTGGAGCAAAGCCAAGTCAGATCAAACCTTCTTGAAAAGCCATGAACACACCTTTTCATTGTTCTCCATCCCAATCAACAGGAGAGAAATCTTATTTAGTATAACTAATGGGATGTAATCCAAGTTTTTAACTCCTATTTTTAGTTCTAAACAAAATGCTTGAGGCTGAAGTTCAGAACTCATTTATGTCTCAGTATTTTATGTACCTTGGTTCAAAGCATATAAATAATTTGTATTAACTTTAGAAATTATTGCTTCAAAGTAGAATTGGAAGCTTTCTATGATGACAATTGTGTTTTGAAAGAGGAATTAAGAAAGCAAACTTCTAAATCTCTCCTTTCTGTAAATAACCAACACGAACTCAGATGAAGAATTAAAGGGTGCTCTAAAGAAAAGAATTTATTGATGCTGCCATGAAACTTTAGTGTGCTTGTGATCACTATTATTCACATTTTTTATTTCATGTTTTCCATTTGTTTGTTATTGTGATAAGTTGTGATTATTAAAATTCTTCTAAACCTATTTAAAGCTTAAATGCATCTCTGAATTTTATAGAAAGGCTTTGTGGCATATCCTGAGTTCGTTGCTCATTATCCCAGTATTAGACTGGAGCAGACTCTTGGTCGTCTCATTTCACAAAACAATGCAACCTAAATATTCATATCATCGAGAGCTGTCTGTGGGAAATCTTGCCATATTTAATGTGCTTTTTGGTTTAATTCCTCCTAGTGTTACATTAAAATTCATGAACATCTATGTAAACAGAAAGTTTCCTTTCATCATTCATTAAAAATAACAAAATGCACCCAAACAGTTGAAATTCTAACATCACATGAACATTTTTAATGCATATATCCATATAATTACAGATTCGTTCCACGAGTGGGTTTGGGTAGGATCTATTCAGAAATCTGTTTGCTTTTATTAAATTCAGTTGAATACTGAAGTGCAGTGAAACAAAGTGCCCAGTAAAGACAAATGAGAAGATAAATTATTTAATGAAGTGAGCTTGACAGCTTAATTAATGAACAGGTTTTCTTTACATGAGTTAAGTCTTCCATGCTCTGTCTTGAGCTGCTTGAAAAAGTTTTCCTGGCAGGCCTTAATGCTGATTTCTTCTGCCCTTGATAAGAGACACATAATACAATTTATTCTGGTTCCAAACTTCATCCAGGACATAAGTTTTGCCAAGCAAACAGAGTTCCTACAAATAACTCCTCCTAGCTGACATTTCCTTTTAGGAGCACACAAAACAAAGGCAGGGGAATTGAAATACCACTGGCAGCAGCCTGAAGAGTGTTTTCTCTCCAAGGGTTTGTAGGAAGTGTAGATCTTGTCTGTACCTGCTGTCTTTGGCACTGGATGCTTCTCTCCAGGGGCTTGTGGGCTTGGAGTTCTTGGATAACTTGTGTGAATTTTGCTGAGGTGTCAAAGTCGATGAGCATCAATAAACCTGCCTGGATGCTCTCACTTGGGGAGAAGTAAGGGAGAAACGAGGTGTGAAATCTAATTTGGCTTTTGAGGGAAGCTTGTACTTTGAATTTCATGTTTTGTGTGCTCTAACCTATTCCTGCTTTGACAGGGAGGTGTGGAACTTCATGGAACAAGCAGGAGTTATCTGGGTAACTATGGCTGACCAGATGGAAAACGTCACATGAAAAGAGAAAGTTCTGTATTTTTCTTATGGCCAAGGCAGTATCAAACCACCTTAATGATTGCCAGCAGCAGTGAGTGTAGCAAGAAATGGTCTGATCAATGGAGTGGGGATTTTATCTGACTTTAGGGGAGCATGAGGGAGTGTTGAGTGCTTTTTGAAGATCCCATCCCTAAGGAGTCAAGGTTGGCCTTAGCAAAATGAGTAAAAGGTTGAATTTATCTTCTATCTCTGCTACTAAATTATACTTTTCCCTGAAACTCCAGTTATAGTGCCAATTTCCTCTGAATCCAGGCCAGAATTTAAATTTATAAATAAAAATAATGAGGTGTAGCTGGTATTTAAGGCTCCTCTAAGGAAACATTTCACAGCTCAATATGGCAGAAACACTTTACATGAATTCTTTGAATTTTCCACAGCCCAGAATACACCACTAAAGTGATTTCAGCGTAATTCTTAGTCTATCCTTGCTTTTTGTCACATCAAGTTAAACTCTCTGTCCAGAATCCATCTCTGGTTTATGTTTATCCTTAAAAATCTGGGAGTTCCTTCTTTTGAGGGGCTTTACCAGGCAGCTGGTGTGGCTGTGCTGGGGGGAAGTGAAGCATTCCCAACTCTTCCTCTCCCAGCCCAGAGCCTTCCCCACCATGGGGCAGTGACAGGAGCCCTGCAGGTCAGAGGCACAGCACCAGTCAGCAGGAGGGGGACGTGGAGCCCACTGTGTGCAAGGATTTTGTTCATAAAATGCATTACTCAGGGTTTTAAATCCTCAGTCGAGAAATTCAATTAATTCCTGGGGAATCCAATTTTGCACCACAAGGACTTTGCCCGTCTGCTGTCACCTTGTGAAGCCACAGCGTCTCAGGCCGTGGTGGAATGAGCTTTGTGTGTAAACATGGCACGAAAATCTTGGCTTGAGAGGGGTGTTTGTGATTCCCAAAGCAGGAGAGGAGCTTTATTTAGAGACAGAATGTGAAATAAAGGTTCCAAGCCCATGTGTTGCCCATAAACACCTCGGCTCCCACCACATCCTGCTCCTCTTAGAAAATCTGGCGGAACTCCATCTTCCATCTTCCATCCTCCATTCATTTCATGTGCAGGCACTTTTCCTGAGATTTCACTCATCTAACTGCCCCTTTTCATCAGAGATGTCTTGTTTTACACCAATTAATTTCTTTTAGTTCTCACAGAACTGCTCTCTGCTCCTGTGGTTTCAATCGTTGCTTCTGCACCCACACAAAACACAAATCAGAGGGAATTATTCACCCAAAGGATACATCCATGACTTATAAAACCTGTTGAACTGGGACCAAAAAGAAAGCAGTTCAAGTCCACTGTATTTTAGACAATTTTATAAGAATCAACTCTAGTCTGTATTCACTTTGTTAAGGATGAAAATTATAAATTTATTATGAAGTAAAATGCTTATTCCAGCTAAGAAATCCTAATGGTTAGAACATGTGAGGAAATACTTTTAATTCAGAGAAGAATCAAAGAAGCAAAGACAGAAAGTAAAAAGGGAAAGAAAGCAAATTTGTTTTAACAGATGAGAAGTAAAATATTTTTGACATTTAAATAAACAATGTTCTCTAAAGCAACTTCCGAGCTTTTCTATGGAATGTATAAAACCCCTCCAGCAATAGTTTCAGTTTCAACATGTGAAGATGGAAGGAGAGACAGAGCTCCTGAGTGCTTTATTAGCTGCCAGCCCTCCTTGGAGTGGCAATCAATAAAAAATATTTCTCGTGAAATAAATTTAATATTTCACCAGGAAAAAGTGATTCTAATTTTTTTCTCATGACTGACCTTAATAACAAATTTGAAGGCTCTTGTGATGCTTATGAGCTATGAAACTTTTATACTCATGAAAAAACTACATTAATTTAAATTTTGTATTCCTAAAACCTTGGGATGCAGTGAAATGAGCTGGAGATTGAATCAGATGTTGAAGAAACGTCTCCTAACGACAATTATAATTTCTTCTTCTGGAAACCAGATAAAAAAGTCACAAAGGAGAAAACAAACAAGTAACCAAAATTACTTTTATAAATTTTAAGCAAGGCTCAGCCACAGCTGCGAGTGCTCCTGACAGACATTATATTCATTCTGAATTTCCCTCTGTTAGGAGCAAGGCTGGGGACTCAGCTTCCTCAAATACACTTTCTGTCCAATCTCTACTACTGGGTTGGTGCTCTCCACTTGTCAAGCCTCAGTTTATAATTATAACTTCAAATCTGTTCCTTTAAATCCTCACGGTGTATTAGAGACTGGATTAAAAAAAAAATTAACAATAATATGTATATAAATTAGATGAGCATAATTTACTTAAATTCCAGCTGAAAGAGCTGATCCCAATTGTTTTAAGTTTCCAGCTAAAGCTCAGTTTAAGTCACTTCTGGTATTATAAAAAGCAAGCAAGCAGGTAATGAAAGAAAAATGGAACAAATTAGAATAAAAATGAATTTAACCTTTTTTTTTTTTTTTTTGGTTTGAAAAACCTTCCCAAGCTGAAAGCAGAGTGGCTTTAGGGCAAGCCAGGTTAAAACAAATCTCCTGCAGTCGAGTACGAATCATTTGGAACTTTTTCTTGGAGTGGTCAAGAATCATTTTCTCTGGATTATGTGATTAAAGAGATCAAAGAGTTCATCACTGCTTTAAATAAATGCCAGCAGAGTCCCATTATTCTGCATGCCCAGAGAACAGGTCTGCAGTTATCTTCCACCAGCCCAGGACTCGCCCCAGAAGTGCCCTGTGCTCTTTAGTTAGGGAGGGATCAAAGTCATTTTTCTCTGGGATCCAAAAATGGCAAAGGGGCCCTCGCTCTCAGCTCCTACTGTGGTGATTTAGGGGAATTTCTGGGATTATTCAGCTCTGTCTGGGGACAAAAGTGGCACCAGGAGGACCTGGAGCTTCTTGACACTCCAGGGATGCATTTTGCTGCTCTCCAGCATCCATAATCTACAGAAATGGGGATTTTCCCCTTTCAGCTGGACAAAACCTCTTGGATTGTGTTCTCCAAGGTGCATTTTTTTGGGATCACAGAGGGGTATTCCAAGCTGTCACAGGAAAAGAGACTGGAAATAATTTCATAACTTTATTTTATTTTTTTACACACCTTAGAATTTAAATTAAAATAAAGAGAAAATTATTCTTAGTCCTATTCCCACATTCTGTACATTGTAGGGGGTATTCCTATGATTTACATTTAGAGAGTGCAGATTCCTGAATTAATGCCTTTTACTGGTGCTGCTTTTCTGCAGAGTTTACGTGGCATTGCCTCACTTTTCTCTCTGAGTCCTCCTGATAATATTTATGGGAATCTCTGAGCCATTATTTTGAATCTATGCAGAGGAAGTGGTGAGTTGATCAGGTGTTTTGTTTTTTTTTTTCAGAAATCAGCCTGACACTTCCCAGTTCCCAGGACTTTATCACCCTGGCTGCCACAATCTGAGCTCTGCATTGCTGCAACAGTCAGATAAAATAACCAGCAGAGAAAGGGAACCATCTCCAAAGCCTGAGCCAGATATCAAATCTGACTCTTTATAGAGGTACATGACAGATCTGAAATGGATATTATTCCAATCCATTACAAAAAGGAAACAGAGAAGTTGAATGGGAATGGAGTGAAAACCGTTTCTTAAATGCAGCTGGAGAGTTGTTCTTGAAAAGCATCTGGGTGATTTTGAAGCCCAGGTTTTAAAAGCATGACTTAATTTCTTATTAAAACACTTCATGTTAATGCTAAATTAATAACCTCTTAGTCCTGGAGAGAAGAAAATTATAGAAACCAGGACATAAAATTCAGTGTATTTCAATGGATCACATGGTGTGGACAGTTCTTCCTTTTAACATTTATACCTGGGCTTATAATATTTAATTAAGAATTCCAGAAAACAAAGCCCAAAAACCAGCTTAGTATTTCATTTCATTGAGGTATTTGCTGACCCAAATATCTTCATAGAAGGATGTCTTTATTTAATTTTTCTTTGCACAAACAGGTTGTAAATGAACATCCATTTTCTGCAATACAAACTGAAAAGCCAACTCATCAAATTTACAGGGTAAGAAAATATCCAACCAATGTTGCTCTCATTTCAAATGGATTTTCACTTAAAAAATTCACATTTTCTTCTAAGATAAAGACTTATATCTTCTTGTTACTATCTTGCTTTTAATTTTCTCTTAAAAATGTAGTTGAAAGCATGGAAAAATACTTCTCTTCTGAAATGAATTTTTCTTTGGTTTTTAAAAAATTTTTTTTTTTTTAAAATTTATTTCATTTCCATTGAAAAACTTGAGAAGTTTAGAACAGGATTAATAAATTAGGAATAAAATATAATTTTAATTTTTTTTTCAGTCATTTCCATTTTTCATCCAATCTATATAAATTGTTTAAGCCAATGCTCTCGGTTCTTACACCTGTTGTTAATGACACTGAGAAGGGAACAGAGTAATGGAAAGACTGATTTTACTGAACCTTCCAATTTGGAAGACGGTCATTGCAGAGGAAATTATTGACCAATTTAACATGTAAATTAATTTCATTAAAATCAAATTTCTTCCCCAACCCCAATTTTAGTTTTCTGTTTAAACTGTGAATTTCATTTCCAGTCTTCTCATCTTGCTGGATTGGTTTGATTTCTTTCTCTCAAGCTTGAGCTGGAAGCTTTGGTTAAATGAAGAATCTAAAAGATTCAGTCAATGGGACCTTCCTGTGACTCAAAATGTGAAATGCCACAACACTTCTTGTGTTAAAGAGAACGTTTTCTTACAGCACCATGGTGTGCATCATTAGAAGAAGAGCCAGTGCTGGGCTAGGGAGATACTTCGAGAAATTTCCTGTCAGTTATGGTGATGCAAAGTAACCAAATGAAAAATAATGCTGTGAGAGCATAATTCATTGTGGGTTCTGGGCTGCAGAACAACAGGGATTTAATTACTTGCATTTCGCTGGCCGAGCAGAGGGAATCGAGAAAAATTATGGCTCAAGGATGAGGTTTGTCTCTTTAAAAAATGACCTTTTTTATGTGCAGTGTCTACAGCAATATTAAAGAGCCCAAATGACTTTTCCTTCTGTACTGGACAGCGCTGCCCCATGGTTCCAGTGTTCTAAACCCGACCGATTTTTAAACCGCACGGGGATTTAAAGGAAGCGGTCGATTTTTGAGTGCGGTTGTTTCAAATAATAGAAAATAAATAAATATATCAAATAAACAAACAAATAAATAAATAAATAGGAGAACCACAAAGAAATACACAAATAAACAAACTAGATGAAATCCTTATATACTGTGAAGATGGGAGATATATTGAACAGTAAAAGCCAACTCAAAGCATGAACAGAATGTGACTTCCTGGGCTCTCTTGTCCCTGATATGGTGCAAACCCACCCCAGACCCAGCTGTTTGCAAGACAACGCTGTTAAACAAAGAGAAGGAGTTTATCATGCAGAGCACAGAGCCTGGGATAAATTGCCTTCTGCTTTATTTGGAAAATGGGCCGGAATGTTGCACGAACAAACTGATTTCAGTAGCTGCATCTCAAACATCAGCTTTAATTGAGCTCCGGGGATGTGGGGACTCAAAGTTCTAATTTACCCCGACATTAAGTAGAAAGGAATGTAAAATGTGAGATATCTGCTGTGTTTGGGTGTTGTGAGATAAATTATCTGTGACTTCTTCAGGCAGGGTCTCAGATACTGACTCACAAATGCATACACATGATATTTTATATTTTCATTTTTATATATATATTTTCTAAAGAATCTGCCATAAACCAGAGCTTTTCCCACTGTTTTCATGGTTAATTTATGCAGAAGTTCCAGCAGTTTATTAAGAGCAAATTTGGAAAGGCCTTGCATGAAAACATGGATTTCCAAACTGATAAAAATCTGTGCAGTCACTTCTTTGGTGGAATTCAGCAGTATTAATTTATATTTATATTAATTGTATAAATACATCTGAAAGAATTACCAGCATTCAATTTTCCTTCCTGTTGGCAGGTGTTTGACTTTGAGTTTTGAAATTACTAATTTTACTGTTAAAGTTATTTACTATTAAAATTATTTGCTATTAAAATTACTATTTTAAGTGGACAAAAGTCCATTACATTTCTAATTACAGATAAAAGTTGACTAAAAAACCCTGTAATTTCAGGAATTTCTTCAGAGGAAAACAGATGGATTTAGTATTTCAATTTGCAGTAGAAAATACTAATTCAGCTCTACAACTACCAGCGATTAAGGTTATTCAGTTGACTTTAATTATTTTTCTTAAATTAACCACGTTGAAAACATATTAAGTGTGAAATCCAAGGCATAATGGCATATGTTCATAAAGTTTTACAAATTAAATCCAGTTTTACATTATTGAAATGCCGATCACTGAATTAACCTCAATTTCTTTTTCTTCACTTGACTCCAATTTAAGAAGCTTCTAGAGATATTGTGGCATGAATTTCAGAAATTGTGATAATGAGTGGATTTCAAACCAAAAGGGTTTAAGGGCCATGGTGGTTGAAGGTTGGACTTGATGATTCTGGAGTTTATTTCCTGCCTTGATGATTCTCTGATTTGCTGATTTGCTGGGTTGGTGAAGAGAGAGGCAGAAATTTGAACTTGTTGATTTTGTGGCAGTTTTCCTCACTCCACAATCTGAACAACCACATTCACTAGAAAGGGAGATTCAGCACATTCATTGCTGTAATTCCTTCAGTTGTGTTATTTACACGATTTACATAGCTGTAAATCCTTAAAATCATCTGCAGGCAACAGACTGCACAAATGACCCACTGTAAAAAGCCCCAGTTGATTAATTAGTTAAAATTTGCACCAACTCTTTTAAAGCCATAGTTCACCACCTAAATCACCTTTAAAAGCTCAGGTGAGATGGTTTAGATTGGAACTAAAGCAAATCTTTAGACCTGAGTGCCTCAAAACCAAGTGTTTAAAGGAATATTTGACCCAGGTGCCAGTACTTGTGGTCTTCATTGCTCATGGATTTCTTCAGAGTTTGAATTTTCTGAACTCGGGTCTCTTACAGCACCACGAGCCTTGGACAGCTCCTAAAACGCAGGAAGGAACAGGATCCCTTTGACCTGTTCCTGGAATCTCTTTCACCGAAAAAATAAGCCAAAAAAATAAGCTTTAAAGGCAATTTTAAAATGCTCCTTTTGTGGCATTTTGCAAATCTTAATGCAAATGAAACAGCAGCCACACATCTGGGAGGGCAAAGGCAATGAAGGAATTAAGGATTTGTCCTTAACGTGCAAAATATTGATGACTGCAATTATTTAGCTGGTGGCTTATCTTTATTTATTAATTCTTTTTGACCATTAGACACTGCTTGGAGGGATTTATTTGTCTTTATCTGTGAACCACGCTACATTCCTGGGAGCCCAGGGAGGTGTGTGGATGTTGGATCTGCTGTTGTCCCTGGCAGTGGGACTGAGGTTTTCCATTGTGAGCTATTCCTGCCTGGCTCAGTCAGGAAACGGATCAGAACAGGCATGAAATGATGGGAAATGATGGGAAATGATGGGAAATGATGGGAAATGATGGGAAATTCAATCCCTGGGGATTTTCCCCCAGAATTGAACAGAAAGGAGGCCGTTCCACTATGTAGGAAGTGAGCAAAGGCTTTAGCTATGCACAGTCCTCATGGAGGTGGATACAGATGGTGTGGAGTGATGATAAAAAAATACAGAAATGTTAAATTCTCACACTGCTCTGAGTAGAAACAGGAATTTACACCAGAACAATCATATTTTGTGGTCAATGCACTTGCTTGTAAATGGAAAAATATTCTCTTGGTTCATTAATTAGTCCAAAGCAGACTTGTCTCTCCTTGTGTTGAAGGAATGAATTAACGATCAGGGAAGAAGAATGGGGGAAAGCAGCTGATATCAAAGGGAGGTGAAATATTCTATTCAAGACTTCACAATCTTCCCTCTCCTTTTATTCCCGCTGTTCCAATGCTTCAGAGGTGCTCACCACTAACTCAGCAAAGAGGAGTTCCCATGCTGGCTCCGTGTGATTACCTGAGCAGCCCATTCAGAAAGAACTGGAAATGCCTGTCCTGAGATTCCCACCCCAACCAGCTCCATGCAAGGTGAGGAAAACCCAGGTGAATATTTTCATTTCTGCCTTCAGGTTTTCTGTAACTATGAGTAACTTACCTCAAAAATGGTATCAGAACCAAATAATGATTTCGCTGAAGGTTGCACAGATGGTTATTGATCAGAGAAGAAATGTGCTGTCACTCAGTCATTCACATCTCAGGTGTTTGGGCTTTTTAACACACTGACTAAATTTTTTTGGAAATGTTCCTCAGCAATCAGAGAAAACCACAGAAGTGTCTTTTTCTGGTTTGTTTGCTTGGTTGATTGGTTGGTTTGTGGCTTTCTTTTAGTTTGGTTTTTTTTTTTTATAAAATGTCTATTTCTAACTTAATTAGAGTGTGATTAATTAAGACTGAAGGTGGAAATTAGCTGCCTGTTTAGGATAAGTGTCCTAATAGTGCCACTGTAGAATCACAGAATGGTTTGGGGTGGAATAGACCTTAAAGATCATCGCAAACCCTGCATGGACACCTTCCACTAGACCAGGGGGCTCCAAGCTCCATCTATTTATTTTCCAAGTAAATACTTTCCTTTTATAAAGTGGGATTAAAACCTCAGGCTTCTTTAAGAGTTCCTCAGTCAAAAGGGTTAAAGATCCACAAGGAGTTCCTGAAAATGCCTTCAGGAGTGACAGGATTATATTTGTGAATGCTGTGGGATGGTGGAATTTAGTATGGAAACTTAGACCACCCTTTGAAAACTTCCAAAAGTGCAAATTTCCCTCTTCACTCCAAAATGTGTTTCCTACAGCTTTTGGTTTTAGTCACTTGGATACCCAGGAGCAGAATCCAGCCTGGAAAAGTTTTCACTGTGTAATTTACATGGAAATCTCCTCAAAAGCTGCTGGAACCTCTGGAGTCCATCCCAACTTCAGCCATGCTGGGATTCTGGGTGAGTAAATGTGGAATATCCCAGGGGGTATCGGTGGGATTTTATCATTCACCTGTGACTTCACTGCCATAAAGATGCACCAGCAACCACTCAGGGGCTCACACTCCCTGGCATGATGAAGGATCTTCCTTAAATGCAAAATTGATAAAAAACTAAACAGAAAAAAACCCCCAAAACTTCTCAAAGTCCCATGGAAATGCATTTTGTTGATTTCTTTTTTTTTTTTTTTTATGTGAACTATCAATCCCACTTATCTGTCAGAATCTGCCTTCACTGGATAATGATTCTTTGCTGGTATTTTCTCTTTATCCCTGCATTCTAAAGGAGCTTTCCTGAACACCTCAGGTTTGCTCGGATTTGAAAGTTTTAACTTTCATTTTCCCTTTCGGTAACACTTTGTCTCTCCACTGAAGTGAACCCCTTTAACAGGCTATTTTCACAAGAAAACCCACTCACCATTTTCCACCCTAAAACCAAAACCCACTTACCATTTTCCAACCTAAAACCTCTCTTTCCAACAATCCTTTCCCTCCCTACTTTCACATTCATCTGCTCACCCAGAGATCACCCCCTTGACCTTGCCATTATTTTATAATGGATGCGTTTTCTGGGGCTCTTTGTGTTATTTGATCATTGATCACTTTCCCCCCTCTCCTCACAATAGATGTGCCAATACCAATTAATCTTGAACCACTTGTTATTTTGTGACCTTTGGAAAGGCCACGTCTTGTGATTTATTTCCTGCTGCTGGGTGCATCCAGGAATTGTTTTGCCCGTGGTAGAGTTGGGGGCTTTCGGTGATTTTTTAACTCATTTCCTCCTCTCCAAAGGAACCCCCACCAAGCCACATTGACATTCTCACTCGGCTGGAGAGTGGTAAATGTTATCTGGAGAACCGTTCTGTCTGATTTCCTGATTTTAATTGCTCCAGGCCATTCCTCCAGCACTGAAATTAGTTATGGAGCAAGGGACTCGAAGCTGCTGCGGAGGGAACGGGGCCCTGCTGTGGGGAGCAGCAGGACATGGGATGGAGCCCGGGATGGGGTGGGAGGAGGCACTGAGGGCTTTGGGGGAGCTGGAAGAGAAGGAGCAGAGAAGGAGGAGCTTGTGGATATCTTCGTGTGGGGAGGCAGAGCACTGTTTTTAAAAGATAAGAAGGTTTTTTTTTTTTCTTCTTATCTGTTTTTGAGTGAATAATTTATTGCTTTTCCCCTGTTGTTTTAAAATTCACGATTTAATGGTTTTATAACATTTGTTCTTTTTTTTTTTTTTTTTTTTTTCCAAATAGATGAAGTCATTGTAATATTTCAAAACTAAAGAGTACTTTTTAGGTCATTTTTCAAGAAAAGGACCATTATCTCCTCTCCCTGGGTAAGTACAGCTCTTCGTGTTTTTACGTTATTCTGTTTCTCCAGATTGTAATAATCATGTCCTTTTTCTATATAATTCAAATTGACTTCACTGGAGAGATCTGTGCCTGGAGGAGTGGGAGAGGGCAAATATTAATATAAATTTTACTATTGGCAACTATTGCCATTTGACCCTCTCATAAGTTCTTGCCTGTCCCTTCTGTGGGATTTGGAGTCCATATTCTTGACTGACTTGCAGAAAATTAAAGTTAAATGTCAGCCCACCGAGTCCAGCTTTGAAAGTTGGAATTTTCATTTCTTTCAGACCTCATATACTTACCTCAGTATACGGCATCTTGCTTTAAGGAACACTTTTGCAATTTATTTATGTAAAACTGGGATCACAGAAATTATGTCACAGTAAGAAAAGTACTGTGGGCCACAGTTTGAAGTCCTGTCTCAAAAGAGAAATTAGAAATGAAAATAAAGTCATTTATCTGTGAATATAACATTGATCAAATCCATACCAGTTGTGGATCTTCTGTATTTGATGAATGCCAAACCTCACATTGAATTTTTCAATCCCAAATCACGAGATTTTGCTGCTCACACTGAAGAAGACTTCTGTAAAGTCTGTTTTACCTGCTGGGATTTAGCCCAGATCAAAGAATTCCAGATTCAGCCAGTGCCTCAGTGACTGACAGCCCAGAGTCACCTGTGGAAAATTAAATGCACCCAGGCTGATGAAATCCTTGCTCCTGGTCCTGCCCACGAAGGGTGAATCTGTGGGGTTACAGGCATCAAACCAGTTCGAGCTGAGCTAAGAATTCCAGTAATTTCACATATCCTTGAAGAATTTCACATATCCTTGAAGGCTTCTCCCCAGAAAGGCAAAGATGAGAAATGTTGGTTCCTATTCTGTTCTCCCGGATCCAAAAGCTGAAAATCTTAAATGAAGTTTAAAAAAGTGTGTACTAAGCCCAGTTTATAAATAATTATCCTCTTCTCTCTTCCAATGTCCAAATGGTAAAACTGCAGCTGCTTTTGGTGCCTGGCCAGGTGAGGGTGGACCTCCCCTTCTGTTGGTCTTTTTCATTTTCTCAAGGACCAGGCAAAATTTGCTGAATGAGCCACTGCTGAAAACCTTGAGCTGGCCATGGAAACTCAGATAAAACCCTGGCTGTTCCTGACACTGTGCAAAATTCAGTGGCGCTGCTGTCACCAGGTGTTGATGGGCACGGGGTGGCCCTGTGGCCTCGGAGCAGTTAAAGCCCAGCTCAGGTGTCCAGCAGCAGCTGCTCTGCCCTTGCAGCTCACGTGCACAGCCCTGCTCCAGACAAGGGTGAGGTAATGCAGCCTGGCCTCAAGGCTCTAAATCAAACCCAATTACCTCACACTGCTTGTGAACCCAGAGCACTCCCAGGGACCCTGTGGACTAATTGATCAGCGTGATTTAGTGAGACAGATAATTGGTCTGTGGGACTGGCTCTTGCAGCTTTTTGTGAGGAAGAGAAGGGGAAAAGATGAAGAAAAGCACGTGAGGGATGTTTGTGGCATCTGATGGACTGGAAGGAGTTAGGCAGGAGAGGCATGTCAGAAATTTACTGTCTTTCTGAGAAAAAAAGAGTCTTGCAATGGCTTTCAGATCCACTCTGACTCCAAGAGACAGTTTAAGACCACATTTCCAGGAAAGAAAAATTCCAATGGCACAATCCTAGAAAGTGTGGAGAAAAAAACCTGGAGTGAGTGTGGATCAATTCCAGTTATGTTAAGTGCTGCCTGTAGTATTCCCACTCTGTGGCACTTGGAAGGACTGGGCAGAAATAAGAGCATGGTGCTGAACGTGCCCAGGATAAATCTTTGCACCATAAAGAGCAAGAATGAATTCCTTAAAGGAAGGTGATGGATGATCCCAGCTCTCCAGATCCACAGAGCTGCTGTTATTCCCAGGACAAACTGACATTAAATGTCCGTATCCACCTCTAAAAGAAATGCCACAGACCTTCCCAAGAGCCATAACAGGCATTTGGAACATGCAACTGGTTATTTTTCTGAAGTAAAAATTATTTACTTAAAATCTTACACACTCTACCAATGCAGGATATCCTAACAGAGAAGACTCTGGGTTTTGCTAACTACTGGGATGAAGTTTGAAAAAGTATTGCAACAAAAGTTGGGTGTTTGGCTCTTTCCAGACCTTTCCACAGCTCTGTCCGTGCCTGGTGCTCATGGATGGACCTTCACTGGAGCTGCAGGTGCTGCTGGGCTAAAGGGGAGCTCCTGCCAAGGGGGGATCTTGGTACAGAGCAGGAAGAACTCTTTTCTCCCTGTGCCTTGAAGCTGGAGGCAGTTTGGAGCCACTGCAGTGCATGGAGAGATTTCCTGAGGTGTTTGTGTCACCCAAGCCACGCCTGGATCCCACTCAGGCTGTCACAAACTTCTCCCAAAGTGGGTTGTGGACTCCAAAATCCCAGACAAATGTGCTCCTCCCTAAGCTGACAGAGGTGTCAATGTGTTCCTCCCTAAGCTGACAGAGGTGTCAGGCACAGCAGAATTCTGCCCCTGGCTCAGGAGAGGCAGCTCATCTCTGCCACCTCCTCTTCATCATCGCAGGAAATAATGAATTTAAGGGCTCCACAAGGCCAGGAGCCTATTTCAGCTCTGGCTTTCTTTATTCACAGCTGAAATTCCTCTCCCTGTGTCGTTCATCTCTGAGAAGTGTAATGTTTAGGAGTCAGAGTTTGCGCACCTCCACAGGCAGGTGTGATTTCTGCATCAAGAGAGTCCTTCCAAAGCACCAGGACCATCCATCCTGCCCTGTGAGGGTGTCACGAATCAGGAGCTGCAGCCTGAGCCCTTTGCTACCTGTGGAAATTCATCCTGCATTTTCAGGTCATTTCTCCTTTTGGTGTTTCAGTCTGGATCGTATCAACCACAGCAAACCCTTGCTCTTTTGGCAATGTGCCCATGCTCTGGGGGAAAAAATAAAAATGGGGAGAAGAAAAAAAAATTCTTAAATTTCCCAGGCATTAAATAGAAAAGTTTAAAAACTTCCAAACTGTTGCTGTCATTTTAAAAGCAGAACAGTTGGCACCTTTTTGAAAACAGTGGTGCAAGAAAGGCAGCCCTGTGCTCCTGTGGTGTTTGACATTTTCTGTGTAGCAGATACTGACTCCAACATCCCCTTGACAGAGCACAGAAATTCATTTTGTGAATTGTATTGACAGCCTAAGTAGGCTCTTTCTTCTCCCTTCAATGAGCTTCTCTAACTTATTAACTCAGCCTTGAGGAGTTTGAATATTTCCATCCAAAGCTGAGATCTATTTACAGGCTAACATGTATTTTGATATTCAGGGGACATGGAATGAAACTTCCCATGAAATCAAACTGCTATAAAACTTCCCAGAGCACCCCAGTGATGAGGAGATGTCCTTGTACAACAGGTCCTGCATCATCATATGGATTATCAGCTTCAGGCACACTCTAAAGTGCCAATTTCCTCATTTGTCATGAATTTCAATCCCCAGAACAAGCCTGCTTTGTGATGTTGAGGTAAAAAAAAAAAAAAAAAAAAAAAAAAAGTGAATTTTAGAAATTCACTTCAGGTAATCTTATCTGATGAAAAAAGAACTTTGGTTTAATTAAAATAAACCCCACAATTTTGTACCCCAAAGCTCACCAATTCTTCAAACATCCCCCTCCATCCATGCCTCTAATTTTGATGACAAATGCAGAAAACAAGTCTCCAGGATTATTATTTAATGGATCATAATTTGATTAAAACCTCTTCTGCATCCTACCTTTAACAGCACACCTGGAATATCTATCAGCTCTCCCAAGATGAGGAGTTTCCCAAAGAATAAAACCTCAGGTTTCATCCCTGATGAGCCAGATTTCAGAGGACTCAATCTCAGCCCATTTGGATCTCATACCCTAAACAAACCAAGATAAATTGGTGAGGGTTTTTTTGCTTACAGAACCATCTGTATGTACCTGGAAAAAGGAAGATGAAAATTGGCTGCCTTTTCAAAGGCTTATTCAAGACACTTTAGAGTCTTCTCTTCTTTCTACTGATCCATCAACATTTTCATAAACCAACTCATTTCTTTTCAGGCTGTGGGAGGCTCAATGAAATGGGATAAATCTGTTCAGATTCTTTTTAACTGGGAGAAAGTGAGGCAACAGCCACTCTTCCTAAAAATCTCTTTGGTGAAGCTGTGGCAGCCAGGGGAGCTCATTGAACCCTACCTAGAGCTTTCCAGGACATAAACTTAAGACAAGTGCTCATCTTCCAACCTGCTGCTTCCTGTGAAGATTCCTGCTTTTCCACTGAATCCTGCTCTGCAGTGGAAATGGAGATTTTGGTGTATCCCATGGCATCCTATTCCTGTGACTCAAGAATTCCTCTGATTTGATAAGATAAACTCTGCTTTGAGTTTATGCAGCAGGTTCTATGCCAGGGTGGCCCTGGAGAGGTTCTCTAGGAAGAGCTTATCCCTCCTCCCACCTCTCCTGCACCTCTCCAGTTTCTCCTCTGTCTCAGGCTTCATGCAGAGGGTACTTTGAACTGCCTGAAGTAGAAATCCTGTGCTCCAGTAATGCAAAGAGCACTGAACAGCAGGATCCTCCAGGAGCTGCTGGCTGACTTCCCTACTGACTGCGCTTCCCGACCTTTCCCTGAGGGTGCAGCCCCTTCTGCTCCATTTGGGCTCATCTGTCAGGAGCAAATTGGCTCTTCCAGAGCTGGAGAATGAGAAGTTGCTTAGCTGAAAGTCCCTGTGCTCCCTCCTCTCCCTGATGGCAGGAACTGCAGTGCAGTGCCCCAAGTTTCCTGGCTGGAATCAAAAATTTCTGCTGGGAATCCCAAACTGTTCTCGCTCACCTCGAGGCACTTGGGGCTTCTGCTGCCATGCTCCTGAGTACAGTCAGGGTTTGGAATGAAGTTCACACATTGCTATTGACC
This sequence comes from Rhipidura dahli, assembly GCA_013399225.1. Lineage (NCBI taxonomy): Eukaryota > Metazoa > Chordata > Aves > Passeriformes > Rhipiduridae > Rhipidura > Rhipidura dahli. The sequence continues at coordinate 13,093 of VXAC01004201.1, read as the reverse complement.
AGAAAAACAGAAGGATAAAAAGAGTTAAGGTTGTGGAATGACTGCTGTGAAATTGTCTGGTCCCTGCCATGTCCTTTGAGGAAAGCAAAGGCAATCCCAAACCAGCAGCTATAGCTAAGAGATCCTGTTCCATGGAATATACACTGTTAAATACATCTGTGGATCATGAAAATCAAAAAAAAATACTGACTTTTTTATTTATAACCACCTCTATAGTAAATATCATCCCCCAGACAGTCTCAGACAGACCCAGCATATTCGGAATTGTGGGGGAGTGCAATGTTTGCTACACGAGTTCCCAGGAATCAAAACAAGCAGTTGAGCATCAGTGAGGAAATGAAGGCCCCCTGTGCCAAAGGCAGACAGGGAGTAACCAGCTGTAGAGAGATCATGGCAAACACTGCAGACACATTTAATTTGTACAAGAGCAGTGCTGAAATCCTGCCACCATCACCCAGGAAAATCTGAGATTGAATCCAGTGGAACAGATACTCCAGCCCAGAGTGGGGGATCAGCCAGTGCTGAGAGTTTACAGACAAATCCTGTCGGAGCTGCATCCCAAATATCCACTGGTCCCATCCAGTGGTCTGCACAAAAATCTTCAAAATTACCCTGTCCCAGGACAAGGTGGGGAAGATCAAGGTTGGAATTTGCTGCTTTGCCTGGGGAACGTGGATAGAAAGGCACTGGGAGAGCATTTCTGTGCTCCCAGGAAGGTTTAATATTTTTTTCAAGCTTCCCAGCACCATGCTGCTAGGAAACATTTGCAGTAGAACTAAGGAGGGATGAAATATCTCACTGACTTGCACAATATCCCAGTGTTAAGCAAGGAGCACAATTGCTTGAAAGTCATCATTGCTGTCAAGAACCGAAAATATGGCAACATTCTCAATTAATTTTAAATTTCAGTGACTTTCATCCAGAATTTAAATTTTTTCTTTGGAAAACCAGAGAGCCCTTGCCTGGAAAAGCTCGGTGACAACTCTGTAATATCATTGGAAGATCAAAGATTTTGCTTTTAGTTAAAAAGGTGATCTATGTGGAAAGCAGCCACAACTTTTACTCTGTAGCAACATTTATTATTTATTGGCAATGTTAACAGCAAATAAAAGTAGTAAATACTGATTTTCGTGTTGTGAATCAAACTGAAGGAGAAATAATGCACTAGCTGAAGCAAAATAAATAAATATGTGTTATATCCACTCAAATTAAAGGAAGTCAATTAACCCTTGGATTTCTAGGACTGAATATGTGCTGAAGACAAGACACAGGTAGAGGTTGATCAGCAATATGAGAGCAATGGATTAGGAGGATAATTGAGTTTTAAATGTCACTAAACCAGTTCCAGGCTACTGAATTGGGTCTTCAAATACTTGGATTACGACGAAAATAGATTGAGTTCCTATACATCCATCTACATCCAGTTCTGAACCTGTCAAATGAATCCTCCCCTGTGGAAAAGATGAGAAATGCCATCATATTTAAATCACTTCACAGCACCAGAAATAGCCACACAAAGATCAGCAAACCTACTTTGGTTAAAAAGAGCATAAACTCAAAGAACAAAGTTTCCTGCCAGCCCTCCTCCTTCCTTTTCAACTTTTTCAAGACAAAAACATTTGCTGACATCAATTTGTTCTCCTGGTTTCTGTTGGTTTTACTGTTTAAACAAAGCAAAGAGAAATTCTTTCCCCTCTATACAGTGCAAATCACATAATTTTCCTCCTTTAGCCCTAATCACTCAAGAGTACAAATATAGAAAGTCACACTTTTAGTCACTTTTCTTTCTTTGATAGTTTACCGTGTCTGAGTTTCTGTTCTCCATCATGCAAGAACTTTCTTCTCTCATCTCTTTGTTCCAGCACTTGGAACAGCTTGAATTTGACAGATCAGATTTGGTGAGTGTTAACAAGCTAAAGTCAGCAAAACATTTTTCCAAATAGTTTCTTACAACTGTAGTGCTGTTAGACGAGTTTGGATGATTTTGGCAGCCACTGGAGAAATTAATTATTTTGCAGCAATTTGCAATATTTAAAAATTTCCTAATACAGGGTTTTGATGGAGTTTCCAATGCTGCAATTTATTTAAGATAATCAGACATTGCAGTTTCATTGTGCTGTGAGGATTCTTCCTCATTTTCTTCATGAGACTCATTTCATTTTTCATCTCTCCACAGTGAAAAGCCGTAAAAGAGAAGAACCCCCATCTCCTCCTTCCTTGAGCTTCACCCCAGCGTGGACATTGCCCTTATTTGTGAGCTGTGTGGGCTGGGGCACACCAAAGGCACGAGTTCTCCAGCATTTTATCCCTAATGGTGGCCAAGAATCGGTGTCAAGGAAATAAATAAAGGAAAAAAACCCAGTAGCAGGGTAAACACCCATTATATTCCCTGAGTTCACAGCCTCCTCCTGCTCCCAGATCCACCTGATCATCACAAGTTCTGGTTCCTTTTTTCATTGCTCACCCTGGCAGAATGTAATTTTATTAGAATTTTGATAACACCATTTTATTATCCTAGTAGAAAAAAAGAAATATTTCTGAATTTTAAGGGCAAGGTGAATTCATAAGAAAGAGTTTACATGTATCATAACTAAAATATATGCTCCAGTTCATGTGCAATTATGTGTTTGATTAGTCAAAGCTCTTTGTCTTCTTTGCCCAAGGTACAATTGGAGTGACCCATCTGGTTGCTGTACAAGAAAGTCTATTCTAGTGAATAATTTGAGACACTGGAGAAGGTAAAGTATCAAAGTTTCCAAATCCTGAGAGAAAACAGGGTGTTTGTGCTCTATTATTTCTAATTTTGTCTCTCAGGTTCCTGAATCTGTTTCTTGTAGAGAAGCCCGAGATGTCTTTGCCAATCTGCTGGTAAAATAAGGTCATTAAACTGTGTTAAATTTGGAGTCACTACTCCTGTGTGAAAAGTTCATTCATCTGTTTTAAAGGTCCAGGCAAGTCAGCTCACAAAACAATGCCTCCAGATAATTTGTATCTGGTCATTCCTGGAATTGTTTGGAAAGCAGATGTGCTATGCCAGGACAGTTTGATATTGCAACCAGCTGAGAGCATGTCCTCCAAAACCTTCTCTCCAGAGTAGACAAGAGCACTTGTTTGTTGGTTTTGGTTTTTTTATTTTTTTTTATTTTAAACTAGGAGTTTGGATTCAGTTAGGAATCTGAAATAGAATTCCCTGGTGTTTCCATTACCACAACAAATGGCAACAGACTTCAGAGCTGATAATGACTTTGGCAGATAAAGCAGCTCCTGACAAAACTCCCTGACCATCCCACGGGGGGAGTTTAACCACACAGTGACTCCACTGCAAATGGCAAACCGTGCAAATGCTGCTGTTCTCAGCCCTGAGGGTGATTTATTGCTCTTTTCCATAACAATGACACTTCCTCTCCTCAGTCTGGGAGTTGGTGGTGGAGATTCTGAGCTCCTCACCCACCTCTCACTCTCCAGGGAGGTTTCTACCAAGCCAAGCAAAGAAGACACCACCAACTTTCCTGCATCTCAGGAGGGAAGCGTGGCCTGGAAAGCTGCTAAAAATCAAACCCAGGGGATCCTCCTGAAGTCAAAGCTTTGCAGGACATGGGACAGTTTGGAGAGAAAACTCCAAGTAGGGATTGGCTGTGATCTCTGGATGAAGAGCTAATTCCCACTGGGATGGAGCAGGGAGTCAAACATTTCAAGGATGTGTTTTACACTGCTCAGGTCCAGGAAGCTGCTCTGCCCTAATAACCTCTGTGATTTTTTTTTGTGTGGTTTTCCACTGGAAAACTTTAGTTTGCTTCCAAAAAGTGTCTTGTATGTCAGTGTCTAACCTTCTCCAGCCAAAATAGAGGTTTCTTCAGCCAAAGGAAAGATTCAGTATGATGGTTTCTTTTATTTCTTTGAACTTCAGTAGATGACTTAGCATCTGAACATCTTTTTCTTGCAGTTTAATTTTTTTTCCTTAGAAAAGTACTTTTCAAGGACTCACAGAGAGTTGAAAAATACACAAAATATCTCTAAACTCAATTCATTTCACATCTGTATGACTGGAAAAATATAGATATGTCTAAAAACCTTACCGTGCACAGAAAAAGAATGTGGGGAAAACCTTGCTTGATATTAAAGTTGCTTTGTAATAACCTCATTTGTCAAGTTTTAAATAACTTCTGAGGCTTTTGAGATTAAAAGCTCAAATCTCACTCCCACTCTCCTGAACTTCCTATTGAACACACTGGAAATAGATGGCACATGCAGCATTCTGATAACACCTGACTCAGGCATTGTAAACAGAGCTGAACAATGAATTTTTAGAACAATCAGGTGTTTTGTCTTTATTTTTTTCCTTTCTGTCTCAAGCCAGGCTTTTCCATACTTTATTTAACAGCCAAATTTCAAACTCAGAATTGCTGATCTTACAAATGCTGGTACAGAAACTGTTGGCCTTTTGTGAGAACACAAAATGCCAACCTGCAACAAATTCAGTAATTTGAGACTGAAGAGATGCAGCCAACAAGAAATTCTGGAGTGTTTTTATTTGGAGAGAAGCACGTTTATCCCAAAATATTTTGCTCTGATGATCAGTTAAGGACTGTGAGCGACATTTCCTCTGATCCTGACTGAAATCAGAGACTTCCTTTCCCTTAAGTGTGAGACTTGTGCTACAGGAAAATAGCCCAGAGCAGCAGAATAAGGCAAATGCTGTGAAACGTCAGTGAATGCTGGAGCTGCTGAACAGCTATAGGGAAGAAAAACATTCCTAAAATCAAGGAGTGCTTAAAAAAAGTAACAGGGTAAACAGAAAAAAAAGGAGAAACTGTACGGATCTAGCAAAGAATATATTGGGAAGCAAGTGATAAAAATAGGATGCTACAGAGCAGTAGGAGGAGGTGGCTGTAATTATTAAATGGATGTTGGGAAGAAATTCCCAGAAATTGGCCAAACCAGAAATCCTACAAATTTAGAGTTGGGGCTCTGGTAGATTTGGCACTAAAGTAAATTGTTCTTATGATTTTAGTAAACAGTCTAAGGGGTCTGCTGTGTTTGTAGAACACTCCTGAGATAAAAGCCTGGCTCCTTTACCAGCTCTGTTCTACAATTTATTGTCATGACCAAGGCCAGGAAATCGAGGTCCCTTCCCCGAGCCCTCACGTTGCTTAACAAGCCACCGGTACCAGATGAAACCCTAACGAGTCAAATCTCATCCATTTCAACCTGGTGGAAACAAATTGCTTTTTGATTGAGGGAAATTACACAGCCTAATTCACCCTCGTGAAGCTTCAGAGGGAAGAGCCAACCAACATCACCTCCAACTCGTCCGAGATGTCACCCTTGAATTGCTGTGCTTAAAACCCGGCGTGTTTTGGTCGCAGAAGGTCAGAAGTGAGGTGGGCAGAACATGCAGCCCTTATTGAGGCAGCAGCTGAGGTGTTGGTGCAGGTCCCAGCTGACAGCACAAATCTCACTGGGAGCATCTTCTGCACGATTTGTTCGCTTAAGGAGAGGAATGAAAAACAGCACAAAAGAGGGGTGGTTGTGATTCGGGCTCCCCTGTTTTCTCTGTTTCATGCAGATGGTTTGGGTGAGAAAAGAGCTGTTTCTGATTGGGCTAAGCAGATTTTGGAGATATTCAGTGGTTTCTGTCCATTTGTTTGTTTTTTATATCTATTTATTGTGTTTCAGTCACCATGGTTTCCTTCCTTGAAGTCTCTTCGTACATCACCTCTTTTACAAGCCCCTCAGTCTTTACCTTCCAGTGTGTTTGAAAATGGGGTTGGTCATTTCAGGGCTGATGCCAGCAGGTACCTCTGGTCTGACAGAATTCAGATTAAAAGTGTGATGGAAGTAAAAGGAAATCTATCCTCATCCAGCCCGATCTCCAGAATAAATGCTCCAGAATTCCTTTAATATGATGATGTTTCCTATGGAGATGTGCAATGGTGTCTGGTGTTAAAAACTGCTCCTCAGTATTTGATTTTATTTTTTTAAAGAGGAGAGAAATTTTAATGCATTTTTTGTAGAAATTACCAGATAATCAAGTTTTAATCAAAATATTTTTTTGTTTGTTTTTGCTATTCTGTCTTAGCATAACACACCATGTAAAAACCAGTGACTGTGCTTATCCCTTTCTATTTTTATCTAGGATACATCCCTTTCTTTTCTATTCCTGGTTAGAATATTGTGCTTAACTGAAGTCTTGAATTTGAACCTTAGATAATATCAGGATATTTTTTTCTTCCAAATGATTATTAAGCTACTTTTATTAGCTGCCTAATTGGAAGGAGATCCTGTTTTCTATGCACTTTTGATAGGTTGCTTTCCCTGTCTGGATCATATCTCTATCTCTATATAAGGATAGAACATCCAACTGCTGAAAAATAATAATGTGCAGTATAATTATTATAATTTCCAGCCCAGTTTGGAAAGAGCAGGTAGCTCAAAGTGCATCTGTATTTAAATAAGAGAGGATATAAAATATCCCCTAACTGCAAGAATATTAAAATGATTCTGCTCTCTGCCATTGGATTGTGGAAGTAATTTCTGTGGAGTCAGGAATTAAGTGATTATTGTAGCAATTGCTTTGCACGAGTCTTGGCCATAAAGACTTACAAATCACAATGTGGGAGAGTTTTTAACTGTAACATCTCACATTGCTTTCATCACATTCAGTAAAATGTTTGATTCTTCCATGAAGATGCAGCAGGACGTGTGCCTTCATTATCTCCATGGCCCAGACACATCCCGTGAGGGGAAGGTTTTAAATCCTCCCAATGATGAGTTTTTCCCATATTTCCCTTATTCCTTTCAACAGATTTCCCAATTCCCACATTCCAGAGGAAATTCTTGGAAAAGAGTTTAACAAGGAAGGCTATCACAGCTTTTTTCTGGCAAAACTTGTGATGTGTTCATTTAAGGACATGGAGCTAAACCAGGTAAGATTAAAAACACTGCAGATGTTGTGCATCCCACCACACTCAGACTAATGCTGATATTCATATTCTGGATGATAACAAAGGACTTTGGACTTGAATAACCCTTGTGGGTCCCTTCCCACTCAGGATATTCTGTACTGAATTTTTTATGGTGCTGAAATTTCATTTACCAAAGTGAACAAAAGATTTAATCATTTCAGAAGAGCTACGTAATCAAATGGGATTTTATTTTTTATCATGACAAATCCTTTATTAGAATTGCTCTATTGCATGATAAACTTTTCAAATTCTCAACATGTCCTTTCATTTTGCATGTTTATGGAAATTATTTTATTTTCATTCCTATATAAAAAAAAATCATTTAATGGTCGAATGTATACTAAAAATATTTAAAAGGGGTCAAATTGTTGTGGGCTCCTTAAAGATTGCCAGGTTTGGCTGGTGGTTATCAGGCACGCTGGTTAGACAAGAAACAGAGTCTGATGGGACAAAACTAAATTCCCAGAAGGCAGAGATGGGGTTAGAAGACAGAATTACCTTTAAGGAGAGTCTCTGACTCAAAACTACATAACTGGATGGATTGGGGTCGAGAGAGGAGTGATGTGGCCTGACTGGCAACAGGAGTTCCTTTAATTGACATGACAGCTGTCCTCCAGTTGCTATTCCTTGAATAAATTATTTGATTTGATTAGTTTTCCATCAGGCTGCAAGATGAGATGAGGCTTTATATTAATTCTGAGAACACTAATTTATTTGTACTCCCATGACGACTCATCTGCCCCACCTGCAAATGCTTCCAAGTCAATCTGAGCATGTTTATTTACCTGAAAAACCTGCCTTTCTGCTGGCTTTTCAGCTTTCCAAACTAGTGGTTATTATTTTAGGTCAGGCTGCTGTGGCCTGTCTGATATATTCATGTCTTTGGGTGGTATCTGTTCAGCTCTGGGCTGGGGTTCTTGGAACAGGAATAGGCACCGTTTGAACTTCCAAGGTTGTTCGGGGTGTTCTGATTTATTAAGTCAGGTTTTAACCGAGTGGGTGTTTTCACTTCTTCCAGATATCCTTGAGAAAGGTGGGAATGAAATGATGGGAATTTATCAGAGCAGATGAAAATCATTGTTTGCCTGCTGGAGAGGTGAAAAGAACCTGGACTGGTGCTCGGAGTTCTCACGAAAGTCAGTGGGATTTAAATAAACACAGACAACAGGGTAATGCCCTTGGAGGGTATTTCTGTTTCAGATGAATCCTCCCATTCTGCATTACCACCTGTGCCATCCCTTGTCTGACAAATTAAAAAGAAGCATCACAGATATTTTAATAAACACCACGGAGGGCTGCCAATATTTTAAAGGACAAGGAGGTGCCACAGATTATTGAATTCTGGAGTAATGAATAAGAACTATAAAATATTTCAGCCTCTGAGCCTTGTTGAGTGGCACAATTCATCCCCTAAAAACAAATCAATAAATGCAAAACAAAGTAGAAGGATATTTAAGAAAACAATAACCGAGCTGTAACATGCTTATTGGAAGAAGGACCAAAGAGAAAATGATAATTTGGATGTTCACCTGTTGTTATGCTGCTGAAAAGTCGAGCAAGAATGGACAGAAAATATCATGAAAAAACTCTGCCCCATAGGAACTTCGCTATCAGTTTACAAAAAGCCACCACTAATCCTGACTCCTTTATATAATTCTGTTGACAGCTTTTATCATATTCCCACGAAGCAGTGAGCGATGTTGACGGAAAGGATTCGGGCGTGTTTCCATTATTAATATTGTGCTGGGTGTCTATGAGTACTTTAATATGAGAGCTTATAAAAACCCACTTCTAGAGTTTTAAACTTGCTTCCTTCCCTTCAACACTGTTAGAATCTGTTTTCTGTGTCTTTTATTTGGGGAGATAAAACATTTAGTTTTCAGTCAGTGGAACCCTCTCTAAATACACTATTGACATCTGCTGTCAGCTGACATCTGCTCCATAATTAACAATCCAGCTGTTACCACGGTTTTATCTAAAGAAAATCAGTTTATTGTTTGATGTTCCAGATAAAAATTATGACTTCTTGACTTCCCTTTCTCATCTTCAGAAGGCAGAGTGTTTTCCTCTGATGTGGATGACTCTGCTGATGTGTGCTGGGTGTTCATTGACTTCTTAACTTCCAAAGTTTCACCCCTGGCACACTCCTGTTCCAGCTCTTGATTTGCCTCCTTTTTGCCCCAGAATTTCAGTCTCTGCCTGGCTCCCCAGACACTGGCACTGATCTGGAGATCCCTCTCAACAAACCTGATCCTTAAGTGAGTAATTAGAAGTTAAATGAGTTTAATCTTCAAGGTCTATGTCTCATAGTGGACAACACTTTGTTGCTGAATTGTACTTGAAAAGCAGAATTTACACTAAAAAGTGGGAAATGGAATTAGGAAAGACCTTCAGATCCATCTTGTCTGTTGCTTTATCTTTAAATACCATCCCTCCTCTTTCCCCATGTGTCTCATCTTCCCCTGTTCCAGGCATTTATTCCAGGATTTGTCTTCCTAGTAGAATCTTGTCTGGTTGACATTTGTTTTCTTGCAACAAACCACTCTGATTTTACTCTACTATCTCCTCTCTTACCTAAACTTCTGAGAATTGTCAAATTTGCTGCTTTGTGGTGACTTTACCACAAGTTTCCAGCTTCCCCTTCTCCAGGGCGAGGCAGGAAGATTCAATCCCTGTGTCATTCTCTGCTGGACCCCCAAATCAAGATCAGTGACTGTGAACACAACTAAATTTTGGTGAAACCCCAGCAAGAAAACCCCAAAGCCTTTCTGATCTCGAACAATCCAAAAGGACTTTCCAATTAATCCTAACTTTTGCTACGCTTCCTTTCAGTAAGTGGTAGACTCTTGATTTAGATAAATCAAGAAAAGAAAAACCTGTGGCTCTTATTGTCATGGTGCAGATCTCTGTCTAAAAAAAAAGTGAATTAATTTTTCCTAGATTGCCAAACAACCATTGGCTGCCAACACAGTATTTGAATTTCACTGCAGCAAATGAATATTGATAAGAAGTTAAAGTGCTCCCAAACTCTTCCAAAGTGCTTGGTGTGAAATTCCCTGTGCCCTCAGAGGTGTGTGGGTTTTGATGGAAACATCAGAAATCTCCTTTGATTATTGTCCAAATAGGAACTGGAAATATTTTCTAATTTAGAAATGTGTCACTGGTTGGAACTCTTTGATTAAAATCTCTCATTTGGCAACGTGCAAGGCGGTGGCTTCTGGCTGGCAGAGGAGGTTTTGCTGTCAAAGGTAACTCTGGAGGTGGCAGGAGATGATGATTGTTGGAGATGAATATGCAAATTGAGAGTTCAAGCCCACAAGAAATATTGTGCCCTGGGAATTGTTCCTTTGTTGTTTTCTCTCCTCTTTGTTTTTGGGGAGAGAGAGTCAGGAGGCTTGGAATGGTAATTGTGGGAAGTGTACAAAATATCCTGAGTAACATCTATTGTATAAAGAATATTTCTGGAGATTATAAACTGGTGAACAGGCTGCAGTTTAATGGAAAGGATAATTGAAGTTGCAGCAAATATTTGGGGGGGGTTTTACCTTGTTTTGTTTTGTTTTAGGACTGCCTTTTCTCCTTATTTCTGTAAAAGAAGCTGAAGTCCCCACTTTATAAAACAGTTCTGAATAATTTATATAATGAGCTGATAGAAACAAAAGTGGAATTTGTAACTCAGTGATATTTCCCTGCTTTTTCTGCAAGAGGATGAGAAGAGTTATTTGAAAAAATTAACTGCAAAAAGGAGGGCTAATGGGACTCGGTGTAAAATGTGTTTCATGGGAAGTATTAATAGGAGCATGATTTGATTACATAGAATATCCATTGCTGTTTGACATTTAGTGCATATTTCCAGGTAAAACCTGATTTTAGCAGACATTTGCCGAGGTATTTGGAATTCTCTGCTTCCTCCAACACACATGAAACCCTCTGCCTGCCTGGAAGGCTGACATGGAGCCCTCAGTTAAAGAATCATTACCTTCAGTAAGTATCTTTTAACTCTTGTGTGGGGTTGGGGGCTCTTTTTGCTTGCTAATTTTTGTCCCACGTGTGTTTATGTGCAACAACTCATTTTCTACCAAAAAAAAATCTGCTTTAAACACGACTGACTCTTTAAAAAAATGAAAAAAAAAAAGAGACGTTCAGGTGACTTTACCGAGCCCCAGCATCCCAGATCTGCCTAATGCCTCATCCTTTCCATTAAACTTCAGCTTGCTAACCAGTTTATAATCTCAAGAAATGTCCTTTATACGATAGCCTGGTGAGATTTTCCCTGCCATGAACCCTCCCAAGCCAACACTTTGCTCTCAATTTTATCTCTCTGCCCACTGCACATCTCTGCTTTATCCCATTTGTTGCACAACATTCACTGGAGATAAATACAGTGTGAGTATACATTGAATTTCCTTTGGATGGCACAGCTCAGGAGTGACCTTCAGTTCTCCTGTAATCTCATTGCAGGGAGTATCTTGGGCAGAAATTACAGAACTGGGTGAATTACACCGAGCTGTGCTGGCCTGGAGATAACAACAAACTGAATGTTTGAGTTCATCCCACTCCCTTGCAATCCATTTGCTCTTTCTAACATCAGCCCAGGGCATCAGAGGGGCACAAGGGGAGGTTCAAGGTAGCCTGGGGAGGCTTTGTCATCTTTACACCTAAAAATGTGTAATAATAACAGGGAAAAGTTTGATTCCAGAACAGCTTCGATGTGTTAAGCTGAGATCAGAGCTCGTTTACTGCTGAAAATGTGGTTTTAAGGGAGAAGCTTTGCAAACTGGAAGGGGTTTTAATCCTTCAACCTGCTTATGGCAGGAGTTTCTGCAGAAATGACAGCACGGGATAAATCTCATCCCTATTTTTCTCAAATAGATGGTTGTGAGCTCATTCTACACTCCAAGTTATGTTTTCAGGTGGAATTTCAGGTGAAATCTGAGGTAAAGAGGGATGGGGTCAAATCAGGGAGTCACATGATGTCACTGATAGTGTTTCTGAATAGAAATTGCAGGGTTTGACCCCATTTATAATTCAGCCAGGAGAGATTTCTTGCAATTCTGTTCTCACAGTGGCAAATTTTGTGCTTAAATGGGGACAGAACTTTAGACTCCCACAAAAAAAAAAAAAAAAAAAAAAAAAAAAAAAAGGAGGTGTTTAACAAGTGAACCAGTGAGCTGGTAGCTCTGGTCTGGAGAAAAGGAGAATCAGGGGGGACCTTGTGGCTCTGCAAAGGAGGGGGCAGCCAGGGGGTGGTCAGGCTCTGCTCGCAGGGAACAGGGACAGGAGGAGAGGGAACGGCCTCAGGCTGGGCATGGGGAGGCTCAGGGTGGAATCAGTGGGAATTTCCCCATGGAAAGGGAGGTCAGGCCTTGGTAGGGGCTGCCCAGGGAGGTTTGGAATGCCCATCCCTGGAGGTGTCCAAGGAATCCCTGGAGGTGGCACTCAGAGCTCTGGGCTGGGATAAGATGGGGAATGGGCACAGCTTGAACTCCATGGGCTGGGAGGGCTTTTCCGACCTGAATGACCCTGGGATTCCCAGATCCATGCTGGGAACAATTTCAGTGCAAATCCACTCAAGATCTGCCTTCTGGAGAGTGTGCAGAGTCAGCATTTCCTCTTGGAAAAAATGACGTGTGATATAAACCTGTGAATTTTATAGATACACATGTGATATATCCACGTGAAATATCCATGTGAAATATACATGTAATAGATATATGATATAATTTCTGATTTCTAAGACCTTGTATTTGTGCTCAGTAATGCTATTTTTATGGATTCCTGAATGGCTTCTTGAATTATGTCATTATTTAATGTCAAAGGAGTGGGGAGTTCAAACAAACCTGCTGCATGTTTCCTCTATTATGTGTTTAGGTTGCCTTTATATTAAATATTGAATTTGTTGCTTAATAAGAGGTATATGTGATATATAAATGTGATATGTGCATGATATTTATGTATTTGGTGTACATGTGATATACATGTGATATATACATGTGATATGTCATATATACGTGTGGTATATACATGTAATATATACATGACATTTATGTGATATATATGTGATATATGCATGTGATACACATGATATAGATATGTGATATATGTGTGATATATGTGTGATATATATG
>VXAC01004199.1:388342-444701 GCA_013399225.1 Rhipidura dahli | reverse complement strand
CGCCCCGGGGCAGTGCCGCGGGATCAGCGCTGGCGCTGCCCGGCCGAGCCCCGCAACCCCGGCCCGGCCGGGGCCAGCCCCACCGCCACCTTCCCGCGCTCCTGGGCCGCTGTCGCGTCCCCTCCAGGCACTTTGCGCTGCCCAACCTGCGGGGCCCGGGTACAGCCGGCGGCCCGGCAGCATTCCCCGCACCGACCCCGGCTCCCCAAGTTACATATTGCTTTTTTCATACTGAGAAACGCCAGATGATCCCGCAGATACAGGGAAGAGGTTATGCAATGTTAATTCAATGTGGCTGTCGGTCGTACCGTTCCTCACGGTTTTGCATAGGAAGAAACTCTTCTCGTTATTTAAATATAAAGGCTGGAGAAGGTGACTCAGAGGGGCTGCTACACTTGCATCGAATAATAACAAAACCTCCGGCTACTGAAAACAGAATGGGCTTCCTATGGATTTTGGACAGTGCTGATCTGAACCTAAAACACTTGGCTAATGTTCAGCTTTTATCTTTCTGGCAGCAGGTTAAAATAATCCAAACAGAAGTTGAGTATCTACTGGAGCAGCCAGCTGGCCCTAACCCAGCCCCCTCGGTCCCACTTTGTGCCCTTCTCAGATTTCATACATAAAGGTTTGCAGTCAGGGTTGGTTATGGCTTCTTGTTTATGCTCTCAGCTATTCTTCACAGAAGGATTTGACAGCGATGAGAAAGACTTAGGCTGATCTTTTAAGCTGAAAAGGCACGACAGATTCATGACCTTATAAAATAAGTACTCTCTTCACCTCTGCTAGTCCAGATTCCTTCTTTGCATCAGAAATAAGAACCTCACAGAGCCAGACTGGCAGCTGTCAGAACTGCATGTCTCTATTTACATCTGCCCACAGCTCTTTGTGGCTTTGCGCCAGCAGCTCTCACAGAGAGCTTGGGTGCTTGGGAAGAATTTGGGAGATCCTGCTCTCAGTCACAGTCATGACAGTACTAAGTAATTTTTTTTAAACACTGACTTACACTTGAAGAAATGGGAGCAGGTGGGACTACAGGGCAGAGCATCCCAGAACAGGGATGCTGATTTTGCTTTAGTCCTGGTCTTTGCTTCAGACATGCTGGGTTGATGATTTTCAGGATTTATCATTATGTGTTTGATCTCTCTTCCCCCTGCTCCACTATTTACAGCTTCCATATCTGTAATAACTGAATATAATGAAATTCATCTCTTTTATAAAACATTCTTTGTATGGCAGCTAGATATTAACACTGAGACCAAAACTGGCCATATGGAGTATGCCAACAATGGATTAGTAAAATCCTTAGTATTTGGTGACCTAATCTCAGAAAATATTTCAGAAATCTTAGAGAAAATCATCTCAGAAAGTATTTCAGATCTCTAAGAAAGTGTTTTTCCTCTATAACAGCTCACCCTTATAGATACTTGCAAAAGAAACTCTAGACAAAAAACCTTGTATATACAGGTCTCAACAGCTCTGCTGTAACAGTATCAGCACTGTTCCCAGAGCACAGTTACATCGTGGTTGGTCTTGAGCTCTACAGATTTGCAGCATGCTGACTTTTTAAATCTATTGCTGAAAAGATGTTAAAAATTAACATGAAATATTCTATCTATTGCACAGTAAGATTTTGAGACAATCTCACCCCCTTATCAAAATGCATGTGTCTGCTACACTGCTTTTGGAGGGAATGCTGCTCTAGCACAGTGAGACACTTTGGATACAGGAACATCTGTGTACATCTGGAGTGCAGGCAGTAAAACCAGGCATGACTGTGATTTTCTTTAGTTCAAAGAAAGGCTGAAGTAACTCAGTCCATTTCAACTCATTCCCATGGGCCTGGTTCAAAGCCTTATTAAGAAAGCTTCTAAAGGAGTAGCTCAAAACCCACTAGAAAGAGCCAGTCCTCTTCCCTTGATGTAGGTGGGCTTTGGTTCAGCTCCTGCAACCCAAAGACTGAAGTGACACTGAAACCAGCTCAGGGGTGTCTGTGGCTGTATCTTTCTGAGTCCAGACACTACTGATACCTGCACTTTGGTGCCTCACAGCATGAGAGTGCTGCAAAAGGCACAGTCTCAAGAGGTACAGTGAAGTTTCAGGAGTTACTGAATGCTTCTCAGTGACTACAGTTCCCCCAATAAACAACAGAATCACTTTCAAAATATCTAATTTCTGTTACCTATTATTCTCCAAACACATTCTCACAGGACAGACACACACACAGATGAGAAAAACATCCACTGAAGGAGAGGATTCTCCTTCAAAATCAACAGGTTAACTGAGTTTGCTACACTGAGTACCCTTGCTAAAGCTGCAGCTGAAAGGCAGGCTGCTGCAGCAGCTTGTCTGACAAGCCAGCTTTAAAAAAAATAGAGAAACTCACCTTTGCTGTCAGAAATCAGATGAATGGAGAAGAACATTTCTCTTGCCCCCACAGGCTCTCTCAGCTCATGCCATGTCAGTAACATGCACTGAGCTCAGAGCAAGTCTCCCCTTTCCAAGCCAGATCCTTTCCAGATGTGAGCAGCAGAATTGGAGAGAGTAACAGGCAACCCTTTACCAGTGAGAGCTTCCTGCACTTCCCAGCGAAATTGGAGAGGAATTTTCCAAAGTCACCATATGTGAAAATGTGAGTAGGAAAGAAGAAGCAGCTATGGCCTGAATATAAAGACTTGGGAAATAAACAATCTCCCATTACTTTTGTCAACACAGTTTGCAAGATCTGTGAGTGAAGCCAAAAGCCAGCATGCAGGAATTGGCAGAATAGAAGCAGAGACAGTGTGCATGCTTTTGCATTTCACTGCAGGACACTGGAGCTGCACTGTTACTGCATCTTTGAGTTTAGCTGCATTCAACCCAAATCTGAATCCCAGGTGGGAATGTCCTCCCATTCTCTGGGGGTCTGGTTCAAATTAGCTAGGAGCAGACAGATCAGCAGTTTTTCCTGCATTTTATCTCCCTCCCCTTTAACTCTCCCTCCTTTTCAACCCATCAACTGATCTTCGGGGACCAGGGATCCATAGGCTGAAACTAAAAATGTCTTGGAGGCAAAGTCCCCAAATTTTCTGTAACACCCCATCCATTCAATCTCTTTTCTATCTTCTATACCCCACATTAACAGCACTAACATCAGAACCTTCCACCACACACACACATTCAGCCCAGAAGCCTCACATTTCTTATTTGGTGAAAAGAACAGGAACATGCAGTTGTTAACAGCATGCTCCAAGTGCAGCAATACTCCCAAGAAAGCAACACAGCTTTTTGTCCCTGACAGTACTTACTATATTAAATACAAAGCCACCTGTTTTGTGAGTGCCCCACAGTGCTCCTTACCGTACCTCCACAAAACCTGCAGAAGATCTGTCCTCACCAACAACACGACCTTCTTTCTGAATTCCAAAGAAGGAAGGGACACTGATTCTTTCCTCTCCACTCCAGCTGAACTAAAGTCTAAAGCAATTAAGTTATTTCCTCCCTCTCTTCATCCAGGCTTATATCAACTGGAACTGATCCCCCTGTGTGCCACGTGGAAGTTTCAAAAGTTAGAGTGGGAAGCGTGTTTTTACTGAAACAAAAATAAAAACAAAACAAAGCTGGCTGCTTTTTCCTAGTGACTCAGAGATCCAGGACACATTTGCCTGCTATGCTTTCTGCATTACAGTACCCTGAGTCCATACAACAAAATGTGCACAATTTTTTCAGGGAGGAGGAGTAGGGGGATTACCTCACTCACTACTGATGCCAGAGTAGCCCACGAGGGAGAGGAGGTGACCAGCATTCACCCTTCCCCAAAAGTGCATTTGTATCTGTGTTTTTAATGTAGAAGTATAGTAATTAGCTGTCAGGTAGCATCTAGAGGAACTACAGGGCATTATAAAAAGCAGGGCACTGTGCCTCCTTTAGTGGGGAAACAGAGGCACACAAGAGTCAGACACCAGATACCCCATGTGCAGAGGTAACACACCCATACACTGTGCTACAAATTACTTGTACAGGCTTTTTTTCCCCTCCAAGCTTTTACTTCTTCCACATCTTATCTCCTCCATCAACATATCCCAGACTCACAGTCTCCCTTCTCCAGGCCCAGTGCTGCATTTCCATCATCCACACAAATTCCCAGGAAAACCAGAGCTGGAGTCAAATCTCTCTAAAGGTGTTCTGACACACCGGTAAGCCAAAGGCTGCATGTACCTGCCATGGTACATGGACTCAGCAGCCACTGTTTCTGTTCACTGAAGCTTTCTGGAGCTTTCAGAGCAAAGAATTTCCATTGCAAGACTCACAGCACAGAATTAGCTGCGGGAAACATTTCCAGTCAAACTTGAGTCTCCATACTCTTGCATGTCCCCTGCTGCTGGGCCTGCGTGCTGGCTGCAGCCTGCATGAAGAAACATTTCCAGGTTTGAAAACTGAAGCTGAAGACTCAGTTTAAACTTTGGTATGATTATTTCTTCAGCTCACAGAGATGGCAGAGAACCAAGTCCTTGGGCAAACAGCTGCTGGGACAACTGTGATAGACAGCGTGTGTCACAACAGTGCTTTACCACAGGCCTGGCACACAGCACCCTGTGCAGGACACAACTTGCTGCATTGCCCAGCAAAAAAGCCCCTGTGGTGGTCAAGGACAGCCTTGGCTACCTTGAGCTCTTAGATTTCAAAGAAACTCTTGCAGACCTCGGCATCAGGCCATGTCCAGGGCCAAGCTGCACTATGCAGGATATTCCATGTGAGACCTGCTCAGCTCTGCAACTACTGTCACTGTCCTAAACAGGCTCAATTTAGTTGTGATATGATAAGCTCAAATAACAGACATGCCAGTCAAACAGCAACATGGCAGAGAACAAAAGGTATAAGCAGATCTACTGAGCATGGGCTCCAAGAACAGTGGTTCTCCAGGCATCAGCTCACTTGCAATCTGCATGAGGTGAGGCACAAGGCATTCTGAAGGTTTTAGTTGTATCTTAAAAAGTAACAAGAGGTTTTCACTCTCACCTTTCTTTATCTGATTAAGACTCTACAGAAATACTGGCATTCCTGAAGTGCTCACTGCTATGTGCTGGTATTGTGCCTTTATATAAAAGGAGAGAGAAAAAAATCATTAAAATTCTTCTAAGTAACATGCAGTCATTTTGCTTCAAAACATGAATAATCAAAACACAAAGAATAAAAAGGGGTTTTGTCTCCAAAGCAGGAAGGGAAGTATTTTTCAAACCTAAGAATTCAAACAGTGCCTGGCCACGAGCCTATTGGCATCTGTGTCTTGATCCAAATGAACTCTGAAATGTCTGTTCTCCCAGGGGACATGCAGTGTTTGAAAAAAAAAAATTTAAAAATCCATGACTGCTTTTAATCTACCTGAAATATGGGATACAGACACAGCATATTTTGTATTTGTTTTATACTATCCATGTTCCTTTTAGCCTGCTGCAGCATTATTAGGATGTTTCTGTTCCTGTATCACAGCATATAACTAACATTTCCCAGAAGACCCACCCAGGGCCATACAAAGCCATCTGCTTTCAAGTTAGCAACGAATTCTTCTTACAGATACAGGGTACAGAACAGCTCACACTGTCACTCCAACAAATTACACTGCTGTTTATTTAAGTAATAAAGGCATTTGTTCCAAACAGTTGGGTTTTTTTCCAGCATTTGTTCTCCACATGTGGTTTGCTTCCTCAAGTGTTGATTTTTCGTAGTTAAGAGACTTTTCCCTGCCTTTTATCCACCAGGCTAATTGCATTCTTCCCCTTTTCTGCTTAACGAGAGCTGACATGCAGTGCTCTTGGTGCTCTGCAGAACAGGAAGCGATGGATTTCCTGTTCCAAGGAGGTAAGAGTTGAATCTGACCTCAGATGAATTGGACATATGGGAAATGGACAAAAGCAGCCTTGACTGTCTATAATCTTTTCTATCCTGAGAGGGAAGATGTAGTCAAGGCCCTTTATCCCATCCTCCTGTGTCTTGAAATGTTCTTTTGCCCAAAAACCAGCTCTTTCACCCAGCTGCCACAAGCTGTGCTCAGCTGTTCACAGCCTCCTCACTGTGCTGCTTTCCAGAGAGATCCCACCCTGCCCTGCACCAGGACTTGCTGTACACAGGCAAAGCCTCCACGATGGCACCTGCCAGACTGTGGCACACATACATGGCATTTCCAAAAGCAAGTGTAGGGTTCTGCACTGAACCTATTTCTGATTAGGCAAAGCAGCAGAACTGAAAACACAAAACTCAAGTAAAAGTTTACAAATAAAAGCTGTGCTCCAAAACCAAAGCATTCACTCTAACTCCTGCAAGCCAGACCTGCTGAGTCAGGTATCAGCTCTGCACACTGGCTCCAGGTGACAAATCATTTGCTTCTCTTGCTTTTTTTGTTATAGGGAAAATTCTAATATGCAAGAATTACATGTATTTTGCAAAAGAAAATAAAGGTAAGAGAAACCTGACAACACCTCTGGCTGTCACATTTATTAGAGCTGGGAAAAAGCCCCAAACCAAGAGCTGGCAAGGGGTACTCACTAGAGTCCAAGAAGAAAGAACAACCCTCCCAAGTATTTTAATGTCTAAAGCTGAGATTTCCCCTTGTGTGAGCTGGGAGTCTGAGAACACCAAACCCTCTGCCTACCAGATTACAATTTATTTTTTTTCCTTCACACAAGGCCTTTGAAACCAAAATTAAAGGACTGCTATGTTCAGTGACTGGACACCTTTTGGTACCTCAGTCTTCCTTTCTAATTCTGCCCCCAAGGAATCCAGTTAACATAACACAATTGCAGTAACACATACACTTCATTAAAAACACAGATCTAGAGCTACAGGCGATTTTAGCTGGAGAAAGGAACTTAATATTGCTTGGGCAACACAGCATTAGGGAGTGAGAAAGAAAACTTTTGTAGCAAGATTTCCAAAATTGTACAGACTTAGGTAATGCTTTGAGTTATGTGAAAAATGAGTAACAGAACTTAATATTGTCAAAAACTGCTTTGTACCACAGAGCTTTTCCTCATGAGAGTAAATTAATTCTATCCACTGTAATATTTATTCAAAGTTGCCATATTCTAAGACTGCAGAATGTTCATGGAGGATCTGGGATTTCTAGAAAAGACACCCCCCCCACCTCACTCCCAGAAAAATCAGAGGAACTGTTATATGTAAAAATTACTCATCAAGTTATAACACAAAGATGGTGCTGAAAGTGAAGAAGCAATACAAGACAGATTTCTAAATAAGACATTAGTAGGTAGGTGGGGTAAACACACGACTTTGTCCTTTATTCCATCTCCTTAAATCCTGCAGGAGAAATAACCAGTTCTCCTAGCTGCAGGCTGTGCTAACCTCTGCACTACTCCCTCTACCTACTGCTGATGGGAATTGAAGGTTTAATCTGGGATTTCTATGTTAGGACATTGCATGTGCAGAGGCTCAAGCCTGAAAACCCCAGGCCTGTGCAAACCCAGATTTCTCTGAAGGTCAGGGCCTCAGCCTTGGATATTATTTCTCTTGGTGGCAAACAAACTCCAAAGTTATTTTTGCACTTTTTTTCCCTTCATATTTCTGTGCAACTTTTCCCTCTTAAAAAACTTAATCTCACTCTTCAGTTGAGCACATCTTACTTGAACTATTATTGGGATGGACTACTATTATCTATGTTATCTTGTTTACACTTCAAAATTCATTTGCTGCTTTAATTAAGCAGAGGCCAAAAGTATGTTTTATCTGTGCTCAAAATTCTTAAAAAGGGCATGTTCTTAGCTTGCATAACTGACATCTACTCAGAGTTCTGGTAGTATCAGTAATTCAAGAGGAGGAACAAATTGTTTTCTGTACAGAATTACTGCTGCAATCCTGTAATTCCCCTTTGTTTTAACCCACAAGCCAAATGGCAAGAACTTAGGAAAAAGCAGTGGATACAACAGCAAGTGTTACTTTACAGAGAGTTACACACTGCTTTCATTTGAGAGATATGACTCCTATCTATTCCAGTTCTTTAGATAAGTCAATAAATAATACACAGGAGGAAACCTGATTCATTTGACCAGATTGTACTTTTAAGTTTGTAGTGGAGCAATGCTGTATTTGTCCTAATTAACAGAAAACTAATGCATTGGAAAAGATGATGAGCAGTGGGGTCACAAATGTTGATTCATCCACATATTAAAGACCAGGTTTGAACATCTGAGTGGCTAGGCAGTATAACACAGCTGAAATTCAGTACAAATGAACTGATGCATATGGAACAAAAATTTAAAATATTTCAGTTTCACAGTGCAGAAAAAAGCCTGAGTTTGTATGAAAGGAGGCCCCAGTTTTAAGAGATCTAAGAAAACATCTCAAAACAAGGAACAGTCAGAAAAGCAACTGGGGAAAGAAAAATATAGCCAGAAAATTTTTTTGTATCTTGAAAACTTTTTAACAGGACCATGGGAAGGCAGCATACAGGAAGGATACCTGGATGGACAGAGGGTTACAAGGGTCTCTCTCCATCTGACACAAATAGAAGCTGTGAAGTCTGAAGGTGACAGGGCAAGACTATGAACACCAGGAGCACTCTGAAGCTGTTCACTGTTCTTCAAGTAAAGAACAAAATCCCCCCAAAAAGTCCCCCAAAAGAAAAAAAGCCCTCAAAAACCAAAGAGGTATAAAACTGCAATGTATAGGATATAAAGGACTAAGTTCAATTCTATATGAGGTGTAGGTACAGAAACTCATGATCCATGCTAAAACAGCTGTCCAAGGATTCCAAAAGGGGCTGGACAAACTCCTGAAAGACAATCCAGACATCAGCACTTCTGGCTCAAATTGGTGAGCTGGGAAAAAAAATGACAATCAGTGGCAGTTAGCAAAGTAGTCTCAGTAAAGAAATGATTGGGCCATCTTCATATTCCTTCCAAGGTATCAACAGTGAGAAATCCAGTGGGACAGAAAGATTTTTGGTCTGATGGAATAGAGCCACTCCTACTGCTCAGCAGTCTGTCACCATTCACAGTAGGAAGCAGAATGACTGGCTTGAATTTGCTCATTTTTGTTATTATTTTAGTTAAACCAGAGAAGTGAAAGTTTCAGTGTAAGGTCCTCAGCCATAGCCCATGGATGTGAGGATGTGAGATGTATCTGCTGGACTGAGATGAAGTTTATGGACCATCTACTGACAATGCCTGAGGAGGAAGAAGTGGGTAACTGCAGGTGCTCTTTGTAACAACCTGAACAGAACACTCAGTTCAGTACATTAACATGAAATCCATGTTTATAAAGCTAAGCAAGAGACACAAAGAAGAACAGGAAAAGTATATTTAATTTTCTATTAAACTTTCAACCAGAATACATTCTCCCAAAACAGAACTTAAAGCTTTTACATTACTGACAAGAATTTCATCATGATCAACACCAGATTCTACCAGGAGAAAACAGGTAACATTTTGGTTGTACTCCCTCCCTGCTCTCCTGGCAAAGCTAATCTGTTTTCTAGGTGAAGTATTATCAAATCCTGTGAACCTCAAAGCAACATTCTAGTTCCTGCTTGCTTCTGGATATTTAATTTATTTTTTAATTCCATAGTAGTAATAAGAAAAGTATTTTATAGCAAATTCCTAAAACCTATTCTAAAAAAATGTTGTTAGAGATCCCCTTTACAAGACCATTTTAATGTAAGCAGCAGCAAATTTTAGAGTGGAAGTCTGAAAGTATTTGTATGACCTGCTATTACAGCCTTTAAAAAATGCAACTCATTTCATTGATATGCCAAACTATTTATAACTTTCCTCTCTTCCTTCCCAACTAACCTCAGCAACACTAAGCAGCCTCATTCAGCTCTAATTTTTACAAAATTGTCCATATTGATTAGAACAAAGACTGTCACAAAGCCCCACCATGTATCATTTGTGTTAGTGCCTCAAGCTTAGCCATAGAGAAACTGATGGAAATTGTTAAGAGAATTAAGGTCTCTAACCACAGAATTTAGGTGAGAGAGGTCCAATCAAACCCAGCCTGTGCCATATTATTGATAATGTCTAGTTTCATTCTACTTTTTTGTCAAGAATATCAAGTACTGACTATTTACTCTACTGAGCTCAAAGTTTAGCTTTGCCTGGCTGAAGCTGTAGATTCTGAAGTTTCATTGCCATGCCCATGTTCCCAGAAATCTTCAATTTGCCTTGAAAGAATGCCTGGAAAGAAAGAAAGATTCTGTGAAATGCAATACAACATATACTCCCAAATGAACCCCTCCAGATAGTTATGGGTTATTATGGATGAGCAGTTTGGTAATTCCAACAGTTATGGCACACACACACAGAGCAACCAGTGCATTGTCTGACTGTAGAACAGTAAACTGAGGAAGTTGTATTTTTATTGTATTTCTGATACCAGAGAGAATAAACTTGCTTGTTTCTTGGATTATCACAGCCATGGATCTGTACCTGGAGGAGGCAGAACACCCCATGTTTTGGTGGTGACTGTTCATAGCAGACAAGCTGATTATTTCAACTGCAAATAATAATACCACAGTGCCAGTAGGTGCCATAACTGATTTCTTAGCTCAAATCCTCCTCAGCCTTAACTGGCTTTGTTCCTGATCAATTCAATTTTACATATCTCATTTGTGAAGCAGACATGCAGAAAATTTGGATTTTTTCCTCCAGATCTTGTAAAAAGGTGAACTGCATGCAGCAAAATAGCCAAACTGTAGATGTAAAGCTGGAGTTGCTTCTGAATTTTCCACATGTATATTACAACATTTCTATAATGTGTTTTATCTTCAAACTTCTCCTAGACATGTTTCAGTTTGCAAAATTTACCCCCTTATTACCAGACCAAAATCCTGAAACAGTTACCCAGAGCATTTCAAATTTGGAAGCACAGCACAGCAACTTGAAATTAACTTAAACATCTGGTTTACTTGTACACTGTGACTGCTCTTGGCACACAGAGGAATAAAAAAAATGAAACCAATGAACCAAAAAACCCCAAACCTCCCCCACCCAACAGCAATAAATAATCACAGGCATTCAGTGGATGCTCACCTCAATTTCTACTTTTCAGCATCAAGATGACTCCTTTACACTAATGTCAGCTATGAGGGTAAAGCCCTCCAAAGAGAGGCCAATATTCCTTCTTTCTTATGGCATGTTGCAAAAACTGGATTGCCCTCTGCAAACCAAGCACTATTATATCTCCTGGGATATCACACAGGATACATGCCTGCAGGATGTGTCAGATATGTCCCTGTCCTTCCCGATGTCCTTCCAAATCTCACTTTGGCTGATTTGTTCAAAGAACACCAAGAATTCTTCAGATCAGCCATGGCAGTTGGATGAAACATTCAAATGATTTCAACTTAAACATATTCAAAACAAACCAATCAGTCCCCTGATCATATCCTCTTTGCCATACTTACTGTCTGGGGGTTCATTTTGCCAGTCATGAGTGCCAACAGATCCGTGTCAGCCATGGTGATTGTGCAATCTGCCTTCTTATCTGCAAGACAGGAGTTGAATGAAGACTCAAACTCAGACATGAAACAGTTATAGGAGCTACAACTATGTGGAGCATCCCTTCATCCCACAGGTCAGCAGATGGTACCTAAAGTATGTACAAGAGCCATTATAAAAATATCAGCAAGAGGCCACTCAATGCCAACAGGCAGCTGGGCCACCTTGTAGCACAGACCACCCCAACACTGCAGAGAGATGGACCTTCCTGAGAAGTTAAGCAAATTAATTCCTTGAAAATAAATAATAATCTACTTGTAACCAGACAGAATGTTCATTGCAAGCACTGATAATCATCTTTCAGTTTCATCAAGACTGTATTTGCTAGTATGAAGATCAGCTCAGAATAGATGAGTTGTCCCCGTGACACTCTCTGAAGATATTCAGTACTGACATTTCAGGCATTTCCTGCCCTCTCCTTGCATGGGAACAACATGTGCATTCTAAAAGCACTCATTTGAATTAATTCAAATACAGAAGTTTCTAGGATCTTCTTACTAGAAACAAGATGGAAAATTATTTTAATAAGCTCTGTTATAAATACTGATGTGTGTACCAAAGGGCTAAAACCTGCACATATTTTTTCCTACACTCATCATTAAATTGAAATATTTGATAAATTGTTGTCCATGCAACAGAAGACTGCTGTTTCCTTTTTGTAATAACTTAGAACAATGAATTTCTTAATCAAATCCCCTGTCATGTTTTTAATTAAAAGGTTTGTGATGCAGGTTCATGAATATATGAGATTCTGAAGACTGACTCTTATCTTTGGGGTTTTTTTTAATTTTCATTACTAGGGTGTGTGACTTCTGATTTGAGACAAGACATTTTCATGGCAAGGGTACAAATCCTGTGTTTTCCATATTTTTATGGGGTTCCCCAACACCACTCAGCCTGTATCTTATTTCTGCCTTTTTAAAAATGGAACTTGAAGTTTATGTCAGCTGGTACAGCAGTGAAACCAGTCAAATTTTGTTGCTTAACTACCTGCAGAGGAGAAATAACTTGACAAGGCAGACCAGTTCACTGCTTCCCAGTGTCTCCAACAAAGCAACTGAAGAAACAGCTACAAATTACATTTCTGGCCAAAATTTTAAGATGTGAGAAAAAAAAAAAATCCCAGAGGTTTGATTTTCACTTTTTTTATTCCATTCTGATTCCTGTGAAATCACATAACAGGTCTGCCTGTAGCCTCTAAAACACACAATTATCTCCAGACAGATTCAGAGTAGAAGATGTTTAGATCTTGGTCTGAAACACCATGGATTAAAAGTGTCAATAATAAGGAAAGTTTAAAATTAAGATAGCTCTACATCATTTTTGCTCAAGGTCACTACAGCTGAAGCAGAATACAAGTCTATATTGATTAGTTTTATGTGTGTCCTGCAGTGACATCATAAAAGAGCACTGACCTGAATTAACTGCCACAGAGCCTTTACCGTTTTTCACATCCACTACCCAAGTTGCTTCTTTCCCACCAGGACCATCTTTTATTTTGAAGGCAAAGATTCCACCAATTTTCTTGACAAATTGCTCTCCTTCCTGTAATGAACATAGAATGAGAAAGTTAGTAATTTATCTCAACATAATTTTCTGGTAGTATGAATTTAACAGAAGTAATTAAAAAACCTTCACAATTCCTACTAATATAAAAATATCTATTCCCCCATTAGGCATCATTTAAACAGGCATCAAAGAATCTAAACAAACAAAAAACTCAAACTATGACTGACTATCTATACTGAAATCTATTAAACTAAAAAAAATACCACTGTCCTAATTGCCTTGTCCTGATATAAGTTTGATAAAATGGAATTTCTTCTTCTAATCACACTTACAAAGCAAGCACCTAACAACAAAGTTTCCTTGGTTAGTTAGCAAGCTCCTCACAAAGAACCTAAACTTGCCTCCAGTGAAATATCCTTATGCAGGTAGGAACTATCTGGGAAAAAAGTAATTTAAAATCATGTCACAGTGTAGAAAGTTTTCTGTCAAAATCCAAATCTATAACATTTGTTTCAATGAGCAGTGCAAAAGAAGTGATGGATGCCAATACACTCCCATGAGGTTTCACATACATTC
This sequence comes from Rhipidura dahli, assembly GCA_013399225.1. Classification (NCBI taxonomy): domain Eukaryota; kingdom Metazoa; phylum Chordata; class Aves; order Passeriformes; family Rhipiduridae; genus Rhipidura; species Rhipidura dahli. Next base: position 431,127 of record VXAC01004199.1, on the reverse strand, counting down.
TGTTATGAATTAAAATCCTCTTGTAGGTAAAAGAAATATTCAGGTACCTCTTGAAGCCTCTTTTCAATCTCTTTGAAGACCAGATGTGACTTAAATCCATCAACAGCTGCACTGACAGGCACAGCCACAATACGGCTGCTGCTGAAACAAAAAACCCATTAATTTAAACACTTGAAATCCCATTTTCAACATCTTCAAAAGATCGTGAATAGGCCAAACACCAGCAAGAAACGTTTTAGCAGTATAAAGCAACTCTGGTACAAAAGTGAAGCTTGGTCTCTTGACAGCCTGAATTACAATCGCTCCAGGTATCTGTGTGCTCTGAGTGTGTGAACTGAAGATTAATTTTATAATGAAAGTAAATCATTAATCTTATTCCTGATACTCTGGAGCAATCACCCTGCATGGCCTGATAGCAGCATGGAACCCAATTCTTCTTCTCTGCAGGGGCACACAGAGCCAAAGTACAGAGAAACATCCAAAGAAATGGCAATTCAAGCAGCAGGAGGAATAAGTTAACAGCTGTTACCATCTCCTGGCCACAGAGTCCAAAAGTGTGGTCAGGTTTGATACTGCTGAAGTGACAGAATTGCTTAAGAAATGTTGCTGGAACTTACTGGGGTGGTATTGACACTGCCCTACAGATGTGTGACAGGGTAGCAAAAGTGGGCACTGTCTTGTCTGAAAGAGACACATTCATCTTGCTAATAAACCAAGGCTGTACCAACAGGATGCACAACTGTAAGGTTACAAAAAAGCCACCAAACAAAAATCAGAACTGTTTCAAAAACTAACGCAAAATGGATCAAGACCTGCTGGCTTGATGCACATTGTTGCCAGCTATTACAAAAGCCACAGGCTTGATCTGGAACCAGTAATTAATTGTATGTACACTGCTGTAGGAAATTGGTGTGAAGGATCTTCATAAACATGGAGTTTCACCACCTTTCCCTGAATTACACAATGCACATCATCGTTCAGTTACGTAAGGGGTGTCTGAGCACATCAGCCACACTGATCCATTCCAAACTCTGACATCCATTAGTGCAACTCCACGCATCAGGGATCTCCCACACAGAGCCTCTGAGAGAACTAAAAGGTTTGAAGCTTCTCTAGTGTAAGATGAAATGAGTATTGCTAAGATTCCTCTGGGTTGAGTTGTACTTAAGAAAGCATTTTAAAAATTCTGAACACCAGTGAAGGTGAAATGAATCACAGTAAATTAGACTTAAGTTTTTGCAGGAGAAATATTATCTGTACATGAAAAGCTCTCCCTGACAGGAAGGACTACTTCTACCAGCACCTCGAGGCTGATGATATAAAAATAGCAACAGTTTCTCTGTTCCATAAGGTGACAGTATTTTTAAAAACAAAGCTCAAAGCAATGGCAAAAGGTGTACTCCCTGTAACAGTCTTTTCCCCCAAGATTTAAAATTGTACCAACACCCACTGACAAGTTTTGTGAGCATGTTTGAAGAGAATCCATGAGAAGATGTATTTTTCCTCTATTCTTTTTTCTCATATGGTACAACTTCTTATGGATTACAAAAGAGACAGAATTATCACTCCTGACACTACAAAAAGCCACTGCTGCAGCCCCTCAAAGTCCAGTGGCTTCTCTAATCACCTCTTCCACAGATTACATTGTCACCTCACAGGAATTGCACAGGTTTAACTGACACAGATGTTAGAAATATGAGCTTGGAGGGAAGGGTGTTTTTCTTTCTGAAATGCCGGTGTATGATAAATTCTGCTGATCACAAGTTTTCAGAGAAAACAAAGTACTGGCATCAAGCTTTAAAAGCCATAATGCCCACAATGAGCAGGTCAATCTTTCTAAGGAAAGCTGAAAGTGAAAACCTAAAGGGAACTGTATTGTAAAAGTCTCCCCTGAAATACTAGTATAATACAACTGTTAAGTGTTTTCTATCAATTCCTGTCCATTCCAGCACAGAACTACAGCAGAGTGCAGCCAGCTTCACAGCAGCATTCTCCTCTCACTCTGAAACTGGCTACAATTGCAAGTGCAAACTCTTTAGCAAGGCCTGGGCAAGTAACAGAGCTGAATTTTACAGAATTACAGTATCACATGAAACGGGGTTGAAATCAATCCTTCATAGAGCTAAACTAGTAACAATTTCAGCAGTAAAAGCAGTGGTTTCTCTGTTCCCATCGATCACTTGCTGGTTTTGGCAGATCCCTAGTTCCAATTAATTAATTTTAATGCGGCCTGTTCTATTCTTGGAATGGTTTTTATTTGTTTGGTGGCTTCGTTCCTCGGAACATTACTCTTCCTTGCAGACAATCACATGAGCCATTTTCACAAGCCAGTCTGAGCTTTTCAGGAACTCTCAGTGCTCAATGTGACACGGCAGTGTGTGAGTTACAACCTCGTACACACCTGCAGTGCTGCAGCTACACAAGAGTTACAAGTGATGGGTGGTTTAGTTTACAGCGCAATCTCCCCTTGCGCAGAGGCAACGAATAACTCTAAATAACCAAGTTTCTAGGGCACAGGAAGCAGGACTGCCAGGCTCAGGCAGCAGTGTTGTCCGTGCGCTGCGTGCAGCCCAGCTGAGCGCTCCGGAAGGCCTGGCGGTGCAGCCCGCGGATCCCCCCCGCGCCGGGCGAGCCCCCGGCGTGTGTGAGCCCCGGCTCACCTGCGCTCCTGCGGGAAGCCCATCCTGAAGAGCGTCACGACCACGGCCCCGCCGAGCCCCAGGTTGTGCTGCAGCGCGACCTTCGCCCCCGGCACCTGCCGCCTCCCGGCCAGGCCGCGCAGCTGCCAGCAGAGCTCCGCGCACTGCGCCAGCCCTGAAACATCGAGCGCAGAGCGCGCCGTCAGAGAACGGCCGCCTCGGGACACGCCGAGGGAGCACGGGAACGGGATTTGGGAAATTTCTGGGGATCAGAGCTGCCAGGAATGGACTGTATTTCCTTGGGAAACCCAAAGGAAGGGAAACTCCTTTTCTTCGCAACCCTGACACTCTGTGATTAGGTTTACCCTCGGTCTCCCCCCACTATTCCAGCAGCTCTTTCTGCAGTCGGGGTCCGGTCCCACGGCACCCACAGAATCACAAAGTTAATTAAGTTGGAAAAGAGCTCCAAGATCATCGAGTCCAACCTATGACCAAGCCCCAAGCTTGTCAACTAGACCGTGGCTCTGAGTGCCATGGCCAGTCTTTCCTTCTGCGCTCCATCACCTCCCCGGGCAGCCCATTCCAATGTTTAATCAGCCTTTCTGAGCAGAAATTCCTCTGGATGTCCAACCTACACCTCCCCTAGCATGGCTTGAAGCTATGTCCTCTCATCCTGTCTCAGTTGTCTGGGTTCCAACCCTTCTTCAGGAAGTTGAAGAGAATGAGAAGGTCCCCACTAAGCCTCCTTTCCTCCAGGCTGAGCCCCCCCAGCTGCCTCAGCCACTCCTCACAGGATTTGTGCTCCAAACCTTCCCCCAGCTCCACTGCCCTTCTCTGGACATTCCTCATACATTTGTCCTTTTCCCCATCCCTTCCTCTCTCTTCCCCTAGACAGCTCTTGGGAGAAGGCAGACAAGGAATCTGCATTTCATGCACCAAATTTTACACGCTGCCAGCTGAAACACTACGAAGAGGAGGAGTTAAGGAGTTTTAAAATTCCAGTCATAGATGATCATGAACAGGTTTCATTCACATTCCTTCAGCCTCAAGGAGAGATTGGGTACTGTGGTGCAACCTGGCCTGGAATGGTTTGGATATTTAAGAGGATTTATATGACCCTTGTTTAGAATATAACTGACCTCAAGATTGCTTCCAAGGGAAATGAAGCTGGCAGGGTGGAGATTTGTAATTTTCTGCATTTTACTAATTCTTCCTCCATCCCATGGCAACAGAGAAGCAAGAACGCCAGTAGCTGCCTCTACGTAAGTCACTGTAACTGACAAAAACTAACACAAACCTGCAGTGCAATGCTCTCATCCTGTTACAGATACCCACAGTCTCATTTCTCTGGAACCCTTTTTTCCCCAAAGTTTCCTAACACTTCCCCCTGCCCCTCACACTAACTGCATATTGTATCTCACTGTTACAGCTGTTTAGATTAAGATTTGGTGTTTTACAAGGTTTCATCTTCTCCTGTTTTCTGGCAACTTCTCATTTCCAAACGAGGAAGGCAAATTAGCTCCACAAATCCAAACATATTTTATGCAAGAGCCAACTCGTTTAGAAACAGCAGTTTAAAGGAAAAAAAAAAAAAAAACAAACAAAACAAGGGAAAACCTGTGTTGCTTGGAAATGGTGACCAAGTGAGCTTCTGTTGTAAACATCACATAAATATTTTGACATCCAAGACTTACCAAAATTGGCTTCTACTACAGCAAACAATGGTACAAGCTATTCAGAGCCAGTAAAAATCTCCAAAACCAGAATTTTAAAGGATGACATCATATTAGAATAGTTATTCAAATACTACTCAGAAGTTGTACTACTGAGCAATTATTTAGACATGGTTAAGCTGTGTCAATATGCCCCAACACTTGGATTATTTGGAAAGAAGACTGGGAAGAAGCTTTGGGGCCCTCACATTTCAAGTTCCAGTGGGAAGCACCTGCCTGCTCAAGAGCTGTGTCTCCTGTCTAATGGGTGTGATTAAATGAAATGGCTTTGCATACCTGTGGCACCAAGAGGATGTCCCTTGGAAATCAAGCCACCACTGGGATTAATAACCCATTTTCCTCCATAAGTATTGTCTCCTCTGTCAATCAGGTCACACGCTCTTCCTATAAAACAGTATTTATGTAAGAAAAATGTTCTTTTTTTATTTGTGATTTTTCAATTCTGCAGTAACTTACCAGAGATGCTGCGTGTCTAGTCAAACCCTAGGAAATGTTACAGCTCATATATCACAAAGAGCAGACTGAAATTAGTCAAACTACATTAATGAGACTTGCTTATACCACTGGAGAAAGTATAACATGGAAGAGAAGCATTTAGTACAGAAGTTGGTTTTTAATTTGCAGTTGAATTGTTCTGTTGGCATATACAGCATTATGATATAATCAGTATAATGAAGCTATTTATATTTTGTTCATGAAACTGCAGTGATAACTATGGTTTTTGTTAGTTGTAATTTGTGATCCCCAGGACTTGGAGGTTGAACACCAAGTTGAACACAAGCCCTTGCTACAAAGGCAATTAATGGTACCTTGGGCTGTACAGTAAGATAGTAAATGAAACTACTCAGAAGATTAATGCTTAGAATTATTAAGCTTTCCAGACTACAGGCAGTTTTCCCTTTTAACCAGGTTCTCATTCATTTTTTCTTGTACCAGCTTTTTCAGCCTACATTATTAACAGTGAAGTTTAAAAAAGATGTCATGGTTCCATGGTGCCATGAAACCAGAATACCAGGTTAGTCTTGCACATCTAAACCCACAGTGCTTTATGCCATTTCATTAATCTTTATGCCGAATTAGTCTATCATTCCAAGAAAAATTTCATATACTATTAAGGCCAGACTGACTAAGGATTGTGAGAACTGCACTATTAAATTATCATGCACAAGACTATTCTAATAGACAAGTACCACCAGGATTATTCTGCATCAATTAAAGGAACAAAGCTGAAGAGCTTAATGTACCTGTTTAAATAGGTCAAACATTTAACATCTTTGCTGCAGATACCATAAAAACACAGCAAAAGTGACAGTAGAAAGCAAACATTCAAAGGCAAATATCTGCAGACCCACAAACACATAAGAAGTCTTCCTGGAGTTCCATGAATGCCTCTGTTTCAGTAAGAAAGCTCAGACTTAATATACCACCTAGTGCCAGAACATGGTATTTTCTCACATTAGTTAACAAATTAGAGAAAGATTATGTCAGATGATAATCTATGTATAGCAAGAATATATTTAGATTTTAAATACATCATGAACTGAAATAGCAGTTCAGTGCATTATTTATTTGAAATAAATCAAAAACCTCTTCAGCAGAAAATTTCAATGGTTTGAGTTAGATACACAGCTAAACTCCACTGCCATTTAACCTGTTGCAAATCCTGCAAATTCAATGGCATTAAACTAATATGGACAGATGGAGCATTGTTATACAGTTGTCTTTAGATGCACAACGACAATTTGCCAACAACTCTGAGGCAAAGATGTTTCCAAGATCAATGACTTGCTAAGGCCCTCCACAGGCAATTCTTGTCCCATTTTTATCTTCTTAGAAGGAAATACATAAATGGAAAGAAATCCTGGGGTAGGTAAGAATATAGCCCTAAAAATGGGGCCTAATACTGAGATCACAGTAGTCTTTAATTTGGGTATCTTTAGTGCTTTCCATTTTAATATAATGATGGTTTCCATTGCTGCTATTACCTTCTGGACACAATCCCAGAGCTTCATAGGTGATGAACTCATTAACTGAGAAGCAGTCATGAAGTTCAATCACATCAACATCTGTAGGTTTCAGACCTGCTTTTTCAAAACATTTTTGTGCAGCTTTTTTAGTCATATCATAGCCAACCTGAAAAAAAAAAGAAAAGAAATTCAAAGTTAAAGTATCATTACAGAAATACAGCTCACAGTTTTATTTCTACACTTCATTTTAAATGTGCTTCTATAGATCCTGTCAGTCAAAGTAACCTGTAGAAGATGGTATTCTGATATATTTTAATGCATCACATACCAGAGTTTGATATTAATACAATAAAAATTATCTAGAAAGAAATAATACATTCTAAGGCTTATTGTTGGCATGCAAAAGCTTTCTGGGAAATATCCTCTATTTCTTCAAACTTGCTCACAGGCCAAATTGCTCCTTTGCATGACTCAGACAACAGCCTTGAAACAAATCCTCAAATTGTCTTGTTACCTTTTTCTATGGTCCACTTGGTTGTTTTAAGTTTCACTACTATTATAAACAGAAAAATGAAAGACATTTTCTTTTGCTGTTCAAACAGCCTAAAAAGTAGCCTATAAATAATTTCTTAAAAACTAGGTTTCTGATAGCCTGTTTGTAATTTACTTACTGTCACTCCACAATCATATTTTTTGCTTATTCCATATATGTCCCAATTAAAACAGTTTTATATTCAGTACAAAGCATGATATCTTTGCTCACTGACATGAAAATGTCTGCAATATCATAGGGACTTGCAGGTACTAAAAACAAACACACAGACAAAACCCCAAACCAAAACCAAACAAAAACCCTCACAAAACACAACCCAAAATCATAAACAAAAAACCTAAGAAAAAACACCCCAATGAGTAACAGGGAATACAGAATTGTAAACCTACCATCTTCATACAACTGTTTTCTTCAAATGTGCTTGGATAATCAGTAGCCATCACCTGGGCTACAATTTCCACAGCTTTTGGCTGCAATTTATGCCTTTTCACGAACTCCTCATTAGCCAAAATCGCAGCTGCAGCACCATTTGATGTTGGACTGATTGAAAGAAAAATAATGATGTTATTGATTAAATTAGTATTGTCAATCTTCATTAGACTGTTGATCTTTCATAGATTTATCTTCAAATACAAACCTAAAAAACAAAAGCCCACCTTCTTTGGCTGATACCACTGAAACTATGAATTCCATCAGTGTTTACTGGACACTTTCAGTAATATTTATAGCAGACGTTTGAAAATCATGACATTGAAAGAGAAATGTATCATTAAGGTTTTTCAATTTAGGAAAATCAAAGTTTCTACTTGTCTATAAACATATATACACCCTCCAAAAGTGCATAGGAAGGGCTGAAGAGAAGAATTAACACTGAGCAATGGATGCACATTAGTAAAAGACACAGAATTACATAAGAGCCCCAAGGCACAAAACTTATTTCAGCTCACTGTGTTACACTGAGAGCAAGTATCTAGTGTTTGGTCATGACAGGGTTTCCACATTTGTTTTGTTTATAAAGGGTTTTACTTAAAGCAATCTGCAAATTATAATTTACACACAAATAGACTTTGTTTAAATAGATGTCCTACCATATTTGTCTTAACATCAAGATCTATTTCACAATGCAAAGTCCTCTCCTTACCAACACTGTAAGACAGTCAAGTAATCAAAAATTTTGCGAGAATGCAGAACTTCATCTAATGTGTACTCCTTTTGGAACTGGGAATACCTAAGAAAAACATAGAGATGCCATCTCAGGTTGAGCAGTAGGCATACTAATATCATACTGTTAGGCAGCTAGAGAGCTCTTTTTACAAAGTATCAGACACCAGATAGAGAATTTATTGTTATATACTTATAGAATAATTTATTTATTTTCTTATTCCATAATAAAGAGCAGATGCTGAAAATATTCTGGACATATTCTAAAAACAGTACTTTGTTGTGCATGAATTTTTTTTAACAACCAGGGATGTTCACTTTAGAGGCAGGGTAGATGACTCACGGGTTGTTGGTTGAATGGCTGTGGTTCTTCCATGCAATTTTCGCAAAGTATTCTGGATTTGTCCCTGAAAAGGGGAAAGAAAGTTGTGTTGAAATACTTTGTTTACTCAAACAGTGCTGACATAACAGTTTAAATATTGTGTCATAAGAATCTGACCTTTACAAGCATCTTTACAGGAGACACACACTGTTACAAAGGCTTTCCTTAGAACTCAACTGAAGTTTCAAAATTAGATAAAGACTACTAAACATGGCTGAATTTTAGCTGACAGAAGAACCCACTTGCATATTTAACACTTAAAGAAAAACACAGTAAACAAGTGCTTTTTATTTGATGTATTATTATATTATTGAAACATACTCATTTTCCTCAGTACAAAACAGCTGCAGTGAAATACTAGAGTCTAAGTTTAAAATTTTTTCATATAATAATCTGAAAGTAAGTGCCAATAAAAGATGCACATCAGGCCAGGCTGTTACCTTGGAGCCAATACCCTTGCCTGGAGAGGGGATAGCAAACAGTAGTGGCAGCTGCCAAGTACTAGATATTAAATCAAATCACATACCCAACAGCTTTTGCCAAACAGTTCGGCCCCAAGCCCTTCTATCTATCCTAAGGCACGGGGATAAAATGTAGAAAGTTATGCAACCTCAATGCTACCATTTTTTAAAAACAAAATCCTATTATTTTTAAATCAATTCATTAACAGAAGACAATGAAAAAAATCATTTTAACAGACCATATTTCTCCATATGTTCTTTGCCAGCACTTGCAAACAGCTGAGGTGCCACAGGAGCACTTGCTAGGCCGTATTTATTTATCATAATTTCCAAATGTTTGTCCATAGGATTAGTTCTATCTGCAAACTGAAGACAGAAATATAAAGCAAGTCATCATTTCCTTTTCTTGCCAACATCACCACATAGGTGTCAGAGATTTCAATCAAATCAGAGGTTTTTCTAATATTTTAATGATTCCCTGGGCAGTGTGTTGCACTTCAGTGACATGTTTAGAAGTATTCATACTTTTCCAGCTATAACAAGAGAATAAATAAGCAGAAAATGCTTAACATTATATCCACTGCACTGATTCATGGCAAAGATCACTGCTACATGATTTCTATCACAGTCACTGTTTTCAGCAGGGGACTTTTGGTGTTTTTCACCTCACTTAAAATCCTACAGTTAATGAGGTTTCAAGTTATAAAATTAATACTTTATTAGTATTTTCAGTGAAGCTTAGATGAAATACTGTAATGCATGTTAAAAGATAACTCTTGCTCATTTTTATCACTTGCTAAATTTAACATTCTTCACCCAAACCTCTTGAATATATTATCAAATTTGGCAGTTCTGTAGTTAAATGACATATGGGCTCTAATACTGTTTGCCTTAAGGCAAAATACAAACAAACCCCCACACAGTTCTCCAGTAAAAACAAATAAGAGTCAGGAAGCCCTTCGTTTCTGGGAGAGTGTTAACAGGTCAACTGAGTAAGCATCAGGCCAGAAGACCCAGATTCTTTCTTTGATTTGCTGCGTTGTTTGAGAAAGACACTTCAATTACTCAAAGCTTCAGTACTTTATCTGATACTCTCCTTTTTCCCCATTAATCCAACCTTTAATATAACCTTGGCAAAATACAAAAAACATGACACACAAATTTTGCATGGATATTTTAGAACTGATTTTTGTAGTATGTCATAGCTGCCATCAGAATCACAAAACTCATAAAAAGATTCTGTGGATCAAAATAATGGTTTCCTTTGTCATCATCTAGAGCAACACAAAACAGCAACTGGTATTATTGAGAATAAATCTCAGAGAATTAGGAAGTGTCTCTCATCTACAAACACAAAACATACCGAATGTTTCGGACACTTACACCTGAAGCAAGAGATCCTTTTGCCATCCTCTCAAAGCCAAGTGCCAGAACACAGTCTGCCAAACCTTAAAATAAAATTTGTGGCTATTTAAAGCACAATGTGATTATAAATGACTCTATGTACTAACAATTATTCCATTACAAGATGTGTACACAAGTACCCACCAGCTGCTCTTCCTTCCTCCTTAATATTTGAAAGAGAGTCAAATTAAGATGCACAAGATATTGATACTTAAGAATGATAGATCACTACAGGATTGAGGTTTATTTTTAACTGTCTGACAGCAACTATCACAGACAACCAAGCACTTAATGTCTCACCTACAAATACCAAAACAATCATACATAGAGTTACTACAGTTCTCATAACAGAAACATCAGCATTTAAGTGCAAGAAAGTACCAAAGTCCACAAAGGAACTGCAAAACCAGGAGGAAATACTCATCTGCCAGTTCAAAGCATAGTCTGTCAGTCTGCTCTCTCCCCTCCCTTCCAAAAATGTGTTAGTTAAACACTTGTATTAGCTTCAAGTTCAGAAGAAAAGAAAAAAACCCAAGCTTTTTAGCAGATTCTTCTATTCATCCTGCAGAATCTAGTGCCTGCAGTGCTATAATGCAACTTGTTCTGCACTCCTCTAAACAATTATTCCAAACACTTAGCTGGCAGTACTGACTAGGTTCACACAGCTCAGGAAAAGACGTGTATCCACATACACCATCCTACTGCATCCCAGAAAATCTCTTAGGTGCACAGAGCAGAACAACTCACCTCCTTCTACAAGCTGTCTGGCCATGAACAAAGCAGTGGACCCAGTAGCACAGTTGTTGTTAACATTAATGATGGGAATGCCAGTTAGACCCAGACCATGGTAGATGGCCCTCTGCCCACAGGTTGAGTCACCTTCAGATAAAAACACAACATTAAAATAAGGTACAAACTCACAAAAAGAAATTCTGCCATGTATGTGCAGTGCTACCAATTAAACCGTAAACTTGAATTTCTGAGCTGTCACCTTGAGTCCAGCTCTCAGCATCCAGAGTAAAGAGCCTCAGAAATAAGATGAAACTGCTCAGATTTTAAAACCACAGGTTTGTCCTGTCTCTGTTTCACAGACTGTGAATCAAAGGGATGTAACTGGACTGGACAGAAGAGTCTTAGAGGTGCGGCTTGGAAGCTGCTCTAGCTGTCACAGCAGACTGACCCTACTTTAGCTGGCTCAATACAGTCATTAATAGAGATCCAGAAGGAAAGTAAATGGAAAACTCTTTTTGGAATGGAAATAGATTTCACTTAATAGAAAACTTATGGATGGCATTCCTCATGCTTTATCCACACAGATGTCTGCAACTGTCACAGAAGTCACATCCCAATCAAACAACATTACTCACCATAAACATAACCCACACATGCCTGCTTCACTGCTGAATAAGGAATCCCAGCATCAGCTAAAGCTGCCTGGCCTAAAAAACAGTTCAAAAGTTGGAAAAAAAGTTTAAAATTGAAGCTCTCACAACTATAACAAGCAAACCTACAGTAGTATGTATGATTCCTGCATTCACAAATGAGAGCTGTAGAAATTCTTTATTATTTGGTGCAAATGGTTAACATAATCTTGTACCTCACAAGGACAATTTCATACTCATATGGACAATTTCACAGTATTTTGAGTTCTGAACAAGCTTCTTTATCAGAAAATTTCATTCAGTCAATTCTGTGCTCATGTGCCAAGGTTCTTCATCCCAGTGAGAGTATATTTTGAATAATATAGGTAAGTATTAAATTATTTAAGTGCACAATCCAATTTTAAGCCATCCTGATGACTTCAGGCTGGAAGGGCTGACCTGCTCAGGTCAGTTATGGATTTTGTGGTAGTGGTCTGAGTTTTCAGTCTGCTTTTTATATGTATTGATTTACTGAACAGTAGTTTTTCCTTCATATTTGTAATAAAAATATTGGCTGTAAGACCCAAAATAAGAATCAGCAATCAAACAAATTGCTATATTACTAAATTACCTGCTTCCTTAGCCATGTCAGGATAATCAGCACTCTTCTCATTAGGCTTTGAAAACTGGCATGAGAAAAGGAAGAAAAACAAGCCAAGAATAAATCACAGTGAGATTTAACTTTTCCTCAAATTGGTATATTTAAAAGATTTATATTTAATTTAGAAGTCAGTTTTTAATAATGAAAACAATGTAATTTAATTAACCCAAAAGTGCATGCACAAAATCTTTACAATTCCCACATGCTGCTACCAGACCCTGCGATGGCTAAAAAGAGAAAATAATCTAACTTTATGGAGCTGAGGGCCATTTTTGGTCAATGTTAAAGAAGATCCATAACTATGGAGATGGACAATAATCCTGTCCAAAGCCTGTGGGTGGAACAGAGAATAACTGTCATCTTCACCAATTCATCATAATACATGACATAATATTCATGGAGGCTTTGATAAATGTTTCCTGTCCACTTGCTTTTGTTATACTCCTATTTATAACAAGAAAATGTTTGTTCTTTGTACAGAATTTATCATACCTTATTCCTCACAATTGGAGTAAAGGTGGCATTTCTATTTTCTTTGCAGTGTGACTCATTAGAGACCACCAGAAGTGCACGTGGTTTGCATTTTACATCACTAGCAGAAAGTGTCACAGCTAAAGAAGTCCTCATGCTAACTACTACTACTAATAATAATTTGCTAATCCCACAAATTATTTGATGTCCCCTGTGAGTATATAAAAGTTAATTTGCTGCCTCCTTCTGCTTATCTTCCTGACTCCAGTCATTTGTACCACTTAGCTGTACTTTCTGCAGTGCCTCCTTTCATTAATTTAGATGGAGATCCTACACAGCAAAGGTCATAAGAAAAAAAACAGTTGGTGAGTTGATCATTGTCGAAGTCTGTAAGAGTGATTGATACTGCTTGGGCTAACAGAGAGGAGAAGGGAGTACTGACAATTCCACAAATTATGCTCTACTGGTAATTGAGATGATCCACTTCTGAAAATGAGGAGCACTGTGGAACTGACAATTAAATGCACAGGAAACGTGAACTGTTGTTGTGAGAAGATATAACAAATTTTAGCAGTAATTAATAATATTAATAATATCATTAATATTAATCAAATAGAAGCAATACAGTCCTAAAAGATTTCACAGTAACATACTTAAGATGCAATATGGTGTCTGATAGGTTTTACTTGTCCCTTACATGAGGACATCACAAGTGAGCTCAGTAACTTTTACAACTACATTCTGTGATCCAGTCCAATAAACACAATTAAGAGAATTGTCTTTAACCTTTTCACTCCTCCCCTATCACATCGCATGCTGGAGAAATACGCATGCAGTAACAAGACAAAAAGTTATTATTTAAAAGGTGGCCAGGGGGAGGAGTTTCTGACTCCGGCAAATATCAAAGCTGTCTTTAGATTCATCTACCAAGACAGAAATGGATCCTTTAGATTATGTTCCTCTTTGAAAATCATAAAATCGTTTAGGATGGAAAAGATCTTTAAGATCAAGTCCAACTGTTACCCCAGCACTGGCAAATCCAGCAGTAAATCATGTGCATACAGGAACATCTTCGTGTCCTTTAAGTTCCCTCAGGGATGGTGATTCCACTACTTCCCTGCGCTGCCTGATCGTGGGTTTGACAACCCCTTCGGTGAAGGAATTTTACTTAATCCAAATTCTAACTTTAAACATGTTCTGTGGAAACTTGAAGCCAATTCCTTTTGTCCCATCACTTGTTACTTGGGAGCAGAGCCCCATTCCCACCTGGCTACAGCCTGCTCCCGGGGAGCTGTGGAGGAGCTGAGCAGGGCGAACTGTGCGCTCACAACCCAAGGGCCAGGAGCAGAAACGCCCCAGGAAAAACCCTGCAGGGCCCCTGCCCTCCCTGAGCCCCGGGACGGGCCCTGGGCCAGCGGCTGCGGGGACACTGTGCCCGCTGCAGGGCTGTTGTATCGACCTGCTGTGTGGAGCACCACGTTCACCTTGGCCGGGGTCCGCCTCCCCCACACACCGAGCGAGGCTGAACTTTGCGCGGAGCCGCTGCCGCCCGGGCCGGAACCACACGGCTCTGCCCGTGCGCTCCTGAGGTGCCATCGTGTCCCGTGAGGGGCTTCAGCCGCACCGGGGCGGGCGCGGGCGGCTCCCGCAGCACCTCCCCCTCAGCGCCGACAGGGGACAGCCGAGGGGCGCCGCCAAGGCCGGCCTTGTGCACACACGGGTGCCAGGAAGGGCAGCGGTACCTTGGTCATGCCGACGCCCACCACGAACACCCGGCGCTGCATGATGGCGATAGAGTCGGAACAGACTCTTCTTCTTCTCCTCCTGCTGCTGCCGCCGCCACCGCGTCCCACGGGCCCTCAGCGACACAGGGGGCGGGGCCAGCGCTGGGGGCGGAGCGAGCGGCCGGGGAGTGGCACAATCGCCCCGCCCCTTAAAGGCGCAGCGCCCCCGGCGCGACGCTAGCGGGGTTGTGCCCTCTCCATAGCACAGCCATGGCCAGTCCTACAAACATCCCTGCTTCTCCCGCTGGATTATCAGACGTTCTTCCAAAGCGGAGGTGCAAGGAAGCTACTCTCTGCTCTTCGGGTCCAGAGAAGGGCAGTGAAGACAGGGAAGGGTCTGGAGCACAAGTCCAGTGAAGAACAGTTGAGGGAGCTGGAGGGGCTCAGCCTGCAGAAAAGAGACTCAGGGGGGACCTTCCCGCTCTCCACAACTCCCTGACAGGAGGGTACAGCCGGGTGAGCGTCGGGCTCTGCTCCCAGGGAACAAGGGACAGAGTGAGAGAAATGACCTAAAGTCGCACCAGCGGAGATTTAGATTGGACATGACGAAGAATTTCTTCACCAAAAGGGTGATTAGATATTGGAATGGGCTACTCAGGGAGGTGGTGGAGTCACCGTCCCTAGAGGTGTTTAAAGAAAGACTGGATGTGGCACTCAGTGTCTAGGGGACAAGGTGGTGACCAGTTACAGGCTGGACTTCATGATCTCAGAGGCCTTTTCCAACCTAACCGATCCTGTGTTTCTGTAATTTTTTTCCTCCAGAGAGGTCTTCTGGACGGACACTTGACGAGATAATTCTCTTTTTCTGAAATGCTGCTTGTTACCTACAGATGGGTTTCCAGTAAGAGCTGAATATCTGACCCATTATCAACTCACGCTTCCAAGTGTCCATCCCCTTCCCTCACTTTGCCATCTTTGAGGATCTCCACGGCTCAGCCACAATGGAAATCACCTCCTGCCTTCCACAGATACCCCGGCGGCAGCCGGTGNGCGCGGCCGGGGCGCCCCGGGGCGCGGAGGTGCTGCTGAGCGCGGCCGGCGGCGGTGAGTGCCGGGACTCGGAGCGCGGCTCCGCTTCTGCCAGCTCCTGCTGGAAACACCTCGGCGCCCGGCCTGGCGTGAGCGGGGCCGTGTGTTCCCAGCGCGGCGCTGCCCGAGCCGGGGTGACAGCCCTGCAGAACCCGGGGCGCTCACTGTTGTTTTGCTCTCAGTTATGCCTTGATACTTATTTTCAAGAACGCTGATGCCGAATGAATCACTAGATACTTTTTAAAAAAAGTTATGCGTGCGGGGAGAGCTCAGCGCAAGAAGTTCTGGTTTGCATACTTCAGATTTTTCGAGCAGCAATAACGTACAGTGATAGAGGCAGGACAGGACCTGCGCATGCCTGTGCACATTTATACATAAGAGCCACGAAGAAATTTCAGGTTTGGTTCAGATGGCCAATGGATTTACTTTCTGTCCAACTGTTTTAAGAGTTTATTAACATTTCTTGTTATTTTGCTTGTTACAAAGACATTAAGTTGTTATCAGCTGTGAATTTCCTTTGCTGGTGCTCGCTGTCACTTATGTCTCCATTCCAATGTGACACATCTCTGGTTCAGCAGCTGGCCACTGACACAGGCACAGGGACAGACCTCCCAGCAGGGCAGAAAGACCAGGCAAGGCAGGTGCCAGGTACAGCTGTGCACCTACAGCAGAGCATCTTCCAATGTTAAGGCCTGGGAAGTGAGCAGAAGTCCAACCAAGGAAACAGGAGATGTTTTTCCTCTCCAAAGCATACAGAAGGCATTAGATAATAATTTACAAATCACATGTGCAAAGGAAAAGTAGGTAGATGATGTGATTTTGTTTTTCTGCTTGGACTTGGGAACTTTGAGTGGAGTCCTTTCTGCTGAAGAGCGTATAAAGTTGAAATTAAATAGAGCTTCAATTTCAAAATGGTTCTGGAACATGAACTGAGAGTGATCTGTCTGTGCTGTTCTCGTGCAAACAGCAATGCCAAGAGGATGGTTTCCTTCATTAAGGAATGTACTTGAACACGGTAAAAAACTAAATGAAGTAACATTCAAAAGAAAAACCTAAGATGGATCATTTGGGTTTGAATTTGTTGTTTGGGGGTTTTTTTCCCATTGCTGCAGTGATTCTAAGATACATGTTCTTGGATGTCCTGTTCATTTTTTAGAAGTCTGCTTATTCATAGTCTTCTACAGCGCTACTGTATTTTACAGTTGTTCTGCAGAACTGGGTTTTGTAGACATGGTGTGCCACCTCCACTTTTAAAATAACTGATTGTTTTAGAATAAAATTTATATGCATTTTCAGGAAGGAGAAGATGCAGCATATGCAGATATTATTCCCAGTTGAATTACTGTGTCAGAGAACTAAATGAAGTATAACTGAAATTGTCTCCTATTACTAAGGTATTGCTGAAATCCTAATGAACCGACCCCACGCGAGAAATTCACTGGGAAAAGTATTTGTAAATGAAGTGAGTATGGGCCTGGACTGTGAGCATGTTTGCAACCATGATCAATAACTAACTGCGATGAGAATAGTTGTGGGAAATCTAAAAAAAAATCATATCTCATGATGAAGGGCAGTGGGAGATGGCATTGGGACAAGGCAGGTGAACCTGGACAAAAACAGAATGAAATAGTTACTGCACTAACCTCAGATGTGGTCAGAAATATTTGGGTTCCTTAAGTTAGCTAATTTAGGTTAATTTATTGAAGTTAACTCAGATGCAAGTTAATGTCCTTACAACAAAAGCATACTCACTGTCACACTTTAGCAGGTGATCTGCTCAAGGATGACACATTCTGGAGAAAGTTTGGCTCATGCCTGGAGAGGAAGAGAAGTTTTAGGTACAGCAAAAGTTCACCTCTGAGTGCAAGGAAAAAAGAGATGGGGAAATGTATTATTCTGAGTTTGTCATGGAAAAACCTGCAGGTTCCACTTAGACGATTTCCATGAATTTCCTGGCACCTTCAGGGAAAAAAACCCCCGCTTCTATCATAGATTAGGAGCTTGCTATGCTTTAGGTGTATACACACATCCATCTGCCTAAAGCTGTTCTTCTCTTGTCTGCACTCCCTCCCTCGTAGCTGTTCAGTGTCCTGGAGCAGCTCCGCTTTGATGAGCAGGTGCGTGTGGTGCTGTTCAAGAGCGCGGTGAAAGGAGTGTTCTGTGCAGGTGAGTAGCACAGGCTCTGCAAACTATTCTCAAAAGGTGTGGTGGCTTTTAGGGCTGTGTGCTGAGTGGAGCATGCAGAAAAGCAGTTGGGAATGAATGCTAAGAAAAATAAAAATAAATCTGTCAAAAGGGCGCAGAGAAGCACCCTGTGCTGCAGCCCAAATGTCCACACTCCTACTTCATGGACCTTACTTAACTGGAGTGCTGTATTTCAAGACATTTTATATGGCTTGTCCTCTGAGAGAGACAGGAAGGAACAGTTTAGATATTTTTCCTGGATTCTGACCTTTTTCTCCTGTGTTTAGGAGCAGACTTAAAGGAACGTGCGAAGATGGATGATGCAGAAGTTGGAGAGTTTGTCAGAAGACTGAGGAACCTCATGGATGAAATAGGTAAAGGATTATCTCAGTTGGAAAATTTACCCTAAAGCACCTGTGGTGAAACATTTAGAAATGCTCTAGGAGGGGATGACCAGCAGATTATCCACCTAGGATTAGCTTTCCAAATGGCTTCATCTTATGCCTGAAACAAAGATCCAATTAGAATTAAATACCAACTCCCAAGGACAAGAAGCATTTCTAATCCACAACAAAGCACATACACACCTATGTAATAAATACCTGCTCTGAGAAAGCATTTAATTATTCCATACTTCTGGGGAATCCTTGGCAGGAAGTACTATGTTGGTTGTCCCACTTCCAGTATATGCTCAGAAACACTCTCAATATGGCAGGGACCTAAGAACATGGATTTGAATCTCTGAATGGATTTGCTAAATGGATTTGTGGAATGTCAGGGGTTTGTATCTACAGCACCCTCACCTCCATTTTATTTTTCTTTGTAAAAGGAATATGGAATTCTGCAATTAATTTTCTTCCCCTATTTATGAGTTATTCTAGAGAGAAATACCAAAGTGAAATCTGTCTAAAATACCAATTGCAATAAATAAAAAAAAATGACAGAAGCAGTCAGAGAGGTGGTTACAGCAGAGAACTAGCTCATATCTGAAGTTTGCATCCAGCTCCCTGAGCATTCCAAAAAGTATCAAGGAGCTAATCTCCAGATACATCAAGTTCCTCAACTATGTGGAAACATAGTGAAACAGTGTTTACTGTTCCTGTTTTCAGGAGCCTTGGCCAACAAAAGAACCACAAAAACTGATCCTTGTGACAGGGCCTAGGGATGGTGTCTTTTCCTTGACTGTTTAACTGCAACAGGTGAATATTCATGTCATAAATTTGCAAGGAGAGAATTCATCCTGTTTTGTGTTGCAGTACTTTGTGTTTTCAAGCTTCTTTGCATGAAAGAAGCATGTTCTGCATTCTTACAAAGAACGGAGAAGCGCAAGAAGATCATTTTTACTGTTTCAAGACCAAAAGTTTGTGGCAGAAGAAAATGAGTTCTTGAGCAATTTTGAACTAAAAGCTTTAGAATTTCAGGATTTAAATTCCAGAACCGTGTGAAACAGAACTGCTGGAACACAACTGTGCAATCTGTGCTCTCTCTGTAGCTGCCCTGCCTGTGCCCACGATTGCTGCAATCGATGGCTATGCCTTGGGTGGTGGATTAGAGCTGGCCCTGGCCTGTGACCTTCGAGTAGCAGGTTTGTGTTGCTCAGTGTAGGGATCTCCCGGAAATTGATGACTGTATTTTAAAGAGAACTCACACACATAACTGTGGACTGTTAATGGAATCCACAAGCTTGAGAGAAACTTAAACAGTAGGCCTTTGTCCAGAGATTGTGACATTTAATCACTATTTGGAAAGTGGTTCCTATGCTTAAAAAGTAATGGCTGTTTTTAGATAAGATTAGGATTCCTTTAGAAAATTATTTATTAGTAGAATTAAATAGTTATTGTAACTTAATACTGGATCAGCACTTTGGCTAGATCTCAAATGAGTTTGGGCTGGAAGACTTATATCTTCTGTTTCCATGCTTCCATCCGTTACATCTTATCTAGTAGGGGCCATAGGTTCATTTTTCTGGCTAAAATTGCTACATTGGGGTAAGCAGACTTGAGATGGACATTGATTAAGTATTGTAGTATTCAGACTTTCTGGATACCTGGAGAAATGGAGTTACAGTTCAGTATTGACAGTTTTTTTGATCAGTTCAGTATGGAAAACCTGTAGTTATACAAATCCAAATGTAGCTAACACTACATTTATTTTTTTAATAGCTTCATCAGCTAAAATGGGCCTGATTGAGACCACACGAGGACTTCTGCCTGGAGCAGGTATCCTTCTTTAATCCTTAACCTCCATTAAGGCTTCATTAATATTCATTAAATCTCACAGTCTCAGCTGTATTGTAAATATTTTGCCATTAGAGCACTTGAAGTGTTTTGAATGTAAATTAGAAGTAGCATCTCACAGTCACGCAAGAGATCTATGAATCAAGAGTTCTGTTTCAGACTTGCTCTGAATTTAGTCCCTTTACACCTTTTCTTTTTCATCAGTATACTGAAGCCTTTCAGATGCCTCCAAAAATGTTGATATATTCAGCCAGTAGTTATTAGAGAGAGACATGATCCATTTGTTTTTCAAGTCCCCTGGTTTTGTAAGGAGGCAAAATGCTACAGGGGCATTTGTCAGAAATAGAAAATGGTGTTTTCCCTGTTGTCCTAAGGTGGAACCCAGCGGCTGCCCAGATGTGTTGGAATAGGTCTTGCAAAGGAACTCATTTTCACTGGTAGACAGATTGATGGAGAACAGGCCTTCTCCATGGGGTTGGTAAATCACTCAGTGCCACAGAACAGCGAAGGAGATGCAGCTTACCAGAGAGCTTTAACTTTGGCTAAAGAAATCCTGCCCCAGGTAAGTGCTTTGTTCATGGGACCAATGTAAAGACAGCGTCTGTGCTTCCCTTCAGAGAGCAAACAAACACCTGAAATTCCTTTCTCTGAAACACTGAAGTCTTGGTTCCTGATCTTTAAGTCTCTCAAGTCTGTCCATTATTGTGGATGCAGTTTCTGTAGGAGCAAGCATTAACATTCAGCTGCTGAACCCACAGGACAGTTTTACCCCCCAGCTGCAGCCACACAGACCTGCAGGACACAGTGAAACCTCACACTGTGTACATCTGTGAACTGCAGACAACACCAAGTTGATTTTTTAAAAAAAGTTATTAACTTACTGCAAATTTCTGCAGACTGAAATGTCATTTGGAGCTAGGATAATAATACAACAATTCATCTATTATGAATTAATGTGAATTTTAATTATTTTTAAATATTTTTTGTTGGTTTTGGTTTTTTCTAATAAAGGCACCATTTGCTGTGAAAATGGGAAAACTGGCAATAAACAGAGGAATGGAGGTAATAATTCATTTTTTTTAAGTACTGAGGTGAATGAAAAGATAAGCAGCTCTCACAAATTACTACAGTAAAAATGTTTAGAACAGATGAGTTATAAAAATCTTTCTTTATATCAAGCATTTTAAACCATTTCAGAGGTTTTAAAATTTTTCTTAAAAGATGAAATTAATATGGCAGGATTTGTTTTTTTCTACAGATGCTAACACTATAGTTCTAACGGAGTGAAGATCACTTACTATGACTGACTGTTTGAGACTGACTGAGTGCTCTCATTGATTTGAGAGCTATAAAGTAGCTTTGAGGGCTGTACTTCAGACATACCTCACACCTTTCCTCTCCTTCCCAGGTTGACATTGCATCAGGGATGGCTATTGAGGGGATGTGTTATGCCCAGGTAAATTGCCTACAGAATTCATTCCTGAAAGGAACAACTGTATGTTAGTTATAGAATGAGCTTTATAAGTGGTTTCAGTCTACTACATTCAAAACAATTCCTTCTGTAGTTTTCTGCAGCAAATTTTGAGACCATGCACCTTCCTCAGCTAATGAAACAATACAGTGTATTACAATATTACAATATAATGTGTCTGACAGTGTATTTTAAGATGGTGAAGTATAAAGATTATGGAAAACTGTTTTCCTATACAGTTTTATGGTCTTTTTCTTAGATGCTTTGCTTATGAGTTACACTACAACCTCTTTTTTCCTAATTGCAATACATGGAACTTTATATACCACTGAAAGAAAAGCAGTCTTTGTCTTAGACCATTACTGCCAAATTACTCAGGACTTAAAAACACCTGGGACTGGTAAATGGAAAACATACCTCTTTCTTTTCTTTTTTTTCTAATACAGAATATTCCCACCAAAGACCGTCAGGAAGGGATGGCTGCCTTCAGGGAGAAGCGAGCACCTCGGTTCACTGGCAAATAACATCTTCTTCTTCCCCTTGAGGTCTTGGAGATAGAGCAGGACTGAAGAGGATCCACTGATTTCTTAGGATTACTTTTATGACACCATTCTGTGCACTTAACTCCTTGCCTTGGACTGCATTTCTAGCTACTCCACTGGATCACTTTTCTGAACAAATCTCCAAATAAAGATTTAACTTTGTACCTGATCTTTAAAGCGGGCTCATGTGAAGTCAGTGGTTATGGCTCTCACACAGATGTCAAGTAAGGAATATGGAGAAGCTTTGGCTCAGCATAAGCAAATTAAAAAAAAAAGGCAGAAAACATACATCTAAACAGGAAAAACAAACACTGGAGAGAAATTCAATGTATGAAGATGTATCAGTGCTCTTCCAACTGCTTTGACAGAACAAGCAGTACTAGCACAGAGCAGTGGCCCTTCACTCTGCTGTGAGTAGTGCAGCACTGACTCACTGCAGCCACCTGAACTCACCTCCCTTTGGAAGCAGTGCTTGAGAAAACACAGGGCCTGTATTGTGCACAGATACACGAGGCCATCACATCAGTCTGTGCCAGACACCCTGGGCACTTCATCCCTCCATCACCTGTTTTCTGCTGCTGCCTGACTGGAAGGTGGGGTTATCTTCTCCCTCCAGCACTAAAACATGCCATACAATTCAGCTCTCCAGCTTCTTATTTCCCTAGAATGGGGCTTTCAAGCAAAAGTGAATTAGTCAGCAAATGTGGTTTTAGGAAATGCTTTATAAGTTATCAAAATAAGACTTACAAAATGTGGCTTACCACACTGGAACTTCATGCTATGATATTATCAAAGCAAACCACAGTTTTACTTGTGCCAAAAGTGTGTGGGAACCTTACCAAATTCTATACATACAAATTTTCTGTGTAAAGATGTGCAAAGTCAGCCTTTGCAAAAGATGGCAAATGCCACAGGCAGAACACAAAGTTTAAAAGTTGCTTCCACAATTATTCTACCTTGGCAGAAACTCCTGAAGCTGCACAGGGATGTGAAGAGACCTTTCTGTAAGTGGCATGTACACATAGATGTAGTGCTCACTGATTGCCTGAAGCATGGAGGAGCAAAAGAAAATGGATATTTAGCAGCTCTGTGCTTGCTGTTGCAGAACTTCATGAAGTGACACGTCTCCCAGACACCTGGCCCAATGCCAGTATCATTGTTGCATTTTGTGCTGCACAGAGGAGTAGATTATGGGGGTTTTTTTAAGTTAAGTCGCTTCAGCAAATTCTCCTGTTATTAGGAAAAGACAGTACTGTAAGGAGAGTTGTAATCTTTATTTTAAAATCTTGAGGCAATTGATTTATATTACTCTATTGACACCCATTTTGACAAGTTTTGTGTTCCATTTCATGTAATGGAAATTCCATAGAAGTCCCATAGCAGACATCTCAGAAGGGTGGTGGGTAAAAGCCTGTAGGCTGTTTTTAATTTTAAACCACCTTCATAATTCAAAGCTACAGCCAGCTGAATTTCTGTTGGAATTGAGGAAACTGTATATAATCAGACTCACAGATGAAAATGATGCCAGCCAAATTATACTCTTGTACAAAAAACAGTTACACAACACTGATTAAATTACTGGATCAGTACCTTTTGAAGTTGCTGAAATACATAATAATTAGGTTACTGAAGATTAGAGGTGGTACTTTTATGTGAAGGATGGGAGGGAAAGGACTTAAAAATAGTAAAATACGGTCATCATGAAGCCATCTCTGCTAGTAAGCTACCAAACATGAGTTTTCTTTTTAAATTCAATTACCCAATATTTACAGAAGTCTCTGAATATCAACCAGTTGCCATGGAAATATGGAGACTAAGCAGATAAACAAAAACAACACCTGAAATTAAATTGAATTTGAATGGACAGGAAGTTTGCTTCCCTTACTTGCATTGTATCAGGCATCTGTACACTGTGCAATACGTTTCATTCAACACATGGTTTGAAACCCAAAGGTAACCAAGAAAGGAATAAGTTGTTACAATTAGCATCTTTATGTAAAATTTCATACTCCACAAAACAATGCAATTGACACAGGGCTTACATAGAACATTGGGTGATATTTTGCACTCACTGTGATGGCTTGGAAATATAATTCACTGCACAATACTGACAGAATATTTACAGAAAACGAGAGCAATCATTAGTCTCTTATAAATAAGGTGACCAAATATCCCAGCCTTCTATGAATACATGCAACCCCCTCCATGATGAAGTCATGTCAGTCATTTTGCTCTAATGAGCTTTTTCCTATCCCCATCAGTATTCTAAAAACAAAAGAAAGATATCACACACAACCAAAAGTAGTCACACAACAACAAAACCCCATTCTTGTTGTAAAATTTAAATTCTCAAACATCCTTTTAGTACGGTCTTATTTTAGTTCTGTTTCTACTGCTTTACTTCAGTGGGTTTCCCCTTTCCCTGAATGTGATGCTGGTCCCCACCTTGACAGGAGCAGGGAGACACTGGAGAAATGTAAAAGGCATTGTTCCAGCAGTAAGGAAAACAAAAGAACATGGCTTGCAGGCAAAAGGAAAAGGAAGCTGAAGACCCCATTTGGGTCTAGAAGGGCTAAGAGACAATGGACATTTTGGTCGCCTTAGTTACAAGTCTCTGTCACCTGCATGCATGGACTTTTGTTTTAATCTGTAAGTGTTGATCTCACAGCCACACATAGTTCTATTCAAACACCAAACTGGTGAACAGTGTTATGAACAGCAGTCACAGGGATGGAATAGCCTTTTGTCCCAGAAATCACAAAACAAGATACTCCTTGAAGTCTTCTTTTCAGCTGTTCATATTGATCTGTACAAGTCCCATGTCCTGGTAGCCAGCACTAATCCTACAGGCATGACCAGCTCAAGCTGTGACCCTTTACAAGTTGTGTACGAGGTTGCCATTAAAGGTGACGTTCAGCAAGGTTACCACACATGGTTTGGGTACCACAGTTACCAGCAAATCACTTTAATGGTGACCAATATATTATAAGTTACTCCAACTACACACATATCAGAGAGGATTATTACAGGGACAATACTTTACACTCCTCTACCTGCAGCTTTCAGTTTGGTTTGGTTTGTTGCTGTTTCCTACACGGTGGTGGTCTCCCGTGGCGCATAATGTGTTTTTCCAAGCTATCCAGGATGGCAATTGCAATCCTTTGGACATGGGGATCAGTGTGGACATTTTCCTTGATGTTGTACAAATGCTGCAAACCACCTTCTTCAATTAACATGCTGCAGTATCTGGCGGCTGTAATAAAATATAAAAAGGGAGTTAAAACCAGAATTATCTAGGGTAAAGGTAGCAGATACTGTAAACACTGATTCAAATCTACTTTGGTCTCCAGGAAGTATTTAAGACACTCCCTAAAGTGTCCACAGAAGTGCATCAATACTTCAGCAAGTGACAACACAACAGAGTTATTTGGGCAGGACTCCAATTGTAATCAGGTCTGCTACCATGTCTGTCTCAGCTGACTGGAAAGTGCCCTGTTATATATATATTCTCTCTTCCCCCCACCTCCTCTGTGCACATTTAAAGTGCACATAAACCAGAAGAAATGGGAATCAAAAGCACTATAGTGTCTGTGAGTATCCATGTAAATATTAGCACCTTTCCCAAAAACCTTGGTACAGAACAGTTACCAAAAAGTGCTATCAGATATACAACATCACTTGTCCAGGCTTGGAGAGTGAATACAAACTAGTTCCTTCCAATAGTTTGCCAAATATATTGATGGTGGCCTCTAATTAGTTATAAGTTGCTATGAATGCCTTTCCAGTATTTTTTCCACTTACATTCTGGAATTCAGTAAGTTGAAATCACATCTCCATCAGCTGCAGCATTATTAAGAGCAGGGAACAGCTACAAAAAGAGCTGTATGGTGAGTGTAATGTGCAAGCTCCAGAAGTTGTTATGGAAAGGTCAGGATGACTGTAATGCAACCCACAGGGCATTACCTCAGATGGGCCCAATTTCACCATTCATCTCAGTGATGCAACACCAGACTTGTTTAAATGCTGACATTGAGCATTTCACTGGGGATCACATTTACTGTGGTGCTGCTAATATTTTGGGTGGGTTACCTCATTGAGGTGACTATGACATAGACAAACAGCAAAGGAGAAAAAAATATACAAAAAATTTTAAACCAATTACTTCTAGACAATTTTACACTGTCATCTATAGGAGCAGGTCAAAATAAAAAGCATCTCCTCCCCAGGACTACTAAAAGCTTTCTTCGTGCCAAGCACCAAAAGC
The DNA here is from genome assembly GCA_013399225.1 of Rhipidura dahli. Taxonomy (NCBI): domain Eukaryota; kingdom Metazoa; phylum Chordata; class Aves; order Passeriformes; family Rhipiduridae; genus Rhipidura; species Rhipidura dahli. Next base: position 404,823 of record VXAC01004199.1, on the reverse strand, counting down.
TGAAGATTTTCCTCCCAAATTCATCTTCATATTTCATAATTAAACACATTTTTCCTCAGAGTAGGTTATTACATTTGCTACCAAACATTTGGTATATTTGCAACTTTGTCCAGAAGCTTCTGGCATCAACTACCATCAGAATTAAACTTCAGGAATTCTGTCTTTGTCTCAAATCAGAAGTAGGCCAATACAAACATCAGTAGCATGTTGGAAGCTCAGAGGCGAGGGCAGTCACAATACCAAAAGTAAATAGAACAAATAGGAAAACACTAAGTTAACAAGACTGAGACAAAAAGAGACATTACAGGGCCTTATTTAAAATCTGCTACCCAGAGTCTGACCAGTAAAACAACTTTGTCAGAACACTCTGACTTCAACGTGGAAACCCTCACAGATTTCTGGACAGCACCCTGGGAACAGTGGCTCATTATATTTATGAGCTCTATAAAGAGCAGCAAAACAGTGTTCTGTGTGCAGTTATATATTATGTCATGTTATTGGTTGGTCCTGAATAGATGCCTTATCACTGCAGAAATAGTGATTTATGGGACAGAGATAAACGAGCCTAGATATGCTGCCATCAAGAAGACTGAAAACTGGCACAGAAAACACTTTCAAACTTCAGAAGAAATCTGAAAAGATTTATCTAGACATATTCATGTCAAAAATTTCTGTCAAAAAAACAAAAAAAAGAAGCATTAAAAGCCAGGAAGGTTTGTCCCCTCCTACATTTAGGTATGGTTGGGGGACTTACTTCCTTTTCCAACACTTGTGCATTACATCAAATGCTCTCAAACCATTCTACTTCTCATTTTGCAGATGGGAAAGAGAGATTAAGAAAGTGACCTCTATGTTAGCAAGTTACTGCAAAAAAGCAATTAGAGATGAGGATTAACTATAACTTCTGTTCCCATACTAAAACATTGCTACCTGCCATGGTCATTGCTCTTAATTTAAAAGGAATTTGTTGCCCATCATTAAGATCACATTTTTTATTTGAGTAAGAACATATGTGCAAGCAAAAAACGTACTTAAATCTGAACAAATCCACATTTTGGAATTACTACTATGCATCTAACAGTAAAATTCCAGTAAATAGAAGAGATGCAAGGAACTTCTACTACTCTCTTTCTGCCCCATTTAGCCAAACCTCAAATGTGGTTTTTCAGAAGATTAGGAGTGAATACCCCAGAAATTCTTATTTTCCCCTCTCCATGCTAGTGAATAACATACTAAAAATTAAGAATTTTAAGGGTAATAGTCTCTTAATACATACGATTTTTGCTGCAGACGTGCTGCATGGCCCACACTGCCCATAACTGGACACCAGGTGTCATGAAACAGCCAAGTAGTGGAAAAAAGGGATTGAAAGACCTATTAAAAAAAAAAGGAGAGAAACAGTTACTTGCTTTATTACTAGATGCTATTACTTCAGAGGTCACGTATCTGCTCATTCAGCCTTATGATAACTACAGGGGACATTGATAAATTTTAAGAGGCTGGTCTGCTGCATCTAAAACCCATTTAAGAGAATTACTAGCAAAAATCAGATCTAGTAGACGTGTGGTATGCTTTTCTTTTTTATTTTCCAAACTTCTGATCACAAGACAATACTTACCTGTAAGCCACCATCTCACATTCTGGGGTTGGCCAATTCAAAATGGCAGCGTGCTGTAAAATACAGAACCGAGAACATTGATTGTTAAATACAAACATTGGAAAAAATATAAAAGACTATGATAAAATTCACCATCATTTCTGTACCAGCTGCTCAAGGAGAGACGTCCTCTGGCTGCGACTTAATGTCCAGGCCTGCTCTCCTCGAGATATCAGATGAGCAATAATCCCTGCTGCAAAGTAGCTCACTTCCACCTCCACACTGTGCAACAATTTACTGATGTGGTCTATGAAGTCCTTCCACATTAATTCAGAATGGAGCTCTTTCACTTCAGCTATGTTATTCTGGAATGGGGAAAATAATCATAAAAAAAAAGAGAAAATGTCAACAGAAAGAACATGGTGGTGAGGGAGATAAACACGAACTTGAACTGTATTGTGTGAGTAGACACATGTAAACACTCCAAAGAGTTCTCCATACATCCAGCTGACCACCACAAGCCAAAATGCTTCTTTTGCTTTAGGAAACCCTTCCAGTCTAATGCAGGAATTTGCTTCAAAACAAAGAGGTTTTCTTGTAAGTGATTTTATGCCATTAACATGTAGATTGCACTAAATCAAGGGCTGTTTTTAACATTCTCAAGGACAATTTCAAAAAATTTCAGCAGTACAAAATTCTGCATTCCCCTGACTTTCAACCTACTTTTTGCATTTGGACTCATGTGAAGCCTCACTTTCCTTTCTTAAAAGCTCTTTTAATTTACTGTAACCACCAATTTCAATATAACTCTTGAAGAAACACAGAACAGTCCAAAAACATGTCAATTATGAATAATATACACTACAAGAATTAAAGAAGAACATAAAAAATATTAGGGAATTTTTCAGATTAACATAGGGTAAAAAAAAACCCTTTCAAAATTAAATTTTAAAAGTATATATTTCAGACTTTTTTTCTTTTTTCATCTCACCAGAAGTCCAAGAACTTTCTGTTGGATGGATGATTCAGATGGAAAAGACTGTGAATAAAAGAAACAAACAAAAGGTAAACATTTATGCTTATTATTGAAACAGCTTTAATGATAAACCTGAGTTGATAATCTGCCACCAAGGTCCCCCTCCTCACCTCCAAGACTCTCATGAACAGTTCTAGCCCTTGATTTTCAATAAAGTGCCGACACGTTGTTGGAGACTCATCAGTGAGGTTCCAAAGTGCACTCAGTGTGAACTTGAGGGTGGTATCTACAAGATTCTGATTTGTTTTCTGTTTAACTATTTGTAGAAGTTGCTAGGGGGAGAAAAATCAATATTTCAATATATGTATTAGCTCCTCTGTTTCTTTCTGCACTAACTGGGCAATGCATAGCTGTCATTTATATGCAGAGTAAAGATCTGTGTGTTTAGAGTGAAACTATACAAAATTAAACAGCTATTAAACTTTTTACCTCCCCTCTGAACATGGCTGCCTGCTAAAGGAATTCCTTTGTTTTCATAGTAATTATATGTGTAGGGCTATTACAGATGGCACAAAGCCATCCACAGAACTCTGAACCTTTACAGCAGTATTTATTTCAAATATTCTCCTTCTGAGAATCTTCCACCTGAAACAATGAATTTCAAATCAAGATATGTCTTGCTATTTTACTTTGCATTAATTGTGTGAATTTTTTCCACTCTTGCTTACTTTCTAAACAATTTTCACATGGATACATGTTAATATGTTCTTAGAATTTTATCTCTTTATATTTACTTTGTATCTTCAGGAATACTGTTAGTATGAACCACTGGGATGGCAGGAAAGTATCTGACTTACCCTAACAATGAAGAGTTCTGCACCAAGTTGAGCTGTTTGCTCTGTTGAAAGCTGGAAACAAACAAAACCAAATCAACAATTTTTTAGACTTGAGAAACGTTATCCTACCATCCCAAAGCTTAATTCCATACCTTTGCAGCAAGAATGGAAATTATGGCTACAGCCATCCTTTGCATGTTTTGATCTTCGTGATTACACAGCCACTGCATAACAAGTTTGGCTGCTTCAAACCTGGAGGTTAAAAATAAAATTAATTTTCATAAGTCTCATAAGTCTTAGTAAAGATGTACACAGACAACAGAATTATGCTTTATACCATCAAAAGTAGAAAGATGGTGAAATTGGAGGTATTGCATGAGCCTCTGTCAACTTTAAGCTGTTGACTTGGGGTCTCTGACTTCTAATTATGTATCAGAGTGCTCTGGAACTGCTTCCAAGGAAGGAAGAAAAATTTGGCACAATCTTCTTAAAAATCAGATCATCACACTTCAAAGTATTTGGACAAAACATTTGAGTAGAAAAATGTCTGCAAAAAGCAACCCCAGAGAAATCCTGATTTCTGTTACATGCAATTAGTGAAAGACCCATCCAAGTGAAGTAAAAAAAACCCTGTATAGCAAAGGATTTTTTCAGACCTATACTCAATGGTATATATTCGGGTCAACAGGCCTAAAACAATATAGGCCAGATAAATTCAGCACACTGGAATGATTTAAACTGAGCAAAACTGGGACCAGAAACAAAGCTTCTGAAGAAAAATATTCTGCGATGCTACAACTCATTTTAACTGACATCTAAAACTTGCCTGTTAAATGGGACATCCTGAAGGATTCTGTCACTGCATAGTGAAAGAAGGCAATTCTTTTGCAGCTATGAGAAACGAAAAAAAATTGCTTCATCAGAAACACATATATTTCAGAACACTTCCTTGCTATGAATCATTAAACATTTTTCCACGAGGCCCTGGGATGTGGAGAAACCTTTTGTTAAGATCCACAAGACAGAGAATCCCAGAGAAAGCAGAGCAGCTTTGCCTTGTACCTGCTGATGATTTGGGAAGTGCTCCATGGCCTTGAGGAGCAGGTGAGTGACATCTGCCAGGAGCCGCACGGGCATTCCGGCCGCCAGGTCCTGCTTGGTCAGGTTGAAGACGCAGGCGCTCGCTGCCAGCTGCACGGGCAGGTTCAGGGGGTGGTTCCTCATGCCGATCACCACCAGCTGCAGCACAGCAGTTTGGCCCACGTTAGTTGCTCACACATTTGCACAACCCCAAGAACAATCTGCCTCCTCCTCGAGGCCACAACAATGACTCACAGTACCCAATTTCTGCCTCTCTTGTACTTGAGTGAGAAATCCATCTGGTGTGATTTTAATTCTCAAAGAATAACATTTCCTTCTGCTCAGTGATTCAAAGCTGGCAACTTCTACTGCTCCAAGTCCTTTTGCACAGCTTGTAGCAACCTCTCAAAGAAGAGGCTGCACAGATTGCAAGAAATTCCTAGAAAGAGCCAGGCCGGGATACAATCACAGACCCTTTCAGAGGTGAATGAAGCAGGACAGAGTGTCTGCAGTGCAATGACAGTGATGTAGTGGCTTGTTGTTTGGTGATGAGCCATTTCAAATCACATCCTGAGCTGCTAGGTCAGGATACATTTTTTGCAGCTTCTTCCTGAATCACATTAATGGCTATATATGTTTGATTGTGATATCACCTACTAATCATTTAATAATAATATTTTTCTTGTTGATTATTGACTGACAAAGTCTTTTTGATACTGACACCAGCAAATTTAAGGCCACTTGTTCAACATCAAAGAGGATAAGAAAAATAAAAAATGTGTGTCCTACTGGTGCCTCTTCTAAGGATCACAACAAAACTTAAACCATCTCTGGTGTTTCTGACATGGAAAACCAATGCCTAGAATGGATTTCCAAGGAAGTTTCTAGGCTCCAGGTTACAGCCCCATATAGAACATTAACAATATCCATTCACTTGTTACCACACTGGAGGTTGGTAGAGAAAACTGTCACTGAATTCTTTCCTTGTTATTACTGTTTTGTGAGCATCAGCAGAAGGCACTGCTGTGTCTGGTGAATAAGACTGGACAGACCTTTGATCTGTACCCAAACAGATATGATCTAATGACAGAATTCAGCATCTGAAGAATATTTCATATCATATTCAATGTTATGTGAAAAAATTAATTTACATGCTACTAAATTTAGATAATTTCTGTTAGTACAGAACAATTTTACCTGACATAAAACACGACAGGGCATCTTCTACATCACTCTTGTTTAAATAGTTCTTCATTTTTCTTTAACATTACAATTTTAATCTTACAAAACACAACCAAAAACGTAAAAGCTTATAAACTAATTTATAACAGGGTTTTGGGGATGAGCTCAGGAACAACACATGAGAATCATCAAAACTATTATTTTACCTTTAAAATTTCAGGCTTAGTTTTTTCCATGACATGTGTCAGGCTGAATAAATGGAAGAGTGCTTCTCTCACAAAGAAGGCCCGTTCACTGTAACGCTTCAGTGCTTCTGCAATCTGAGTTTCATTTGCTTCTCCTGACACCTGTGAACACAGAAATAATCTTTAGTTCAAGATGTCATCATTTGACTTTCAAAGTTTCGTTCTCAAAAAATGCAAAGCTGCAGTTTCAAAGGAAGTGATTTGGCCAAGTCCTTCAGTAAGTAAATGATTGCCAGCCTGTTCTATTTGCCATTTAATATTTTCTCTGTTTATAACTAAGTTGTATAATCGAAGATGGTTTGTTCCTCAGTCCTACTATTTAATCAATCATTGCTGCAATCACTGTTTTTTAAAATTCTTAGGGCAGCATGCAGAACTTGTTCTACTTAACATGGCACATACATGTTCATAGATTAAAGTGTCACATTCTGTGCATCCAATATTGTATCCAGGCATTTTTCTCTGAAATTTGTGAGATCAGGAATCTCTTACAGTCTCAGCAAACTGATAGCATCTTGGATTTTGTTTTATATTCTCCACTGATCAGAACAGGGCAACCCTGTTTACTGATATGTTGTGCAGCCAATTATACTCTACATGAAAAATTTCCACTTGGCTTCATGTTCTCAACTATTATATCTGCCCAGTGTTCATAATCAAATTTCACAGGGCTGCTGTAAAGACAGTAATATTTTACCTCTGCTGTTTCCATGAGTTCTGTGTCTTGTTTACTCTTTAGCAGTATCTAGACTAAGCAGTTGAATATTTCAGTAGAGTTACTAACGAATTTAGGTCACAAAAAAAAAAAAAGGAAAAAAAAAAAAGGAAATCATGCAAACTGCATTTTGCTAGCCACACTGCCACAAGTCCATTGTGACTTTCTCATTACTAGAACCTTCTTCCTTCCTGCCTTTTCATGGCACAGACAATTCAAGAAGCATGTATTCTGAACAGCAGGGATTATACTGTATTATTTTATACCAAACATGAGGTACAACCTCCTGATGCTGTACTTCATCACACCAAAGGGGAACTTGCTTTCTCCAACTATGCATTTCAACATTCAGACACTTCGCTATCAGCTGTGACAACTAAGTACCAAGAGACCTGGCTCTTATCAACTGTCAAATATTTCAGGGGGAAAAAAGTACAAAATTGTGTAGCTGTGCTACTCTGCTTGCATGTAACAAGAGCGTTCTGAATTTCAAAACTGAAGTGGAAAACTCGCACAGGAGACACTCTAAACTATGGACACATTAGTCTCTCTTCCTCATTCCTTCTGCAGCTTCCATCATCCTCAAAGCAAAGCAGAAAAGAAAACTCAGTGTCAAAGATGATATACCACTGACGTGTCTAAAACATATTTTTTTAACTAATTCTAACCCCCTCATTTTCCAACAACTGCCATTTGGATTCTACAGAACAGGGAATGATGTCTTGTTGCCTGGCTCTAAAAGATAAATAAATGTACTTCAGAAAACATCACCTCATCCTAAGGGGCTAAGTAACTGAGGGTTTTTTCAAGAAGAGGAAGTCTTTCATCCTATGTTATTGCTTCTTAGGTGCTGTATTCATCACCAGAAGACCTTTCAAGATGGGTAGAAATATTTTAAGAGGAAACAGCAGTGGTGATGGAGCATAACAGCAGCTGAGTTATTCAGCTTTATTGTATCTGCTGTGTTAATCACGACCTGCTCAAAGCTCATGCAAATTCAACCTCCACCCTTACACACTGCTGATTTATGCCAGATACTGTCTGGAATCCAGAGAATAATATGCCAGTAAGTGACTTCAGACCAGACAAAGTTATCTCCCTTAGATATGTTAAATCAGGATCTAAAGTTCACCGAAAAGGCACAGAAAACAGATGCTTCTTACAAGTATATGTATATATACAGTATTATGTAACTTTAGCAGTTTGTGTCAAAATTAAGTAGGAATTTCACCTAAATCCAATAATTAAAATTAACAGTTAAAAAAAAATGAACCTACAGCCTCCTTCCGAAACAGACATACAGTTGTTACAAATGATTAGTTCTATTTTCCCTGCACATTGTATTTTTTCAGTGAAATCATTTCCCCCACTTAACCTTCAGGTTTCCTTCTCCTGTTAGGAATTCTGAGTAGCCGGCGTCAGTAGCTAGCAGTCCTACAAACTGCATTGTGGGCCGCTGCAGAATGAATGCTTGTACAGCTTTATCTGTGACATGTTTTCTTCCAGAAATGTCCAAAGACACAAGGTTAGGCAAAATATCTCTCTGTTCCAGTAAACGAAGAGCTATGTCCGATGTGAATTGTTTGTCATCCGAAATATCAAGATGATTCAGGTATTTTAGTTCTCTTATAACATCCAGAATCTGGGTTGTGGTCATTTTCAAGCATTTCAGGTGGTGCATGGTCAAAGACTTGAGCCGGTCTTTGCAGGTGAGGAGTGCTGTTATGTCAGTGACGGAGGTGTTGGATATATCCAGACTTTCCAACCTGGGAAGTGAAGCAACATCTGCCAAGTCCTCGTTGTAGAACAGCACGTTGGTGATGCTCAACGCGCGGAGCCCAGACAGCTGACTGAAACACCTCTCGTAGGGATCTTCCAGAGAAAGAGTCAGTGAGTTCAGCACCAGGCACTGCAGATTCTGCTGGATCCACTTATTGCTGCCCAGTCCACTGATAATGTCTGTGATTGTTATATCTGCATTTACCCCTGTAGCATCAAGCTCCACCAGCTTGTGATGGCAGAAGGCTTTCCTGAAAGCCACGGCTGAGATTTTGGCTTTGCGGATACAGGCTCGTTTCAAGCGCATCTGGTTGCCTCGGAAGATGCCCACGGTCCCATCATTCAGAAGCCCTGTTGAAAAAACAGCATCAGTGCTTGGCTCCGGTGTTACACAACACCACTTAAGGGTACAAAGTGTTAGCAGGGAAAATTAATTACAAAGTAGTTTGCCTTGGATCATGATGCCACTGATCCCAGAATCTTACAACTGAGATTCCACTTTGAAGGTTATGATGTCACATTTGGAAAATTCCAGGTTTAAGAATAGGACAGATAAATTAAGAAGCAGTAAATGCACGTTACCTGTTTAGTTCAGAAAATGGAACACACAATAAATAAATTATGGGTACGATTCAAAAACAATCAGACTGCTGCCCTCATTTGCTGTATTTTCCTCACTGAACTCGCTAGAAGTGTGCTAAAAACAGAATTTCAACATTTCTGAGTGTAATTCTCCTCTGGCCATTAACCTCAAGATTGCACTACCTATCAGTGACCTATTTTCATCTTGCTTTAACTAAAAAATTTAACATTTGATTGAATTCATAAGTAGGATCAATACTAAATTAAGCTAATTAAGTCCTATATGAAGAAGGTAGGAGTGTTGCTCAGAAACAAGCTGAATGTGAGAAAGAAACCTAAGAAATGATTCAAAGAATAGAAAGAGGAGGGCAAGGAAGGGTGGGAAGGAGAAAAAGACGGCAATGAAAAAAAGAAAAAGCAACAATCTTGTTTAGTATCTTTTTACTCTGCAGAAAGAAAGCATAAGTAGCCTTTTCTTGCACAACACTGGCAACATCCTAACTGAAACAATACATTGAGTTCCCTCCATGGAATTATCAAAAATGCATTGAATATGCAAATATGAAATCTTGGTGTTTTATCAACAGAAGGATTACAAAAAGCCATGAGAAGGGTACAGTTGCACAAGCATCCACATAAAAGGAGTAAAAAGAACATGTCCTAGTTTTGCTCTACAAGGTTATAAATGTCAACACTCCTGGCTTTTAATCTCGTATCTTCACACATACTTAACAAAGAAAATTAAATAAAAATGCAATATATTTGAATAATAGCACCATTGCCACTATAGTTTGGATTTAATTTGTGGGCTAGTAACTGCCTCTATGACAAAGGCAAATTAATATTAAGATTTGCAGACCTTTCTAAGGAGCAGGTATTTCTGACCAAATAGTCAGGGGACTACTTTCCTCTTTTGTGGGGAAAGCAAAAATATGGAATGAAACAACTGGTATGCAGCAGAAAAAGTAAAAGCAATAAATATAATTATAGTTTGGTTAAAGTATCACTAAATTACTTCTTAATTTTTGCTTATCTCTTCATTTAAGGACCAAAGCTCTCTCCCTGGCCTACCTTAGCCACACTATGTTTACCTGCCACGTACTTTTTTCCATCCTGCACCCTGTGTGTTTGTGACATTTTGGTGTCTGGAAGTGTCTTCACCACTGCCAGCACTGGTAATAAATTTTGGTAATTCGGTTTCCTTGAATCTGATTTTCTGGGACTACTCTAAACAATTCCTTATCAGAAAGTAGTGTATACTGAAGATTAATATATTTTTTTGGAGCTTGTCTTTTTTTAAGCACCATTCCTTTGTTATTTGTGACCAGAACAACTTGAGACAACCAGAACACCAGTACCTGCCCAGGAGGACCCAAATAAAATCTGCACATATAGGATAAGGTATTTGGTCTGTTTACAGTAATTTTTCTAGTGTCATGTCTCATTTTTCAACAGAGGTCTCCAAGATTTCAGGGAATGGGTCCCTTACCTCTTCTGTAGTGTAATCTGTACATTCATTTTTATGGTAAGAAGTTTTATTATACAAATTTTATCATGCTTAAAGCAAGCAAACAAGAGAGCAGCCCTCTCCTCAGAGATGTGCTGACAGAGAACCAGTAAGCTAGTACACAAAATGTAAGAATACCATAAGGTGTTAATACTACTCTAAAACTAAGTGCTTTCAAACAAATAATTCCATTTCAATAAAAGTGTTAAAAGAGATGAGAAACTTTTAAAGAATCACAAAGTTATTTTCTAGCTTAATCACAAGGGCACACAGTAAAAAAATTCAACTAAATGCTCTTCAAGAGATATTGTTGCTAGTAGAATCAATTTTTTTTGTTGAAGTGATTGAAAGAATATTAAAGAATGTTCAATTAAAGGAACATTAAAATCAAAAACCAAGACAAAGAACTTTCTATTTAGATCCATGTGGCAATGCAGAGCTCAGCTGAAGCCATGAAAAGCAAAAATAACAGAAATTCTCTATGAAGAGATGACAGAACACAGTTCTAGCAGCTGCAGCAGCAGATTCTACTAGAAAATATAGCAGAACTGCAGTGTCACATTCTGGCGAAATATTTTCACCAATGACCTACAAATGATTGTTTTTACCATGAAATGCCATTGTCTGCAGCAGTCGGTCAGCCACTTCTTGAGGGAACATTCCTGGCTCCTGCAAGCAAAACGTTCCATCTTGCCTTTCTGTGCAGAACTTCTCTAGGTTGGCAGTCAGGAAATTCAAACAGATATCAAGTAAAGAATACGGAGAAGCTTCCTCCTGTCATATGCAAAACACAATGAAACAAAGGAGATTTAGTCAAGTCATTCTTTCTATGAACCTTCCATTACTCTATAATGTCTTTTTTGTTAGTCTGGCAAATATTACAAGAGGAGATGTCTCCCTCAGAGGCACACAAAGTCAGGTCACACAGTGAACAACTGGCCAAATTGATGGGAGCCTCCTTCCCCTGTCACCCCCAGAACCACATCCAGTCATGTCTGCTGTGCTTGAAGTCTACTTGTGTTCCAAGAGGAAGAAAAGCAAATGCTGAAAAATAATTTTAATTTATGTCTACAGGGAATTAATCAATCAAAACAGACTGGAAGACAATTCAAAAATCAAATTTTACTTCTGGATTTAAAATATTTACTTTAATCTTTCATTTAAGTCAACCCATATTAGACATTTACTATCAACCTAGATAAGAAATGCAGATACTGCAGACAAACTGCAGATATGGGAGCAATTTTTGATACTGAAAAGGGCAGCTAGAGCTTCAGAACAAAAAAGTAAAGCCAAAAAGAACAGGTTTAATTCCAAATTTTGCGCAGCAATAAACTAACATATATTACACTAATCCTTGTCCTCCTTCCAGGCACTGTGCACCTGGAAATCATCTACAGCAGAAGGCTGGGTACAAAGGACAAGGCAGAATATAAACTTGATCTTTTCCCTAAGAGTTTGAGATTGTATACTGATACAGGAAAATCTCAAAGGGTTTTCTTATTCCATGTCTAATAATAACCTACTGTTTTCAGCCACACAGATTAATCAACATAAAGAATGACTCTCAGCAGTGTGAATCATCCCCGGCACCACACAAAAGAAGGCCGAGTGACTGGTACATACTCCCCCAGACAATATTGAAAATAACAGCATCAACTGTTGTCAGATCTCATCTGTAGGAAAAATAGTAGTTTCCCTTTTATACTGAAAGTTCTGGATCATTTCACCTTTCTTTCCCAGCTCATTTAACTTCTGTTGCTTCACTTGCCTAATTATGCTGATCACAGAAGTACTAAATTATGTAAAAGGTTATACAGAAGAAATATAAGTAAGTTTACAGAGATATGTCTTCTAAAATAAGGTGCACATATTTAAGGACTGGGGGGTACCACATTAGGGCAAAGACAGAATGGAGCCTATCTTTAATGAATCATGCATTGACAACAATTAGAGGCTGCAGTTTAATAGCTCCTGAAAACTTAAGTACAGGCTTGGGAAATAAAAACTGCAGATTATTCAAATACAAGCTCTTCCTGCAGCTTTTGACATGCCACTTTCATTCCTTTAACTCAGTTTTGCTAAGTGCTTAAGTTTCATTTTAATAAAGCTTAAGCTTTATTATTACATTGTATTGTTGCAAAAACAGGAGTCACTTTGTGATGCAACTTGCTCCCATACCAGAAAACTGCAATTTTGGCTGCCTCCAATCTTAAATTGATAAGAAAAGGAAGGACATAATTTGGAATTGTGAATGTCTTTTGTTTCTTTTTGTTTGTAGTGTGCAACGATGCCTGTTTATTTTAAAATAGTAAATTTTTTATATGAAATGGGAAGATTTTCTTTTCAACTCGAAATCAGTACATATGCCCAGGGCTTATATGACAGCTGATGAGTCAAACAAAAATCAGAATCCTTACTCAAAGTTATATGAAAATCATTCCCACTGAAGCAAAGACATCCACATCTCCCATTAGATCTTGTGTTTCTAATTTGATGCTCAAAGATGACAAAACCAGAATACTGGCTCTCTTCATTCCTCCTGGAACTGTTCCTTCCTCTCCACCAGAAAAGCTGAAACACTTTTATGTATCAGTGAGCAAACTCCAATGAGAATTTTTAGCCCTGTAGATAGGCCACTGGCATATGACTCAGAAAACTATTTTTTCAACCAGTACCTCTGAGTGGCCAATCTGTCCTTTGGAAATGCCAGTTCAATTTTTATATAATCCCTCTGGAAGTTCATACAGGGTATCTCCATACAATCAAGGAACAAAAACCACAAGCAGGGATCAATTACACTTGCAAACAACACAGTTCCATTTTTATTAACTCCACTCATTCTGGTCACAGGAGACATTTGTAATATTTCTTCAACTTGCTGCCAAAAAGCTGAGGAAACACCACAAACAAAGGCTCCTAAGGTAACCTGGGCAGACAGGCAAAATGTTTTTATCTGTATCTAATAAAGTCCACTGACAAGCATCCTAAAAAGAATTTCCTGGACTGCCTGCTACTGAAATAGAACAGCTCAAACGCAGTCTGGAAACTTTTTATGCGAGCTGGAGGCATTCTTTTTCTCACTTCTCTTTACATAAAGACAATATTGCAAAGTTAAAGTTGTATTTAAGCTCTTAGAAGGTCAGAATTTAAGTGGTTCCTTTCTCCAGCTCTGCTTTTGAATGTTGGGTTGAAGACAAAACTGGCATTTGCTTTCAGATCTCTTCACTTTCTATCTAATGAGATACTACAAATGTGTGCCAACCATAGCACAGCATTTAAATTTTTTTTTAATTTAATAAACATCACTCAGCAGTTTACTCTGAGTAGAACTTCCATTATGCTATTTTACTTTTTCACAGTCATCTTAATTATCTGATACCTCACATTTTCTTTCATTCTACCAAATTAATTGAGTAGCCAGGAAACAAATACAAAAATTAATTCCCCAAAAGACAGAATTATGCATTACATGATGCAAGCTGGGGTGCCTTCAATTACTAAAACATATATTATGAAAGCAATGTGACATATCTAAAACCTAGCTAGCCTATGGAGTAGCATAAAAAGTAGAATAATTGCATTTAGATGGGCTTTTAAAGGCTTACTTAAATTAATTATTTTAAAAAAAAAAAAACCTTTTTAAGTGCTCAATATAAACAAGGCAAACCAAAAGTGTGCAGGGGGATGGGGTAAACTGCCTGACTACTGGCCTCTAACAGTAATCCAATACAGTGGTGAACTGAAATGCAAAACCTGCTTCAACTTGATGCTCCCAGTTCAGCTTCGAGCGCTCGCGCCAGGCCAGCAGGAAAGGTTCTCCCAAAGAACACTATCCTCCACAGCTTCTTTTGAGAACTCCATGAATCAGCTTTAAATACCACTAGAATATATTTAATATATATTTTAAAGCGCAGTCGAAAGGCTAAAAGAGCTTAAGGCAAAATATTAAAGCACCAGGAATAAGGTGGAGATTCTTAAGCCCAACATTACAAGCCCAGATTAACAAACTGAGTGTGAGTATCAAAACAAAATCCTGTTCCTTTGGGGAAGCATCACCAGACAAGCACCTGCTTAACAATACCTAAAAAATAGGTATAACTGCTGTTTTCTGTTGGTAATTACAATCTAGCTTAGCAAAAAAAACCCTGAAACCCCAAAATTCCACTGCTGTTTGGGCCTTTTTCATTACAGGGGTTGTGATCCTACCAACTCCAGCCTGACAGATTCAGTTCCTACAGGCTCTGTCTCTCAGACTCATTAAAAATCAATTTTTTTTTTCCCTCATCAGTAGAGTTTTGTTTTGGTTGGTTCTTTTTCACCCTCAGTAAACCAGTATGTAACATTGGAAAACAAATACCCATTTTATCTCTAACAGAACCATGTCTATGATGTGCTCCCCAATTTTCACACCCATTTGCAGACTCAAACCCCAAACATGCAAAGTCTCTGTAAGCCAGGGCCACCTGCCTTTCTCTCTCTGATTCTCAAAGGAGAAGATGGGTACAGGGTTAGGGACTTTTCAATTTGTGGCACTCATTTCTCTCAAAACATTAGCAGAAAAATAAGAGGTAATTTAGAGCCTCAATCTTTGGTGTTGGATGTACCATGCTTCCCAGCTGTTTTCCACCTCTCCACAGCCCCAAAACTTTACTTACTTTCTTAAAATGAACATTCTTAAAACAGTTAAGAAATAGCAACTCAATCAACAGCCATAAAAATTCTTCTGAGTGCTAATAACAGAAAGGCACTGAAAAATAAAACAGTCTCATGATTTATACAACTAAGAAAGCTTTATGGTTATCCTATTTAAATTAAGTTAAATGGAATTAAACTGAAGTAGGTTATTTACTAGTCAGACTCAAGGAAGGATTATGCTCAAAAGTCCAATTTAATATTAACTATTCTGGCACAAGAAGTGGGAACATACTGATTAAAGCTGCTACAAAGTCAGCAGCGATCACAAGAGGTCTAAAATTAAATAGTGCCACATTAGAATGACACAGTAAGGCCACTTTTTTCAAGATTAATATTAAGAACTTCAGATATGAGTTCATCAATTAGGAATGATAGAGAGTGGAATGAGAGTGGTGTGCTGAACCACAAGAAAACAAGGTGAAACAGCAAAAGAAGGTGCCAGGAGACGCATTAAAAAAAAAGTAAGGAAGGATTAGGTCATTTTCAAGACACTCAGGAGAACTCACAGGGGTATTTATGTTAAGAGATACCTTCACCATTTCAGTTTAAACATAACAGCTACTAGAATGCTCTGGGGAGGAAAAGCACGTTGGGAATAGGACATAAACCCAGCTTTTCTTAGCTAGAAGATCAAAAGGTGAGAGATACAAATGCTACCTATAAATAAATACAGCACAATGAATATAAACTACAGATGGAAAAAAGCTGTTAAGGAGAAGCACACTGCGAGCATAGCAACAAAGGTACATGGAAATGCCATGAACTGGAAATTTTGCCATAAATGTAGACATCAGTACATAGTTAAACAATTAAATTCTACCCTAGTTCACTGATTAGAACAGCCGGCACAAAATGTACCTACTTCAAAAATAATGATACATAACTTTATTAGGGGATTGACCGAAATTAGGCTTTTAATGACAATGGATAAGACTAGATCGCCCAGGAAGCTCCTGATAGTCCTTGAAAAGAAAATATGCACACTCATGTCTGGAGCAGAGGAGCAATCCAAACAGCTCCCATATGTTCTGCTCCGGCCTGTCTGGAGCAGGGAAAGGCTGTTCCTTTGGCAGCTCCGTGCTGGAAGAGCTCAGCGAGGCTCACGCACCGTGCCTTGGCACGGCTTCCTCCACACAGACCCTGGACAAAGCAATTCCCAGTGGGAAGGTGCTGCTGGGGGGCTGGAGGAGGCAGGAGCCGGAGGAGGCACGGGCGGCTGGGCTGTGCTGTGCCGCGGTGCCCTCACGCCGGCCGGCCGGCCGAGGGGCTCTGCCCCGCTCCGCC
>VXAC01004199.1:257514-388075 GCA_013399225.1 Rhipidura dahli | reverse complement strand
GAGGGGGCCCGCCTGAGCCCCTCAGCCGGGCTCGCGCCGCCGCCATGGCGGCCCCTTCCTCGGGGTCACCTCCGCTACCTGCGCCGCGTCCGGCACCCCGCGGCTGCAGGCGGACAGCTCCCCTTCCCTCCCTGCCTCCCTCCTTCCCTGTCCTCCCTCCCTGTCCTCCTCCACCACCACCATCCCCTCACCGCCCCCTCACCATCGCGGCGCTGGGTGCCGCCGGCGAGCGCCCAGCCAGCCGGTCCCGTCGCTGAGCTCCTTCTCTTTCCTTTTTTTTTTTTCTTTCCCTCCCTCCCTTCCCCCGTGTTTACCCCCCCGACCTGGAAGTGAATGTTGCCTCAGCCGGCCGGGAACCCGCCTCCCTTAAAGGGGCTGCGCCAGCACAGGTTAGTCTGTGCTGGGTGAGCGGAGCCTCAACGTCCGCGTTTAAGGCTGGAAGTGCTGGCAGAAGGGGCCATTGCACAGCAAAACGCATCGGCCTCACTTGTTACGAGTGTGTGGGACATTTTCCTCGGCCTGGTTGCTCCGGTAGTGGAGCCAGGACCCGGGAACATCGAGGCGCCGGTGAGCGCCCGGCTGGAGCAGGTGAGCAGCAGCTCTGTGTCCCTGGGGACCTCCCACAGCCATGAAGTGCCGTCAGCTTCACGCTTCGTGCTCACAAGCCTCTGTAATTCAAGTGTTTCCTGCACAAACTGGTTTATTCTGGTAATGTGAACAATAATCTACACCAGTACAATAGGTTTTGCCGCCTGCTTTGGAGGGGAGCTTTGCCATAAGCATAAACCATTCCATACAAAGTAATTTCAGGTTTCAGATACAGTAGTAGTGAAGAAAACCTGTCTCCCAACCAATACATACAAGGTATTGTTGTTCAAGAGAATACAGTTATTTCTCGTTTCAGGATACAAAGTAAAAGAATGATACAAATACCCTATCCAAATACAATGAATTTTTATACAGAGTTTTCTCTAAAAGAGTTGCTGATTCTACGTACAGAAGCTTTGAATAACTGTTGTTTGCAAACCAGCAAGACACATAAATAAACGTTAAGAAACAATTGCTAAAATTATTTATGTTTCTGTCATTACAAGATGGCAAAAGATTCTATAAATACTATGAAACACAGTTTTACCAGTTTGAGGACTACATAACAAAGGTCAGTTGTAGTTTCAATTCTTTAGATAAGGCTGCTGACGTAGAGAAAATAAATTACGTGCTCAGGCTCTGACAAGAACAGAATTAAGAATCTTTATGTTCTGAATTTAACTACTTTAAAACCTAATCTGCTTAGAAGAAACAACTTATGTAATTATGGACACAGATATTATCTTAGATAAGGAAGCAGCTCATACTATTATTCTTAGTGCATTATGTGTTTCTTCCATTTCTTAATGTCTTTGCAAGGTTCCAGGCTGCTCTTTGGATATCTTTTAAATTCACTGATTCACTCCAACCTATCACCAGATGTCTCATCTTCCGAATTTATGATAGAACTGGGCTCAGACAGTGAAAACTTCCAGTGACAGACTGACCCTCTGCTCCCAGTGCCTGTTCTTGGCCTGCCCTGCTGTACTCAAGAATCCTCTCCATTCCTGGTATGGAGCAGCCATATGGTTGAGCTGGCACAGGCTCAACATCGGTGTCAGAAACTGCAAAGACAAAATCCCAGCAAGAACAGACTCTTCAAGGACTTAAACTAACAAACTCAAGGGATTTCTACTGAGCCTGTGCAAACTGAAATGTTTTCAAAGCTGGATTTCAGATAAACTGTATTGTTGGTATAAAAGCAGTTCATCTTCCAAAGGCCCATCCAGAAGGGAGATTCATACAAACATTCTCAGATTGCAGCCAGCATAGGCCAAACGATGTGTATCTTCTTTCTGCCATCTCACACGCGTGGCAGTGGGTTTTGGTCAATACATATTGAAAACAAGACTTTAGCTTCATATGGAAAATGTGTTTTAACTTCAAACCAAATTTTGAACAGTCTGAAAAGTTTTAAGGAAATACTTTAGAAGTTGTAAGTGGTGTTTCAGCCATACACCTGGCAGGGTTTGCTGCCAGTCCAGCTGGCGATGGTTGGTCACAATTAGTTCTAACCCTTAATAAATGATCAGGCTTCTGCCTATGGGAGACTCAGTGCAGGATTTAACTGAGTTTTATGTATCCCAAAAACTCTACAAGCCAGTGTTATCCTACTGAAATAATTTGGGACAAAGCATTTGCAAATATTGCAGATATTCTTTGAGATTTATTTTAACTCAAATTCAGATTAATTATAAGCAATTCAGAACACAGATTTCTAATGTGCTACTTTACTCACAGAAAATTCAGTTTGTGCTCAGAACTGCTGGAGTTGGATAGTGTGCCATGTTTTTTATAGGTATTGTATTATCATGTTTGGGTTAAATTAAACCATAATGTTGTGGGTGCCCATCTGTGGAAGTGTTCAAGGCGAGGTTGGATGGGGCTTTGAGCAACCTGGTCTAGTGGAAGGTGTCCCTGCCCATGGCAGGGGGATGGAACGAGGTGATATTTAAGGTCCCTTCCCACCCAAACCATTCTGTGATTTTCAGACCATCGGAGAACCAGGGTTCGTTGTGTGTTAAATGCTTACCAGTGTCTGGGTGTTTCCAGTGCCCCTGGCACTGCCTGCTCAGTTCAGGTCCCAGTACTCCAAAAAACAGCTGTAAGAGCTTTTGTGGTACCACAGAAAGGAGCAGTGGCTGGGAGCAGTCTCTCGTAGCAGCACCCTTGTTCTAAAACGGAGTTGGAAATTACTGAGCTGTTAATCCAGACAAAAGGGTGCAGGAGGCAGATTGAGGAACGGGGAAAGCAGCCCTGGCTCCTAGGCCACGCAGAGCACAACTGTCATGTCTCAGTTTATGGGTTGTGCTGAATCAGACCTCAGCAATACGCTTCCAGTGGTGCAAAACTCTGAAAGTAAAACACCAACAGTGTGTTATCGCTTAAAACTGCTGAGCTGTCAAGAGTTCCCGGTGACCCGGGGAGGAAACGTAAGTGAGCGAAGACAGGCTGGGGACGAGGCGGGGGGAGCGGCCGGAGGAGCGGCCGGTGAAGGAGCGGGAGGAGCGGCTGCAGGGGTAGCCGGAAGAGGGGCCGGGTCCGGGGCGGTCGGAGCGCCCGGAGGCGGAGGCGGGGCCGGGTGCGGGCGGGGAAGGGGCGGCCCCGCGGGGGCGCTGCCGAATCGAACGCTCGGTGCTCGCGGGAGCCGCCGCAGACCTTGCCCTGTGACCCAGCGCGGCCATGGCCGGGTTCATCAACTTCGCGGACGAGGAGGAGGTGCGGGCGTACCTGGAGAACCTGCACGTGGAGTACAGCTACCAGTGCTTCAAGGAGAAGGACCCGGACGGTAAGAGCCCCGCCGCCGCCCCCCGCCTGCCGCCGCGGGGCCGGCGGGAGGCTGAGCCCCTGTGCCGTGCTTTGCAGGCTGCCAGCGCTTCGCCGATTACCTGGACGCCGTGAAGAAGGACTTCGCGGCGGCGGCGCGGGTGCTGCACGACAACTGCGAGGCGCACGGGCACAGCGAGAGCTGCTACAAACTGGGGGCCTACCAGGCCCTCGGCAAAGGTGGGCGGGGGGGTGGTTCTCGCGCTCGGGTCGCAGGTGACTCCACCACCTCCCTGGGCAACCTATTCCAGTACCTGGCCACCCTCACATCTGCCTCTCCTCCTGACCTTGAAGGAACAATTATCGGTCCTGCCCCTTTCACGGTCACCATAAAAGTAGGGGGAGGGTGGGAAAGCTTAAGCTGCTTCCTTCTGAAAAATCAGCCTCATGTTAACTACATATCATTTTCTTATAATTGCATCTGTTTAACAGGTAAGAACAGCTCAATGTTACTGCTTACTCAGTTGTCAACATCTCTTCTTGTCAGACTATTCTCAGTGAAAGAAAGTAAGAAATAAAGAAACTCATAGACTAGTTACATGCTTACCTAAGTAGTCCCCAAGTCTGCTCAAAATGTATTTACTGGTACAGTAATGGGAAGCAGTTAAATTAGTGAGAGATCTTCCAAGTGACAGTACTATTAAAGAACAATATTTTTACTGTAGTTCAAAACTAGTAATAATCTCGGTGTAGGTATACTGGCAAAATAGTATTTGCCTAGTGTAAGATATTAAATCCATTAATGTAGTAGTGGAAAGAGTGTTTTGTGGGTCTGGGTTGTTTTTTGTTTACGGGTGCTTTTGTGATTACCTGTGAGCTGAGGAGTTTCCTAACACAAAGACATTTGCAAAGTGTTTGTCACTGAGCCAGCAGTAGCGTCCCTGAAGTCCTAAATGTTGACTGTAGTGTCTAAAGTGATGGATGCTGTATTTCCAGTGGGAAGCATCCTGCAAAACAGAAAGCTGCCAGCTGTTTTAGCGTGTCCTCACAGTAATGTTTTGTGTCTTGGCTGACAGGTGGACTCACCCCAGATTTGAAAGCTGCCTACAAATCTTTCTTGAAGTCATGTGAGAACGGTGGGAAGAAGTCAGCAAATGCATGTCACAGTGCTGGTCTGCTGGCCCAGGATGGGAGAGCCAACAATGATCAACCCAACCCTGTTGCTGCTAGAGACTATTACACAAAAGCCTGTGATGGCAATTTTGCTCCCAGCTGCTTCAACCTCAGTGTGATATACCTGCAGGGAGCACCTGGGGTGCCCAAGGACATGAGCCATGCCTTGAAGTACTCACTGAAAGGCTGTGAGCTGGGGCACGTGTGGGCTTGTGCCAACGCCAGTCGCATGTACAAACTGGGAGATGGTGTTGAGAAGAATGATGCTAAGGCAGAGGATCTGAAAAACAGGGCTAAACAGTTGCATAAAGAACAGAAAGAAGCTGCAAGTTCTCTAACGTTTGGGGAGTAAAACTGGCAGTTGCATATATTAAGACTGTGGTTTTTAAAGGGCAGGTGAACTTGTTATTTAAATTGTGAACGTACAGTTTTCACTTAAATAAATTTCCTGTATTTGGATATGTAAATAAAATTATATTTTTGTGGATGCAACAAATGACTAGCTCTGCTGTACTTTTCTGTGTTTTTGAATACACAAGTTCATAAGTGCTTAGCTCATTTGCTTAGATCCTTCCCTTGTTTTTAAGCCAAAAACTTTTGGTCTTTAGGGAGTTTGTCCCCTTGGATCTCTTTTGTGTCCAGTGCTTCAGTATCAAGTGCTCAGACCAGTTCTAACAACACAAAAGTCACAATTGCAGGTAATCCCAGCTTGGGCAGCCTGAAGTGTGATAGCTACACTTTGCAGAACTTTGATAGCTGCACAGTTGGGTGAGCTGCTCTAAGGTATGGATATTCATCTGTAATTCCATAGGTCTAGGCCAGTTGTAGTTCCCTTACTTCCTCCAGTTGCCAGCTGGTTTGTGACTGTATCTGCCTGTCATGTGTGCCTGAGTGCTTTAGGCTGCTCTCCCAACACATGTGATTACCCCTTATTTGATCACACACAAATTGGTTTACTTTCCTGCCAGCTTCTGAAACATTATGTTCTATTTTTTCTAATATAGATTTAGGGAACAATGTGCTAACTCACCAGATCTTGGACTCAAATCCATAGCCTATATATATACACAAACATAGAGATTCTGAAACAGCTGTTTAAATAAGCAGGGCAGTGTGTGTAAATGTATTCATGCATGGACAGGATCCTTTATAATTTTGGTGTGTGTAAATATATGTGAAGTTTGTGGCATGTGTATGTTTTGCTGTAAATTTACTACTCAGAACATGAATCCTCTGGCTCTGGACTAAATAAAGATACAAACTTCGCTATTGAAATAAGTGAAGTGGGATTAAAAGCAACATTAATTTGGCTGTAGCCACAATTGCAAGAGTTGTTGGAATCTCGCTGCATGTATGAATTAAAGCAGTTCTTCCAATTTAGCAGAGTTCTTGGGAAGGATGTTTGCTGCTGGAATAGAAGCCCCAGCAGCACAGCACAGCGGTGCCACAGGCACCCTGTAACAACAGATGGCAGTGTATGAAAACATTACTGCACACTGGTGTGGCTCTGGTATTCAGCAGCCTGGAAAAACAAAGAGCCGTGGCAAAAGAGTAATTTATCTGTTAATAGTTTTTGTTTTTTGGCAGTTCAAAAAGTAAAGCTCTTAGAGGAACACACTTTGCCTGATTTTTTTTGCTAGGTACTATTCTGGGCATTTGTTTCACTTGGGAAAGGTAAGTAAATGCTACCTCTGTGGAGTGTAACACTAGTAATAAAACAGCTTGGAATCCTTGTGTTCAGAAGGAGGCAATTACAGATGGGTCAAGGCACTGGAGAATTGGGTGATATTTTAAGCCTTGTAATGCTCACTGCCACAGAGTGGCACAGAGTTCAGATCCTCAGCCCAAGCAGCAGACCAGTTTCCTTCCAGCAGTACTAATGGCTGTCAGGGATCCTCCCAGGAACTCCCAATCAACACAGCAAACAGACACCAGAGAACATCCTTAGTGAAGTGACACACACTGCAGATAATTAAAGCCACATATAAAGTGCATGTTGTAGGGAGGTTTTTTTCATAGCACTTGAGAACTCAGACTTGAAGAGCTTAAATACTATAGAAAGAACCATTTTCATAAAAGCTGTCAAGTGTGTAAGGTAAATTCATGAAGTGTCATCCAATTTTGTACCACTGGCTGAAAAGGCAAACCCAGATTAAGGAAGGCTCTTGTGTCTTCAGGATGTCTCTGAAGAGTTTTCTACCTGTTCTGGGCACACCTATACCTATTTTACACAGATACTGATGATGCTGTTACAGATGCATGAGATAGCTAAGGTCCTCTCCTATATGACTCATTTCCCTCCAAAGTGACAAAGCATCCAAAAAAAAAGGTCAGCCAGTCTCACTGCCATGTATTACAAATTATATGTGGTTAATGCAGTCTGTAGCAGAGAGTATAGGCTCTATGAATAGCAGTCTATTCTCGACCTCAAGATTCTCTTCAGGAGACAAAATCTGTTAAGAGGTGAAAATTGTTCTGCAAATCTTGGCTTACAACCATCTTGCTCTGGTATTATGGGGGTATTACCAAAAGGCCAATATCTTTCTGCTCTCTCTTTTTTACCTGATGTTACAAAGGCTAAATTTTATGTTCTCCTGGAAAGAAAACTTTCTTCAAAGCCTCTGAGGTCATAAAGAAAGAGTGATAGATATGTGTTCTTAGCAGAATACTTGAAAATATGGACGAATGTGTTGATCTCTTCAGGATCAGTGGGTTTTCTAAGAAATAAAGGAGTTTATATCAGCTTCTCAGCTCTTAAATCACTGTCTGCTTTCCCTTTTATTTGTTTGCATTGATCTAAGCTTACAGCCAACCTCCATTAATAAAGCAGCAATACACTTCAGAAGGAACCAACCCTAGTTAATTACAAAGACATGTGAATACAAGGCTGTAAATGATGAAAGCATTCTCTGCAGGATGCTTCCTGCAGCTGTGAAAAGATCACCAGTAGAGGGCTGGTTTTGTACCAACATTAAACCCTGGCACCAC
The DNA here is from genome assembly GCA_013399225.1 of Rhipidura dahli. Lineage (NCBI taxonomy): Eukaryota > Metazoa > Chordata > Aves > Passeriformes > Rhipiduridae > Rhipidura > Rhipidura dahli. The sequence goes on along the minus strand of VXAC01004199.1, from coordinate 380,560 downwards.
ATCATGTGTCATTAAGTGTCACTTGGATTAATTCTGGACAAAAGATGCTGTCAGGTAAAGAAGCTACATGATGCTGTAAAAATAGAGACTTGTTCTGGTGCTTCTGTTTGTGTGCTACGTTGTAATAAAAGCAGTTTTGCAGCTTGCTGACCTTTTGTTCAGCCATCAGTAACAACTCCTCTCTGCAATATATGTGTGAAGGGAGTTCTTGTGGCTGTATACACCCACCCAGAGGGATGTTCTGGGAGACTTTGTGTCATTGTCACACCAAGAAACAAAAATAGTAGTGTTCCCTGCTATAGCACAAACTTTTTGTTCAGTACAGAAAGAAATTCACTCTGTTGGCAATTTTTCAGTTCATCATGTGAGAGAGAAGGCTTCTCAAGTAGCTCTTCTCCTCTGGTAGATGAAGAAGGAAGAATTCCTCCTTCCCTTATACTTCCCAGCATCTCACCCACTAAACTTCAGAGAAACACAGTTCTGCTCAGGGTTGGCTTTTTTGTGGAGGGTGAAGCAAGGAGAGAGAGGAAGGAAAAGGAGTCATGGTACAGCGAGACACAGATCAGAAAATAAGCAATAAATCCCATTGTACCATTACTGCAGTACTCTGTGCTAGGGTTCTGTTCAGATCCTGTTATTAGGCCATTTGTGTGCACCTGTAATGACACCCCTGACCCAGGGATCCACAGTCTGAGATTCAGAACTGTCCAAAGTCCTTAGCACATGTTTCAGTACTAAACACTGGTACCCTGCTCCAATTTTCTAGACACTGTATCAACAATACGGCCCAGAATCCACACAAAACAGATTTCCCCAAGAATCTAAAGACTATAAGGAACAATTCTGTGCCAAATTTTTGATGTCTGATTTCATTTGCCAGATCTGTAGCCTCCCAGTGCTTTCATTTTTCAGTACCATACTTGAAGCAAGCACAATAACCAGTAATTAGACTAATTTTAGACTATATCACATATTTGTGATTTGTTTTTGTTGCCTTCTACTCTTAACATTAGTTACAAATTACCATTGCTCTGTTTGTTCCAAATGTGTTTTATACTTCTTACAGACACACTTTGGTTTTTGCAGTCTTGTTTGTAAAACCATAATATGGTTTTGTAATATTTAAAAAAATATTTTTGTGATCCTTTTTTACCCTAATCAACTAGTCAGACATTTGTGTTCTATGGAATTATAAAATGTAGGCACTTTGGAGTGGTGATTTCAGATAGAGATTTGTGAACAGCATAATTGCAATGCATTCATGTGCTCCAATTCACGAGTGTGGTGGGAGTTCTCTGTAAGTTCTCATTCTGTCTATGCAAAACTGAAGTACAGTGCTTTAAACAAACCCTGGAGAGTTTTTCTTAGCAACTGGTAAAAAAGAAGAAAGAAAGAAGATGAAAACCCCCCATGTTTATGCAGCAGTTGTCATCCACAGCATTCTAGTGCACTTCCCTGAGTCCTTTCCAGCTCACAGAGAGCCATTCCATACAGAGTTGGGGCAAGAAAGCCACCAAAGAAAAATGTAATTGTTTGGCTGTGATGTGATTTCATAACTTGAAGATGAGGCTAACCTGAATTTATGTTTGAAGTTCCTTATTCTGTCAGTCCTCTTTTGACACTTAATGGCCTAGTGTGAACATTTCATTTTCTCACCAAAAACACTGAAGAGAAGTGGGCTGGTTTCCTTCCAGCTCTCCTGCCACTGGAAGCACGCCATGTTCCTATAGAGCTTCCTGCCCAGGAAACTCTTTTTGTTTTACAACAACCTTTTCTGCAAACTCCTGAGAAGGAAACCTGGATTATGTCTATAGTTCAGGAAAGGAGGACAAGGCACTGAACAGCTACTGACTCACTGCAGGTCACACGATGTCAGTAGGAGCCCAAACTGATTATTCTCCAAATGATATTTAGCAAGGCAAGGACTTGTCAATCCTTTACAAGCCAAGAAACACTAAGATGGGAAACTGGCCTTTGAATGGTATTCTGATAATATTTATGGAGTATTATTCCAGACAGATGTGATATCCACCTCAGCACAAGTGTTATCAATAACGGCTGAAGAGAAAATAAGAAGCTGTGACACTGTCAACACTGCCAGCAGCCTTCAGAGAAGTTATTTTCTGTGCCTTTGTATGTAAAATGTTTTCTCCACAGCATTGTTTTACTTATTTGTTCTGCAGCTGACACAAAGGCAATATAAAGTATCTTACTTGTCAAGGAGGCTGAAAGAGAGTGACATCAGCTGTCACAGGGACACAAACTTCCCTCAGACTGGCAGCTCACATGCTGTGGTATTCATGAACAGATAGTGGCCCTCAGAAAGATTTGTAACTTGAGGTAAAAAGCTTTAGATATTTTTGAAATCCTGAGCTTATTCTAAATTCTTTTCTTATGGGTTTTGTGAGTTTTTTATGTTCCTCAGAACTCAAGGGTTGATGCCAGAAGATGCCAGGCACTGACACGGTTACAAAAGCCACAGAATATGTCAACAAATTCAATACAAGTGAAGGTTTCTAGAGGAACAGCACAAAGGTTTTGTTACAGCAAACAGTGAAAACTTCCCACACCCTTTAATATCTCAAAATATCTCTGCAGTGCACCTGGCTTGATAATTTCTGTTTTCTCTGTACTGCAGCACGAAATGCCCAAATGTGATGTTTGCTGACTGTTCTGTTCATTGCTCCCACAGCAGGGTATGGACATTTCCAGATCACACTGTAGTGACAGTGTTGATCCACTGTTGGTTTAAACCACAACACAAATTACCAGCTAGTTAATACAGCTCTATAAATGACAGGAGATAGGTGATCTCTAATGACTGGTTCTAATTCGTTACAAACTTTCTTTCCTGATCTAATGTCATCCTGATATGTGTGTTAAAGCCTGTGGTCAGGGAATATTTTCTTATGCAATATCTGTACCCTTTAGGTAAGAATTTAAATCTTTCAGTTCTTTCAAATGAAGGATGATTTTGCCTTAGATATTGCACAGTTACAAGTTGCAACCTAAGGCCATATTTACACAGCAGAGCCCTGGAAATATTATATATATACTATTTCCCCCATTATAATCTTTGGGGAACAATTTCGAGAAAGGGGTTTGTTCTATGATTTCAACAAATAAGTAACCTCCACTTGATTTAGTGACTATTTTCCCCCTGCATTTTTCAGTACTGACCCAGAATACTTACTGTCATCCCCCAGGCAGATACGTCACCACAGTCAATGAGAGCTTTGAGCCAAACTTTAAAAGTTTTATATCTTTGAAGCACCAAAGTGTTGCCCTCTGGAGAGCCAAAGGCAAGGTCCTTCGGCAGGGAGCAATTCCAGCATCATGCACACAACCTGGGAAAATGGCATCCAGAGGCAAGCCAGGACACCTGGTGCTCAGGAGCCTGCTGCTCACACTGCTGAAGGGCTGCAAGTCCAGGCTGCTCACGCCTCACTCGGTGCTCTCAAAGGCATTAATGCTGCTGGGGACATGCAGAGTGACAGAAATAAAGTTGGTAACATCTTTTGATGTGTAAGTATGAAAGAACAAAATTTTTTGATTCAGCTCCTGTTTGCTAGGCTGAACCAGAGCTGTTGTGAGGCTGGGAAACAGATGCACCCTTGAAAACTAATTACTTTGAAGCTTAATGCTTGAACATTTTCTTTCCGAAATCTCCTTGTGCGGTCTGAGATATGGACTATTTCTCTGCTTTTGTCCTGCCACTGCAAATGGATCAGATGAATGTGTAGAGGGGAATTGATCGAGTACTGTCTGTTCTTGGAGGCTTGAACTAATAAGTGACAAACATAAATGCTGTTTCTTGTTAGAACCTGCTATGTGCAATCCTGCTCAGCCTATGAATACAGCTAAAGCCAAAGGGACGCTGCACACTTCCTGCAGCACATCAAGCATCAGCTTCCCCCACCTGGGACCTTTGTGATTACTTTAGGGGGCTTGCTGGAGTGTAACTCAGCTTGGGCCAATCACTCTGAGAAGACAGTTCATAGCAGAGTTGCTGAAGAAAAACAGGATCTTTTAAAAGAGAGTCTGAAAAGAAGGGCGGCTTCACAACAGAAAAGATCAGGAATAAATTGCATAGGAGAGGAACTATTTCTAGCTAGAACCTACTTCTCCTTACACAAAATGAGATCATATGATTAATTAATTTGAAGCGAATTCTATTTTTTCTCATTCTCAGGCAGTAAACCAAAAGGACAAGTAATTGAATTTGGCCACTGAAGCATCTCTGGTTGCCAGGAAAGGGTCATATCAAGCCACTTTTTTCCCTGATGTCTCCAGAGTGCAGCAAGAGGTACAGTTATACTGTGTGCAGCAGGGAGCCTGGGAGGACTCCTTAGAGATGCTGGACTACCTTGTTTAGCTCTGGAGATAAACAGATGATCATTTTTCCCAGATATACATGTTCCTGAAGGAAATCATCTCAACCCTAATTTAATGAAGGAATCAGATCTACATCATGGCATATTCAGATCACGTATTTTCTGGGATAGAATCCCAAATCAGAGCAAATTAGCCCCCAAATATCTGCAAGATGTCTGGACAAGCTGAAACAGAAATCTTTCACAGTCCAAGATCTTCCCTGATAATTAACCCTGTAATATGTATGGAGTGAAACTCCCAGCAGGAATATGACTGTATGGCACCAATACATGGGTGTTGATGGGCATTCATTTAATCAGGGCCTGGCTTAAACCCCTGTGGGGCAGAGGAGGCAAGGGCTGGGACAGAAATGTAGCCTTTCTTCATGGGCTTCTTCACTTCCCATCTGTAACCAGGGCTGAACCAGTGGGTAGGTGCACTGCCCCCCCCACCCCCGTCTGAGTTTTGGAAACTGAGGAACTTTTTGAGCTCAGACCCAGCTGTGCATTTGCTTGATGGAATTGCAGTAGCTGTTTAAAGCTTTTTGAGAACCCATTAAAGGCTGAAGAGTACCCCAGCACTTTGGATTGCAGGCAGTCTGAGTGCTCTGAATAGATAAAAGGTTAGAACTAGACATCTGTATCTAAAAGGAAACAACCCTAACCCCACAACAATACCCAAATGTTCTCAGGATCGGACGAGCCTTTTGTGCTCTGTCCTCTCTACATGCTGCTCAGCTGTGCTTTTCTTATTTTCCTTTGGGAGGACTGTTCCCTTGGCTACCAGTGTTGGCCTCTAATAGTTGCCATTTGGGCACAGGATGAAAGCATTGCTCTGTTTTTCTTTCATTCCTGCAGGAGCAGCAGAAACACAACAGGTTTCTGGTAGGCAACAGCTCCAGGTGATACCCCTGAACTGTGTTAGGTGATTTTGCCCTGCTGCACCCTTCCCTTCCAGATGCTGCTCCAGGTGATCTCTGTATTCCTGGCTGGCCACTGCCTTGTCAGAGAAGTGCTAACAGGAGGTGAGGTTTGGGGCTTGTTTCTCTGCCCTCCTGCACAGGAGACAGCCAGGCCACCTTCAGCTGCTCCAGCCACAGGTATTTCCTTTCAGCCACATGCAGCAGCAGTGCCTCATGAGGCATAACATGCACAGCCAGCCTCATGCTAACAGGAGGGCAGGTCACTGCACATACAGCTAATGCCTGGCAGCTGTAAGCAGTGTCTCTTAATCTTTCTGGCTTTCTATATTAAGGACATTGTTGCTTTTGCATTAGAGGAATTAGAATAGTCTTGTCTCCTCTTGAGACCTCAAGGTCTTGCCTTCATTTGCCATTATGTGCTCCATGAAACTGTTTCATTAAAGCCTCCACACAATGACCTTTGCACAATAACTTGCTCTCTGTAGTCCCTCCACAGTCTGAGGCTGCTCTCATTTAAATTATGCTTCTGTGGAGGGAATCAAATACATATTTTTCTCTACATAAGTGCCTGGAACAAATTAATGTTCTTCTGCAGTCGTGAAATGCAACAAAAGGACCATGATTGCAAGGGAAAGGTGAAGCTTGCAATTTCTGTGGAAACTGGAGACCAGTGTGATGAAAGTGGCAGAAGAGGGAAGCAAGAACACAGGTCCATCAGATGAATAGAGATGATTGTATCTCAGGCAGAAGTTGAGAAAATGAAGCAATAAATGTGAGTGGATGAAGAGTTGTACACTAGGTAGCTTGGAACCTGGTAAGGACTTGAGGTGACTTATAAAAAGAACACCACTAATTTGTATTGGGAGAAAAAGAGGAAAACTCACAAAAAGGCTCTCCTGCTTTTATTATTTTTTCCCCCATGTTTTTTGTGGAGTCCGTACCAGATACAGGTATGACCAGATTTGAGAATTCAAGGATATGCCTGGTGCACAGGCTGAATAATCCCTTATTTGTAAGCAGGACTGCTGGCTTTGCCCACCAGAAAGGCTCAGAGGACAGAGAAGGCAGCTTGTGGAGGAGGAACATGGGAAGCACTGGTGCAGGAGCTGCACTCAGGGTTTAGTTGTTGTACTGGAATTTGCAGTGTTCCTGCCTAGCTCAGGAAGAGAGGGAAGGTGATTAGCAGGTTGGTTTGCTGAGCCTGTGTGATCTGAATTGAAACTGAGCTGTAAGGGGCCTTGCAGTTCTACATTCTGTTTCTCTGCCTCAGGACAGAATTATCTGTTTTTATTATACCTGAGAGCTATCTGCTTAACCTCTGCCAGCAGCTTCAATCACTGCATGCAATTTTTTCCTGTGTTTACTAAACTTTCCAGCAGAGAACGCATGATTTCCTCAACCACCACAATGTAGTAAAAGAACAAGATACAAGCAAACAAGAACAACCCAGCAGCACAAAAGCTGTCTAAGGCCTCCTTAAACCCTCCAGTACCTATTTAGTTCAAGTTGACTGCAGTAGGGTATTGTTTACAACCAGGTGAAGAACAAGAGTCCTTTCAGCACTGTGGGAGATACAGACAGGATATGATTCTTCAGCATCAGAAAAGATAACTAGCAAAGGGTGGGTGTAAAAATGCAGTTCATTGCAATGAGAGAGAGGCAGAATAAATCAGAGTAGCTTTTTGTACTAGTGATAAGGATCATCCCAGATTGATCTTTCAACTGTGTCAAAGTGTAACTGCTCTTCATGTTTTATTGTTAGTGCTGTCATTTCAAGAATATGCTAGAAATGAACTGCTTTATTTATTGATAAGAAAAGAGATTTACCTGCTGCTATTTTCACACCAGTAGTAAGATTGTATCAGAAGTCCCAGACAGATTAATAGTACCTGGAATTAGAGGAAAGGCAAATAGTGGAAACCTGCTGCTCCCAGCTTCTGTCCTAGTAGAGGTGCTATAATATGCACTAAATCCTGATTTTATTAAAAATACTTTAACTGAAAAATGGAAGCTCTCCAATGGCTGTGGTCCAGCTCCCCAGAAAAGAGGATCCAAGGCAGCCTGACCATTGCTGGCACAGACAGCCCTACTCTGTCACCTCCCTGGGAAGCAAAGCTAAAATGCCAAAATTGTTGATCTGAATAAGCAGCCTGACATGGTTTTCCAGTCTGTGCTTCTGAAGGTTTGTTTGATGAGATGCAATATTGAAAAATACATTGTGCTTTGCAAAGGTTGGTCTATAGACCATTTTTTCAGCCAAAAATTCCCATTTCAGACAAAGGAAATCAGAGGAAACCCAGTGAAGACCATGTGAAAACAGAACTCACCCATCCACCCAGCTCAGTAAAAAGGCTCCTGGTGTGACCCAAGGGCTCAGCTCATTTTCTTTAAAGCACCTCATTTAGCAGAAGGCCTCAAACCACTTTCACTGAACAATCTCTTAGATTCGCATGGAATAAAACACCAGATCCCATTTGCACAGTCTGCCATTTCCTTTTTGCATTAAAACTCTGAGCTGCCCTTATCAAGTCAGGGCTGCCTTATCACCTTCCCCAGAAAGGCTTCAGTAGTATATATAAGAGAATTAATATTCACTGCATCCCTCAAGTCTTGGAGCTCACAATTCAAAATTCCAAGCACTGGCTTGGCAGCTCCAGCAAACACTAGGAGGGATTGCCAGGATCTCTGTACCTCCTAACCCCCTTGGCATGGGCCTCCCAAGTGCAGCAGTGCTTTTAGGGATCATTTCTGACCATGGGCTGATCCCTGTGGATGTAACAGACCAACAGCCCCGGTGGAACACCAGGGGTAACAGACTACTGTTGTCATTTAGCTCAGGATCATGATTTATTTGCATGGGTAACAAATGCAGCCTAATGAAAATCCAAGCTTCAGAAACACATTTTAGCATTGACTCAAAAGAGAAATCAATATGTTCATATATATTAGAGGGAGCAATCTCCACTGAAAAGAAAAGGGGTGAGACAACAATGTTCTTCATACTTGCTAGGATCCCATGGGTTTTTAACATCTTTTAGTCTCTGCCTTAAGCCTGTCTGTCAAAAACTGATGGGTTCATACAAGAGATCAGCCCAATCCACCTGCTTTTACTGACTCCTGGAAACTCACAGCCAATTACCAGGCCCTGCTGGGAAGGCACTTTTCCCAAAAGTATGTGGAGGTCTGCAAAGAAGAGAAAGGTCTAGAAAGGTTTTTGCCTGTGAATGGGTCAGAGTAACCAGAAGATGCAGAAAGGTTCAATTTGCCCATACTGACAGAGTACACTAGCAGCCTCTCTGTCTTGTAATCACTTGTGGTTTAATTTACTGAAATTAAAATTTATTGGGATGCCACTTCAAGTAATTTCACTGTTTTCCTTCAGGAAGCAAAAAGTAAAAAGAATTAAGCAGGTCAGAGCAAAAATTCAGTCAAAGGAGGCAGCAGACATAACAGGAGTCACACACCACCCTGGCTCTACTAGGCCAGGGCGTGCACATTTGAGTAGCTACAGTCTGCCCCAAACAGCTACTCATCATAGAGTGGCAAAATCCACTAATAAAAATTAACTGCAACATTTGCTGCAAGGGCTACATGAGAAAATGGTACATTTTGTTACTGAAAACAAGGAACTTTCCAAGTGGCTCTGGTCACACATTGCACTCTGCACGTTAAATGTCTGCAGCAGCAGGAGTACCAGACAGTAGGTGGAGTGAGGAACATGAACTGAGAAAAAGCACTTACCTAATATAGGCAGCAAAACCACCAGCAGAGACTCACTGCCAAGTTCACAACAAGCTGGAAGCCACAACTCTACAAAGGTGTCAGCACAACCACTGCTTCTCACAGTACATGGTCTCTAAAGTACCTATGGCAGTCCTAAAGAGAAAAGCAGAAATGTGTTAATTAAGGAACACAAAGGAGATTTGAAGAAGGCAGCTCTACCTATGGTGTCAAAGTACAACTTGTACATTTGCTGGTATCTCAGAGAAAAGACTCAGGGGAGGAAAATCTTCTGTACTCAGAAGGCTACTCCAATGAACCTGGAGTACAAACATGAACTGATGGTCAAAGCAGAGGGCAGGGTCCTCAGCACCACTTTCAGCTTTGGAAATTCTGTTACCTTATGGCTTGTGGTACTTTGGAAGAAAATCCTGAAAAACTTGTTAAAACCAGGCATAACTAACTAAAAAGTCTGTGCTTTGTTGTTTTTAGTGAGTGTGTCTTTAGCTGTGGTTCTGATAAACCCCTGAAATGTTTAAGCCTGTGCTTTGACAAAACACACAGGCTCACCCCTGCACAGGCGTGGTGACAAAGCATCTGGAGAGCTGCGAGCTGGGTGCTGCCTTGCTGTGCAAAGCCAGGACTCACCAAGTTTCTCCAGCCTCCTGTCCTGGCCTTTCTGTGCTGCAGGTTTGGCCCCAAGTGCTATTCACAAGCTAAGCCTCAAAATGCTGCAGCACCTCCCTTTGCACAACGAGGAGACAAACTGATTGTGAGGACATTCATACCTCACCTTACAGAGTAGCCATCCTGAAGGATATAAACACATTTTTCATTATATACTCTGTACATGAAAACACTGCACCTAACTGAACATGTTCTATCTAATAGAAATGTTTTCTCCCTCTCTGCAAACTCAAGGGAAGTCAGAGTAAACCCATCTGTTTTAATTCCTGAGACTAACATTGCTTCCTCTCTTTCATTAACATGAGTTTATCCTGCTCTCCCTTGCACGGGAAATGCAGCAGCCCTGAAGTCTGATTAGCAGTAATCAGAAAACATCCACACCTGCATGGAAGCAGTGGGAGGCTTCTCAATTGGAAATGGGTTTTGAGAACATAATGTCTCTGTTTTGAAAGGACAAATGCATCTTTCAAGGAATACAAGCAATAAAAAATTTTTATTCATTGTGCTTCTTCAAGGATAGTAAATGCTATCATAGAACCAAGTGCCTTAATTGTTGAAGAAATTAATTTCTGCTCTTTGGAACTAAATACATTCAACGTTACTGAAGAAGTCCTGGAGAGTTTTTCATCAACTGGATGGATGATAGAACAACCAGTGCTTATCATCTGTCCAAAACAAGGTGTCCTTTTTCTTGTGCATTTTAGGTTCAAGAGACAGGCGCAAGGACTGTGGTGTGGGCACCTGCAGTGACACAAAAGCAGCCCAGACATCACTGCAGCAGGGCAGGGCATGGAGGATTGATTACTACTGGAGAAAGCAGCCTGACAGGGAAGCAGTGCCTAACTGAGATAAGTGACTTTTATTCATTCTGCTTCCAAGTCTCTACTATCTTTAATGACTTTTGAAATGAAATATTTGGAAGAAAAGTCCTCCCTGACAGTGTAACTTTCTCATCTTTTGGTTGCATTCTAAGAATGTTTCTCATCCTCATTTGTCAGGTTCCCAGGAAAGAGGGAGGAAGGCAAGATTTGCTATTCCCATAACACCTAAATATAAACTGTAATCAGATTTATAAACAACATCTACAAACCTCTCTCATAAACTATAAAAAGCTTAGAAGAGTACATCTGTGCACTTCCGTTTCCTTTTCAGTCTTTCACCTCTGCTTCTATTTCCCTAAATAGAAAGATAATAGTATCAATCTATTCCCTCGGGCTTTTGTGAAGATTCACAATAAACATTTATGCAGTAAAATGGAATAAATGCTGTATAAGTGCTGAGCAACATTATTGTTCTCTCTCTCTTCATTAGCACATCATGTGCATCTCAAGCAGAACAGAAAAACACAGAAATTAAGCTGTCGTCAAAGTCAGGCAAGTGAGAAAGGTAACATCACTGCTAGAGCACCATTAATTAAAAATGTTTGCTGTGGGTGACATCTGTGGCAAACAAAATCACCCTCTGAGATTCAAAGAATTGAATGTATTTCTTTACTCATTTGAGCAAGTTCTGTCTGCAGCAAAGAAGTTCTGGGAATATTTTCAAATTAAACACGCTGCACATACTCCCACAGCAGCTGTGTCTTAAACAGGAACCCAGCTGAGGCAGCAAGTAGATTTTGCATTCTAAAACCTGGAGACCTCCCTCAGTGGTTCTTTCCAGACCTCCTTTATTTCCTGTGCTTATTACTACATGCATATGTTCCAAAGCACAACTCACATGCAACTGGCTTCTCCTTTGCAAGTACTGTAGTAGCCAACCCACCTTTCCACAGGCTTTTGATGCAGGAATTTGGATTAGTCCCAACACTATCAGGGCTTCTCTCTTGTCCATCTCAGAGTGTTTCCATCTGGTCTGTCTCCAAGTACAGCTGGTGGTTGTGTTGTCACACCTGTCCAGAACACTTTGGTGTTTGCCCTCAGAACAATTTGCCTTCACTTAGAAACTTTCCGTGATGTGGCACGATTTTCTAGCTGAGGCTGCATGAGCAGTGCACAAATACTTCAGCTGAAATAATCTTACAGAAATAGCCTTTTTATACTGTATCACAGCCTGACAAAGAAAACTGCTGCACTTCTCTTCAAAACATTGCAGGGCCAAAATCACAGACACCGTCTGAATGATCTATCAGTGCCCAGCTGGGTTTGGCAGCAAAGGTGCAAAGGGACAATGAGGATTTGCAGAGGTTCTTGCAATTGAAATCCTTAGTTTGGGATTGTTTTTCTCTAGTTTTGGAAGGCATGCATCAGACTAAAATCGAGTTGTGAAACACAATTTGCTTCTCTTTTCCAGAAATAAGAACTTGATAGTAACGTTCTGCTGGACATGGCCTTCAGTCGAAGGGAGGTGACTTTATTCCTCTTTATCCAGATGGGAGTTGAAGTGCCCTTCCATGGAAATCCCATGGCCATTTAAGACTGGGTTTACTCAAGAGATGAATCCCTCCATAACTGCTGCCTGGAGTGGCTCTTCCTGCATCCCTCTACATCACAACAGCCTCCTGTCTCACTCTTCCAACCTCCAGCTGAAGCTGCTTCCTTCCAGGGTGACTCTGGTGGATGACTTGCAAAATGGCAATTCTTGTCACTGAAGGATGCTAAAACATACCAGTTCTCTGCTGTTTCGTTGGTCAAGGAACATTTTCCTAACAAACTGATTAAATGTGTGCAACCAGGGAAGGAATAAACACTACAGAAGAAAAACAAATTCTCACAGCAAATAAAAATGTCAATTTGCTGTGGATAAGAGCTAGTAAAAGGAACTCGGTGAAGGAGGACAACTTTGCTCTCAGGAAAATTGGAGCAGAATTTCCCTGCCAGATAACAAAATATTCCTTGTTCAAGCAGATCATTACACTATTTTTTACACATTCTTTGCATTTCCTAACCACTCCTTAAAGCATCCCAAACTCCTGACATGTTCAAACCATTTCCAGATAAGGAAAAGGTGATAAAGCACACAGGAAAAGGTGATAAAGCAAGTTTGGCTTTACTTTTCATGTTCTAAGTAAATTAACTGGTTCTCTTATTTGTTGGTTTGTTTGTTTTTCTTTAGCATGTGTTTCAGAAATTAATAAGTAATTTAGTGCATTTCTTCCATTCAGTTTAATCAATGCAATGTCTGAATCAATTCCTTATTAATAGATTTTCATGAAAGATGAGCAGATGTTGCACTTAGGGACATGGTTTAGGGGTGGAGTTGGCAGTGCTGGGTTTGTGGTTGGATTTGACGACCATAAAGGTCTTTTCCAACCTAAATGGTTCTATAATTCTAAGCAGGGGTGCCTTCCTGCTAGGAGGCCACACCCTACTTATGACTAAATATTAAATGCCTCCACCCTGCTACTCTCAGTTAGAGATGCGCTCATGTACCAGACTCACCTCCATCCTGGTACTCTGCAAATGTTAGAGACTTTGTTGGAGAACTGTAGGAGCAAAGAGGGCATCCTGAGGCAAAGCTACCAGCAGCTTTCATGATGGGCAGTTTTGGATCCTTTCTCACTCATCTCAGTACCAATGGATGTCTGCTTCTCTGTTTTCTGCTGAGGTAGGATCAATACAGTTTATTAATCAAAGTATGAGTTGATCAGCAGTTGATATTTTCCATAAACTTTTGTGGGAACTGTGAGAGATGGATAAAACTCTGTAAGGATCTCTCTGCTTTTCACAGTCTTGCCATTCAGGATCCCTCTCTGCTGCCTATAAATATCTGAAATGCTGATCTCTACTCCAAGACAGCCAGCTGGGTCCCTTCCAACAGCAAATAGCAGGAACACATGTTGCTGCAGAGTGGAATCTCTTTCCTGGGCCAGGAGGAATAGCCAAGTGCTGGTTGCTGTCTATTATTTCCACTGGCTACGGGAGAAGTGTGGACAAATAGCTGAATTCAGCTGATTTTTAGTTTGTCAAAAAAAAAAGGTGAGGCAAATGTACCCTCTGCAGCTGTATCTGTTTTGCTTTGCTTTTAAAAGATCTGCTTGGTTTTACTAGACATAAGCAAGAATTCTTGCTCTCAGGAAAAATCCAAGAAGATTAAAGAACCTTCCTTCCTCCACTGACACATTGTTGTTCTTCCCTAGCCCTCTACTACTGTTTTGTTTAGGCTTTTTTCTGCAAAGCAGCTGGCAGTGGGCATGCTGTGGTAGCTGCTGGACTGAACTAAACCTTTGCATGGGTTCAGGATGGAAATTCAGCAATACTCAATTCAGCAGTCCTGATGTTTGAAATGAACAACTATGCATATGTATGCTGCCAAGTTTACGTTTGTCCTTGCCCTTTCTCAATTACTAGTCTGAAAGAACATCTCCTGCTCCACCAGTCTACACTGCAGTACAAAAGTCATGTTGGGCTGTTTTTTCTCTTGACTGGCTTTCACTTTTAACAAGAGAAACACATGCAGAACCCTACTCCTGTCCAGTGCTCTGCTCCTCTGACAATCCATAGCAATCCTTAACAAGAACTGCAAGACTATTAATTAACACCATTTCCACCACCTAGCAATGAAGGACAAAACCACTACTCCTTTAAAAATGAGAAACTAATTGTAGCAGCAGTTGTTAACTGCAGTAGCCTTGCAGGACTCTCAGAGGAATCCTGAATGGCAAGCCATGTGTTATAGTCCACACCTGATGCTGTGAGAGACACTTCCTTTTACATGTATTTTCTGTGTTGTACCTATTTTGCTTGTACAGGGTTTGGGTTAGGAGGAATGGATTGGGTGGGGGGTTACGGCTGATGTAAACTGAAAACTAGCTTAATATTTAATTTTTTTTTTAATCTTGAACTGTGTATGATTCCACCTTATAGGAGCACCAAAGGTGAGTGGTGCTAGAGGCCCATGGGCTGTGATGGGAGGGAGGAGGACACACTGCTTAAGTTCCATGGCTACTGCAAGCCTAATGTCCAAAGAAGGTGGTGAGACAAGGGGACCTAGAAGAGACTGGGATCAGAAATGTGTAATGAAGTTACCACATGGACAGGATGAAATAACAAAGTCATAAAAATCATGCTAAAGAAACTGGAATAGTGAACTTGGCTCCTAAGCTTCTTAATGTGTCTTTACCTATCTGAGTATCAATGATGCTCATTTGCATAAAAGAATGTTTTATTTTATAACAGCAAACAATTTGTCAGCTAGCCTCTGCATCAGCTCCCTGGTAATTTAGATTAACAGCATTTATGGCTTTTCTTTAAAGAAATTGTTGTTGCAGCTTTCCCATAGTGCCCAAAGAAAGATGTCTATTGTTCTTCATGCAAATACTATCATTTTAAAAAGTCTAAGTTGTTTTTTGATTCACTTAAACTGGGAATATGAGTAGCAAAAGAGAATTAAATTTGCATTGCATAAAATGAAGATGAAAGCACTTTGGCGGAGTCTTGATATACACTTAGGAAGCATTTTTAAAATTCCCATATTCCCAAAATGTACATATACACATTGAGGATCAGTAGCTTATTCAAAGGATAATTTATTATAATTTATTATAATTTATACTGTTAAGATACTGAAATGATATGCTTTCTTCTTCCAGTAAAATTCTGGATTATCTGCAAGGATCAGAGTCAGATGTTTGTTCCAGTGGATGTAGTCATCCATTATCACAAGCATTCTTGTGCCTCTGGATAAGAACTTTATGCCCAACATTACCAAAAATGATGGCCACATTTTGAGCATAACTTGTAACAGCTCTGTCTTTCTCTTTGGATGGTGCTGGCCAGTTCCATAGGAGGACTGCACATGGTCTGTACATAATCTGGCAGATCCATTAAAATCCTGTTAATTAGAGCTGCTTTTATAAATTCAGGAATAAAGCAGCCTACTCTCTGTCTCCCTCTGAAATACCAGATACAGTAGCTTATCCATTATTTGTGTTTCAAGTTCTTTATTTCATCCTGGTGATGAAGACTACAATGTTCATCAAAAATCCAAGCAAACAGGGAGAATTTAGGTGCCAAGGGCCAGTGGCCTGGTGTATTGAGGGAGGCAACAGGAGAGCAGCTCTCTGTGGTGAGTGTGCATAAGGCAGTGCCCAGGCTGTACACTTGGATGCCTTCTCTTGTAATCCTCTGGCACATCTGAATGGGTTTCTCAGCTTTTTTAGCAGTGGTAAAATAGAGAGACAATCCAATTTTTTAATTGTCTGGGAAGAACAAAACAACATTGCTACAATTTTGTTGAACAATATGGTTTTCATGATCTCCATATCCATATTGCTTATTAATTCACATTTCCATCTGTCCTTCACATTCCCCATGAATTTACCTCACTTTACAATAATTTTGTATCTTTTAAAATTTGATTTGATTGAAGCAATTTTTTTCTCTGCTAATTCTGATTGTTTCCAATTTGGAAGGCAAAGGCAGATATGGCTTGGTACATCATTAATATCCCTCAACACTCTTCAGTTTTCATTTGGCCACTGGGGAATTCTTTAGTGGCTGAATGACAGGTTTTAATGAAATGTCTTTTTTGGAAAAACTGTTTTAGTTCAGTCCTTTGCTCTTCTGAGCCACATAAATAAAGCTGGAAAACTGAACTGCTATTTGAAAACTGGGTATTGGAAGACAAGATGTGTACAATTGCAGTTCACAGACTTTTTGCATCGCTTAAAAATCACATGGTGTTCACACTTGCAGCATTGTACTATCCCAAACACAGCCACTGGGATATATTCTGAAATTGTGCTGAGGGAGTTATGATTCACTTTCCTTAATAATTGGTATGCATAATTAGGCTATATTTCATTTAAAGAAAGCACCTAGCAAGAAAAATTCTGACTCAAATCACATTATTTCACACTAAGCAAGATTTTAAATTACATCCAGGTATCTGGAGATGCAGCAGAGTGCTTAATTCACATGGTCTGATGGAGAAGTAGGCTACAATCTGTTTTAAAAATATCACTTCAACTTCTTTAAGACTAGTTCACCTTTCTTTTCTCTTCTCCTGCTCTCTTCTGAGCTCTCCCAGCCTGTGTTTCAGGCTGGCTGTGAGCTATACAGCACAATCCTGAAGGTGAGCAAATGCAGATATCAGCACGGACTCAGGGCTTTGCTAACCCGTTGTTTGGAGATGGTATTTTCCTAGCAAGCACAGATGAGATCATGTCTGCTCATAAAAAAGTGCAGGCAGACCATTGGATTCAAGGTAACATCAATTATTCCTCCAAACCACCGGCACATGGAGCGAAGCAGAGATCAAAAGCAAATATGCCCTTAATGCGCTGTTATGAGTTGTGCTGCTCAGGGCTTGGCAAATGTTCCCATCCAGAAAACCCCCAGGGAGTCTACTTATTCTGCCTATCAGGCCCAGGACCATAAATCATTACGCTAGAAATAAGGAGCACTAGAAAACCTCAACATTATTTAAGACTGTAGAGCTCTTTCTCCAGAGAAAGTAGAGTTGCTACAAGGATGAAATAAATCTTATGGATTTGGGATGCACTTTTGCCATGGCAAACCAAACCTGGGGGACCACGTGTATATGGAAAGTTTTAGTGAGCCAAGTTAGTGGGAACTTCTTTTCATTCTTCTTAGCCTGCTGTGCTGACTCCAGCCCTCAGCTATGGACTGTACTGCTCTGGAGTCCCTGGAGAACACTTCTGAACGTGGAAGATAAGTGGGAAATGGGGCATCGATTCTTATTGATCCTCCACTTCCACCTTCATCCCGGCTAGGCCAAATCCCCTGCTAATGTGCCCCTGGGTATTTTCCAGGGCTGGCCTTGAACTGAATAGCACAAACAGAGCAGAAAATGCCATCTTTCCAAGTAAAACCAAGGACTAAACATTTTTCAGTTCACTTATGTGACCAGCAGAGCACCTTGGTAATTAGTAGTTTGGGGGCTTCTCTTTCTGATGGGTTTAATGAATATTAGTGATGTTGAGGAATGCTGCTTTGAATAGCAAACACCACTGGAGCTGTTTATCAACCAAAGTTTTCAACCTAGGTCAGGCACAGAGGATTAAAAAACCAATTTATGAAGTACTACTGGGTAAGAGACATTGCTTAAAACAAAAGAAACACAGGGGAAAACTATTATACACATTATTAACTTATGGAATTTGATGTTTAGATATAATTTAATGCCTTTGTGAGGCATTCAATAACACTTTAGTGCTGTTAATGCCACAGGATTTCATCAGTTTGCCTAGTAACAATCATATGTTAACACAGTAAACATGTGCCCTGTGATGTTTTCTATCCTAATATCTTCTAAGCTATATTCACATTGGTGCCTTCTTTAAAGTCCTTAGATAGGGAAGTAAGAACATCATTATGGATTATTTTAAGTGAAACCAAGTTGGTTCCAGCTTTTACTTTACTCCCTTTTCACAAGTATTTTATATTTTTATCTACAGCAATCTACCAGTCACAATTAAAAGCAGTTCTAAGCCAGCCCTGATGAGATGATTACATGAGATGCTTACAAAAGTAATGAGATTTTGAAGTATCTATTTATGTCCTTGGTGTTTGGTCATGGATAAGATCCCTAACCTTCAGATTCGCACACCCTCCCCACCAAAGAGCATGCAATATCTTTCCCTTTTTAATTTCCAGAAAAAATGTTCATTATAAATCTAGGATTAAGGCCAAGTGTGGCCGCAAACAAATTTGGGAAGGTGAAGTAATTGCTGTTTGCTGAAAGTAATTGCTTCCTGTTACGATTACCATAGCAATTAATGTAATTCTCGACGATACAATCAGGAATAATAAAGTTAGTGGAGAAGAACAGCAAACAAACACCTTTGTCTGCTCTGGAAAACAGATCAGTACAAAACCTGCCTTGTTATACAGACAGCAGGAGAGCTGCATTGTCCTTAGCACCTTACTTCCTTGCTTTTAAATGCTTGGCTTAGTCAAAGTCATGGGAGACAATTAGGTTTTTGTCACTTAGCAACCATAACTGGGTTCAGGAGCAAAGCAATTTGGAACAGACAGTACTTGACTGCTAAATGTTACCACCGCAGCGCACCTACAGCCACTCACTCCTGGCTGAAACCGGGGAGTCTGGGCCACAGAAAAACAACCAAAGCACCTTTGAAAACAACTGTTCACATTCCATTTTTCAAGCTATTAGAGGAACTTCACCTTCCCCTGATTTCCCACGATCCCATCACCCGTACAGATGAGTTTTTGAAGAAGTCCTTGAGACAGGAAGGACACAGGTAAGCACCTAAGGCCGTCTCAAAGCATTTCAGTGCTAATGCCACCCAAGTCAACTGCAGTGAAGCACCTACATACCATGGATATCACAGTGGACCTCTCCTTCTCTATATTCACTTAGGTCCTTTCAAGTTTCAAGTAGGTACTTAGGGTGTCCTTGGATTAATAGGAGGTTTTGAATGAACATATGATGCAATGAAATAATGAAAAATGTAATTCCACATTCCCTGTAAATTATGGGACTTTGGGTCTACAACAGTGGTAGACAAATCAAACACTGGGGACAAAAATACTATTCTTTTTTATAAAATTACTTCAAGTAACTCTGTTTTCCCTCTCCCCAAAAAATCCGAGCTCAGTGTATTCGTAAAAAACCCCCAGACCTTTCTCTGTCTACTCCTGTTACAAGCTCAAAGAGCTGGAAAAAGAAGTGTGGGGAAAGGGACTATGTAGTACCAAGCAAAATGGAGCTGACATTCTGGCCCAAAATTTGATGCATACCCACAGTGCATGCTAAGAGTTATTTGAGGAAATAAAGTACACGAGACAGAAAAGTGACTAATTTAGAAGGATCACAATATGTAGTTAAGACTCAAGAGCTAATTCTGATATTGGTTGGAGCCAGTCACGCCAGGGACTCTGAAAGACTCAATTCCAGCAGTGAGTACAAGAGCAGCATCAGGCACCTTCTGCTTTTAGCTCTGACATGATAAAAGTGCTCTTGACTCACACAGCCTCGTCCAGGAGTGAGTCAAGCGTGTACTTTCCAAGGAGTTTAAACAGAGTCTTGGAAAATGTTTGATGGATATTACAGGAGCTCCCAATGGAAGCAGAAGCCCACTATGGCTGGTCTCAGAGCACTGATGGATGAAGAGACTTTTACTCTCATATCCCAGCATCCAGCTAAACCATTCAGTTCTGGAAGACTGAATAGACGTGGTTGAAAATCACAGTAGCCAAGAATTTCTCATTACTTTTTGCTGCTGAAAATGCTATGGAAAAGGGAGGAAATTACTTTGGCTGGGGCATGCGATGCTTGCCTGGAAGTCCTTAATGATTTTGTTCAGCCCCAGTACACAGAAAATAAAAATGTCTGAACAAATTTATTGAGGGTTTAGTTCTCTGCTTGTCACACTTGACAGCAAATCTGTGACTGGCTGGAGATTGGTGTTATTCTATGGGGAAGAGAAGCTCTCTCTTGCCACACCACCCTGCCTAATGCACCGGTGACCTTATTGATCATTCCTGGGAGATCCAGCTTTACAGATGTCATCTGCAGGGATGCAGCAGAAAGGGAATCAACAGAGGAAAAGTGGAAGCTGCAGCTATGGGCCATTGGCAGCTGAAGAGCAACTTCCTCCCCTCAAAGGATCTCCTGTGACAGCAGTGTCACAAAAGTCTACATTCACATGAAATTACTACAAGATCCAACAACATTCTTGGTATATTAGATATGTATTAATTATGTTCTATTGAGAAATGAAATGATATTTAAATTGTCTCTAATAATGTAACTGCACCATGAAACTACTGTATTTCCTTATGCTTAAATAAGCAACAAAGATTGTGATGGCATTTTTGCTTTATTAAGAAATACTGGGTTTTTTTAACTTATGTTTTTTATTAGCACAAAATAATGGGTAACCATGGATCTAATTGTCAGGCTCAATTTATGCTTAATGATACGTGAAGTCTGCTCCTTAACTGCCAGAGAAATGTGGGCTTCTGGGTGTTTCCTTCCATTCCTTTTTTAAGCGTGTGCAGCATTCCTGCCTCCTAAAGATTTATTCTATAGAAAGCTGTTCTATGTCTTCAGTACTGGAGGATCCTACTCTCCCTAGTCATTAGACTGGAAAGCCTATGTGTTACACAAACTTCTGTTAAAATATTTATATTCCAAACCTGTTTCAATACATACCTTATAAATATTCAGATGATCTTAGATTCTGAAAGTTACCAGGGTTTAGTCTAATATTTTCCAGCCAAACCCCAGAGTTTTAGGTACTGAACTGAACACGGTGTTCCTGAAAGAGAAAAACAAATTGGAAAAGTGCAAATGTTAGGGGAGGTATGACCCACAAGCCAAAATTTCAAATACTTTTCCCTGAATCATCTTATTCTGTGAGACCTGAAACCTGCACAAACACTCTTTCCTCCTGAGGCAGGAACAAGAAGAATTTGAAATCTGGAAGGCTGAAAATAACTTTCCTAAAAATCTTTCTCTCGCCTCTCTGCTGCCACATTAGACACTAGAAAAAGTACAGGAGTGTGTAAAGGTCTGGCTGTGAGCACCTGTCAGTGTCATGGGTGACCTGCCATTCCAGCGAGTCACAGGGTGACTGCACTGCAGCGCTGCTGAGCAGGGCAGCCTGAGCTCGGCAGCTGCAGAAGGAAACATGAAAACAACATCACTGAATTCTTTGCTACAGCAGCACATCTGCATCCTCTCTGGATCAATAAGCCTTGGGTGGAGAATGGTTTTGTCTTACCTGGTCCTTCTTGTCCTCTTTCTTTGTGTGCTTTTCAAACAACACTGGAAAACAGATGGTCTATCCCTGGCATTGCACTTCACAGTTTTGCCCAAACAAGCCTGAGCCACAGAATTTTTTGCAGGTTATGATGAAGTTGGACATTGCTGTCTATTGGTCAGTGTCCTTGACAGGACATAGCCACACAAATTCATTTTATCTGTAGTGTAAATGACCAGACAGAACAATGCCTTCCACAGGCCTTCTGTTCTCTGAGTCCTTTCTAACTCCATCTTTTGCTACTGTTCATGCTTGTTGCTCCTGTCTGTTTCCCTTTCCCTGTATGTTATCACATGGGATAAGCAACACGTGCTGA
This sequence comes from Rhipidura dahli, assembly GCA_013399225.1. Classification (NCBI taxonomy): domain Eukaryota; kingdom Metazoa; phylum Chordata; class Aves; order Passeriformes; family Rhipiduridae; genus Rhipidura; species Rhipidura dahli. The sequence continues at coordinate 358,849 of VXAC01004199.1, read as the reverse complement.
GTACTGCTCAGATACAGCCCAGTGATCTGCCAGTAAATTCCTTCTGTGGGTGTTTGCATCCCCCAAGAGCAACTTACAAATTTAATTTAGTCCCATTATATCACTGAAACAGAATTCTGCACTTCATTTTTTCTGTCCTGGAATATCTTTTGCTTCCTTATGTTATTCCCAAAAGCAGTGGTACAGGACATCATGTTTTGTGATGGTTTCTTTTTTGGCTGGCTCATAATTAACTGTTTGCTGGTGAGTTAAAGTCTTATTCCCCATCCCTTGTCTAACACTATAGACTGACTGCTCAGTGCTTTACAACTTTATTATTATTATTATTTAAGATATTGTGATATTCTGAATAGCTTAGAAAATTACTTTATTTGATTTTATTACATGCTACCACTGAGGACTCTTCAGGATCCTCACATTACCTGCTGTTGCCAAGCTGATGGATATGAAACACTGCCTGTTGATAACCTGCAGGGAATATTATTTTCCTCAAGTGGAACAAGCTCTCCAGTTGTGACGTATTAGAGGGATCTTGACGCCAACTGCCACATTAAAATGCTAATCAGCAGCAAAGGGAATAGGCAGAGCCAAAACCACAAACCCAAAAACTCATCAAACTTGAAGGAAACCACAGTTTTACCACAGTGGTGTCATACCAGCTGTACCAGCAGCTTGGGCTCAGGCTCAGTATGTTCATCCTTAGGGGCAGAGGGGAGGACCTGCAGGACAAGCTACCACTTCACAATTTTTTTATCCAAAAGTTTTAACCAGTCCTCATGACCTTTGCTTTCCCAGCTCCTGCCTTCTTGTGGCAATGGAGAAAACAAAAAATACAAAATGTTCACAAATGACAGGCTCTGATAACTTGTACCTTAGAAGAAACACCTAAGAGGTGATCTGTACATTTAGTCATTAGAGCCAACAACTTCAGCACTTGCTTTCCCAACTGTAACTCAAACTGTTCTTATTATTTTTAAAAAAACATGTATTGCATGAATACATAATCTATTTCTTGGAGTTACCTGATAGTTGTGGAGAGATTGTGAATTTGTTGCCTTCATCATGAATAAAGTCGTATGTTTCATCTGCAATTTCTGGCTTTTCATGCCATAATAAACACTCAGATACAATCTCATGTGACATTGAAGTCACTGCACCATGTCTCTCAACATCATTAAAATAAGGAATCATCTCTGCTTAAAAATGCAAAGAAAAATCTCCCAGCTGCATTATTTTCTCCTCTGGAGAAAGGATTTTGGGGTCTTTTTTTAAAAGGACAAAATGAAACCAACATTCAACTGAAAGAACAACGAATTCCTTTGCCTTTTTAAAAAATGCACAAACACTGATTCTTCCATTACTTTGCCTCACTTCTTTGCAGCTAAAACATCTCTTTAGCAAAACCAGTAACTGAAGGGTGCAGCCAGTCTATAAAGCTCAGATGGAGTGAAAAACTGAGTTTTGAAACTTTGCAAACAAGTTGCTCTGAGTCAATTTCCCCACAGCTGAATCCTGGCCTTGTTTGTTCTCATTTCCCACAGGTAGTTATGGCACTGGCAATTTGAAATAACTTGCTGATATTCAGCATGTTGTTTTATTTCCTCTCCTATAACTGAGTTGTACTGGTTTGACATTTTGATTCTACGCTGTAAAAAAAGCAGATCCAATTTACTGAAACTTCTGTGGTCGATTCAAAAATACTGATTCAATTTCTCAGTACATTCATTAAGAGAAACATCCTCAACCTTAGGTTTGTTTGCAGAAACAAGTAGTCATTCATCAGGAACAAGAGGAACATCTCACTCTCCCATGAAATTCAGCTTTGGGCAGGGATGGATCTGACCTGAGGCTTGGTTTCCACAAGGTTTTTGTTTTCCCAGATGGAGTACAGTCCCATGATAGTCACTGCAGAGGCACTTCAGTGCTCTCTTGACCCTGCATCGACACCTAAAGGGTTTCCACCTGCTACACACTGTGTGAGAAGAGGGAGAACAGAGGCAGCAATAACGGCAAAGGAGCAGGTCAATGCAAGGTGTTACCTGTGAAATCTGTGAATAGATTATAGTAAACATGAGAATTGACAACACAAAATGTTCATAAACCAGCTGCTCACTCTCCTCTATTTATGGGGACAAACCCTGGCTCTTGCTTCTGCACACCCTTTTGGAACAGATACATATTTTGCCTGGATGAGGGCTCAGGAGGCTCAGGATGCTGCCCCATCAACTCCATGTCCCTCTGCAGAAGTTCATTCCCAGCCAACCAAAGCCTGAACAGCCCATTTTCCCTCAAAATCTCTAGGTCACACTGCAGCTGGTAAAATGCTCAGCAGTGCTGATGGAAGAAAGAAAATAATCATGGTACTTAATACCCTTTTGCCACCAGCTTATTTTTAACCTGGGGGAAAGGGAAGCTGTGGTTTCATAAGATACTCTTCAGCTTTAGTATCCTGAAACATCAGATGCAAAAAAGGTGCTTATATGCATCTCTTTGTACTTGTGCTGTTTACACTAATCAATTTCACCACGCTATTTTGCTGCTGCCATCAGAATGTACTCTCAGTATACAAAGCAAAGCTCTTCAACAGTTTTTCTAAAGGATGTGAGTTGGAAAAAGCATAGGAATAATGGAGGGGACTAAAAAGATGTTTTCAAGTAGCTGATTTGTAATACATGTGAAATCTAGATTTCAGTTGTTGGTCACAGACTTAGGGATCTCAGAGATGCCTGGGTAGATTGTTCCCATACAAAGGTATCTTATACACACTCTACACACATATGTGAATCAATTATCTCTACCTGTAAACACCCAGGAACTACAGAATGACAGGAAAGGGATGCTAAGTGCAATAATCCCACTGAGCACTTGCAACCAGCAGCTCTTCCAAATATCCAGAAATAAATGGTATTGGGATTTTGGAGAGATCCTGATGGTGGTTTTTCAGATGAGCTTTTCCACTTTTTCAATTTCTCTCTGCAGCAGAGATCTCTTTTTTTGAACCAGAAATAGTTTCATGTGGCTCACAGTTGATTCTCCAAAAGCTGGTCCATGGTAGAACTCTCTCATCCACTGCATTAGTGGATCTCTACCTCACTATTCAGTATCTGTTGAAATATGTATTCTTCTCTTAAATTCTTAAACTTCCAAACAAATGACCATGAAAATAACAAGATCACTTCTAAATCTACTGGACAACATATTAGTTCCTCACCTCATATTAAAAGATAGAGTTCCTGTGAGCTTCAGACTAACAGAATAGAACTCTTAAGCTTCTCATTTTTATTCCTGGGAAGTAGCTGAATCTTTATGCTTTTCCTGCCTCAATTTTTCCAAAACTTGAAGGATGTAACAATTGTGAGGATCTCCAGCACTTGTCATGTTAGGAAAATAATTAAAACAGGTATTATTTTCATTGAGTAAAACTGTGACTTTTCTTTGGTCTTTCTTGCCTAATTTAAAAATTGTGAAGGATAAAACTTTCAGAAATTATACTTAAAGATGATTCATTATGAAAGTCATTGTGTACTTGATTGATCATGTGGCAGCATTGATTAGGTATTTTCTATTTAGACACAAAGTCAGATTAAGTAACACAAGTGAACAGGCAGTTATCAATGTTGCAGTATCTAGAGAGTGGTAGGGATAACAAAAGCAAATCACTTTGGAGTGAGCTGCCACTTCTGCCAGTGTGAGCCCAAAGGAAGGAGCAGCCAGGCCCAGAACTGCCTGCAGGAATCAGCCAGCCTGGTCCCACTGAAATCCAGCAGGGGCTGCTGCTCGTGCTGCTCTGCTGGTATTTGTGTGTGCACAGACACAAACACACTTCCTACATCTCATAGTCTGAGAAACCTATTTCACACAATTTTTATCTTGACCCTGTGATTAGAAAAACTCCACAACTTTGAAAAACAATAAAAAATGCTCACAGCAGCTCCTGTGAGTTTTAGTAGCTTCTGTACGGCTGATGGCACAGCAGACCTGAATTTGCTTTATGTGATAATTTAAGCAATTTAAGCTTAAAATGTTCCCAGAGCAAAAATTAGGGCTATGTCTAACAAGTACATTAAGGCTTATTATGCCTATTAAGCACAGGGAGTCATTCTTGTTGTGACTGCACATTACATTTGAAAGCTGTTCTGGGCAGTGTGCTGACTCCCTAATCAAACCAGTGTGGGAGGTACTTTTTGGTGACATTTAGAAACACTCAATTACAAAACAACTAGCTAAAAGGGCAAAGAAATGGGTGCTCCTAAACACAGTGACAGGAAACAAAAACAGACACTGGACATAGGCAAAGAACTGGAACCATTCTTTTTGCATTCTCTTTTTTACTTTTATTCTTAAGAAGGTATCTTAAGAGACTCAAAATGAATCAAAAGCCCAGTATCCGAAGGTAAAATAGTCTTGTTATTTGAGGAATCAAAGATTTTGAAATTGCCCAAGAGACAGAAATCAAAGATATTTTGATCTTGCAACATTCAAAATATCGAGTACATCTTGTTACTTTTAAGTATCTATAGAATTTAAAAATTTAAGAAGTGCTGACTCACATTTGTAAGAAGTTAAAATAACTTAAGCCATCTTTTTTTTTTTTTTTTTTTTTCCCATCTTCCATAAATCTTTTACTGGGGGTTCAAAATGAAGCATATGCTTCCAGAACATTTATCTCATGGCTGGTATCCTCCAAGGAAACCAGATGGCAAAACTCATAAATCCTTTTCCCTTCTGCTCTTTGACAGTCCCAATCAAGAAAGTTACAAGGCCAGAAGATCAGGTTTATGTCCTGTTGTTATAAAAACATTTCCTTTGTGCATCCAATGTGGTTTCAATTTTCTCAAAGTCCATGGTGGCAAATAGCAGTTTAATGAGATATTATATGCAGACAGCTACTGCAAGAACATACACCACATTCCCTACTTCATTGGGAGGCACTGGTGTATTATTTATTTCACACTAGAGCAGATGAGATCAGAAGCACTTTGGGGTTTTGATGCATGGTACCAGACAGCTACAGAGTTTAAATTTCAAGTACTGCCACACAAAATAATGTCACTCCCAAACAGTAGACAAGGATTTTGCCATAACAAGTTGAAGTATAACCACAGACAAAACTGACACAGTAGGTAAATATTTTAGACAAATGGAAGGTATAATCTGTCTACTGCCTTAATATCAACAGCATGGTTAAAGAGTTTTGAAATTCTTTTGATCACTCACCTTAAAGAACTCTCACAAGATGAAAAGAAATCATTATCATTGATGTTCATGATTTCAAGACTGAAAGCTTGAAAGAATTGACAACTCAAATATGACAGTTAAGATTGTGTTGATTGTTCCTCAGACTTCTGGGGAAATAAAATGTGTAATTAGAGCTCTTTGATTACCTGAAGGAAGTTCAACACTTCACAATTTAGTGCTCCACGCTGAAATAGTACTGGAAAATTTTAGTTTGCTTCACAAGAAATATTCCAACATGTTTTGATGAAGAATCTGCAAAACAATTGTGGATGTTTATTTCAATTCACTTCAGTGTACACCATTCCCAGTGAAAACAGCTGTTAAAATCTGAACTTCCCTACAAAAATTCACTCTTTATTAACTTCACCTTTTGTTAGAAAATTCTCTCATTAAAATAATTTCAAGATTCACAAGAATCTTCTGAGGAAACAACAGTGGGGTAAAATGATAAATTAAGAAAAATACAACATAAATGTCAGATTTTATTGAGGTACTGCATTCACATTGGTTTGTGCACTGAAGAGTCACATTTGGCTAAACACAACCATGTTCATGACATGAAGACACCACACTGAGATGGTACATGGGGAAAGCTTACAATAAAGCTTGGTCAACATGGTGTGCCAAATTCTGCTCTGCTTGACAACTGACTAATCTCACTGAAATTACACAGGGTAGAGACAACAACTTGCATGAAAATGACTGACAGCAGTAGCTGATCTGTGCAAATCAAAACACACAACTTCTCAGTACAGCAATCACAAACAAACACATCCTGGCACAGCTTCAGATTGGCCTCTGGTTATCGACAGTGGTTGTAAGAGCCAGGAAACACCTCTGGAAGAATGAGTCAGGTTCTTGTGGCTCACAGTCCCAGTCCATCCTTGTGGCTTAGGAAGTCTCTTGGAGCCACTTCGCTCTGGCAACAGCTTGTTTTGGTGGGGGCTTTGTGAAGGATGCAGCTCTGTATCTGCAAAATACCAATAATAGTTAAGAATTAGACTGAACAGGGAAGATTTTTTTTCTACAAAAAAAATCCACGACAAACCACACAGCTCAATCCATTTCCCTGGCATTACTTCTTTCCAAGTATCTCATTATATTCCTAGCCTTTATCAGGCGAAGAACTGCACCTCTAAAGGCCATTATTACAGCTATGAAACACTAAGTGCCTCCTCTGGGGGTGTTTGTGGATGGGTTCCTCCTTCTGCTGCTCCTCTACTGTGCAAGTGAGGATTTCCCCTTGCATGTGATGAAGGCCCAAGGCACAGTGGTGCTAAAATAAAACAAAAAGGTTTTGTAGATAAAGACAGTCATTCATCTAACATTTCTATGCAGTGCCTCCTGGAAAATGCACCACTCATACCTACATTAACCCATGCATTCAATTTTTTTAAAATGATAGACATACTCACAGTGTGTGCCTTTAACCCTGAAAGACACCAGAATATATTCCTAACTACACTTGAGGAATTTTCATACAAATAAATTGCTCTACTGCTCATTAAAGCAGGATTGATTCTGAGGTAAAGCACAACAGCTGTTGTTACAGATGGGCTTAGAAGCAAATGCTTGTCTGGATATGCAAAAAAATGGACATGCACTGAAGTCTGGCTTGATAGTTTCAGCTAACTCAGCTACTGACAGAAGTTCTGAAGCATGAAATCCTGGATTCAAGGCATATGGTAACTAGCAGCAAGAGCACCCTAACCAGCAAAGAACATCACTTCAGAACTGGTTCACTCGAGGAATGATGCCCATCTGAATTATCAGTGATATTTTTTGTAGATTCTAAATTATATTCCTGATGAACTTCAATTAAAACCTGAGACATAGATGTAAACTTAGATTTGTACCCTCCCCCGGTACTGCCATCTGGCTGGCAGCAGTCTGGCAAACTGAGTAGGCAAACCCCATCCTGGGGTGTGTCAAACATCAAAACCAGCCACTCAGAAGAGGGGGTTCTCCTGGTGTACTGAGCCTTAGTGCAGCCTCACCGTGAATGCAGTGTGCAAAAGGATGTTAAGGTACTCAAAAGCATCCAGAGGAGACCAAAAAACCTGGAGAAAGGGCTGGAAGGACAGCTGGATAGAGTGTCCCATAAGCAGTGGCTGAGGATTTTGAGATTGTCTAGTTCAGGTAGAAGGAGGCTGCAGGGTGACCTCACTGCTCTGTCCAGCTTCCTGAGGAGGGGAATGTGGAGAAAATGGTGAGGCCCTGGCACAGGTTGCCCAGAGAAGCTGTGGATGCCACATCCCTGGAAGTGTTCAAAGCCAGGTGGGATGGAGCTCTGAGCAACCTGGTCTAGTGGAAAGTGTCCCTGCCCATGACAGCAGGATTGGAACTAGATGATGCTGAAGGTCCCTTCCAACCCAAACCATTCTGTGATTCTCTGATATCTTCTCCCTGGTATCCAGTGATAGGACACATAGGAATGATTCAAAGCTCCGCCGGGGAGGTTTAGATGGGACATTAGGAAGCATTTCTTTACTATTTAGTCAGCTATTCTTCTTTAGTTTTACTTGAGAATTTAGTTTCTCCTTTTTAACTACAGTACTTTGATTTTTGTTATATTTCACTTTTTTTTTTAAATTTCAGAACATTTCTCAAGGGTACTGAGGTAATTCTGAAAGGTAGTTTTAGCCCCAGAGTCTTGCAACCCTTCTCCGAGTGGTGTCATTCATAAATTTTATTCATGTGTTCTTTAGTCCTTCAGCCAAGCTCTTACTACTCATCTGGGATAATGTACCAGACACTATCCAAGACATCCTTCTTCCCTCCAAAAATGCACTTGAGAATGAGTCACTGAAAACTTCTCTTTGACTGCATTTTCATAAAGATTTGTAATCACAGCCACTTGTTCCCACTCATCTGATAGGCAAAACTACCTTGACAAAGAGAGAAATTAGATTGATTTGTCATTATCTGTCTTCATGAAATCTGTGTCAGATTTTTTTTGTCCATAGCTCAGCAATTTAATAATTTAATATATTATCACTCTAAGTTAGAAGCAATGCCTCCAGCTGCCTAGTTCCTCTCCTTTTCCTTTTTAAAGCTAAGAGCTGTGTTTGCCCTTTTGCTGGAAAAGAGCAGGCAAACAAGCTTGAATTGTATGCTGAACTACACCAGGCATAAGGGGTCCTGCTCCTAATTAAAACTCAGTGAATTTGGCAGAGGAAATATGCCTGCTAAAGGAAATCCAATTGGCACCTGTAGCTTTCTCACAGCAGTAGAAATTTGTAGGCACTGATGGACTCTCTGGCTTAATGCTGCACTGTGAAGTGGCTCCCCATGACAGGTGTGGGTATGAAATCTGCAACAAGCACATGTGCAAAGCAGGGGACAAAAAACTATTAGAGACCTGGAATTTCTACCAACACTTAGCCATATTTGTGTGGAAGTTCAGAAAAGGTACTTGCCTCCCTTTCCATTTTCACAGAAAGTTCCCAGCTTTTCCATTCTGAATCGGGAAGTGAAAAGGCTCACAGGCTAAGGACATGGTTTTCCTGGATTTAGCTCCAAATGAGATCTCAAGTATTTTAGTCTTCACTACAATGCCAGCCTCATTTTGCCAACAAAAAGAGTTGGGTAATTATCTACAAAAAAGCTTCCAAATTTTTTGGTCTTTATATAATGCATGCATTCAAACCCTACACAAGTCCTTTGCAGCTGCCTCTCAGTTCTCTCTGTAAGCAGTAGTGGTTAGCAGGCACCCTATAAACATCAGCTTCTCTACCATGACAGAAAAGCAGGCAAACAAAAGCATGAGGAAACAAGAGGCTCATGGCCTTCAGAAAGCAATGCCACATTCACAGACCTCAGCTCGTCTTAGTACTTGGTGCCTGCCTCATATATTTTTGGATTTTCTCACTACAGACGGCTTCCTGACTGCAGAATCCATTTTAGTCTTCCCATGGCAATTTTTTCCCACAAGCCTTTTCATTTGTAACAGCGGAAAAAAATGTGTGGAGGTGGTTAGGAGTTCTGAAATGAGTTTTGTTACACTTCAGTATTTTTATAAGGACAAGGAGCCAAAATCAACCTGTTAAGGCGATAAAGAGCTCTGAGAAAGATGCATTTGCAGTTGGGATGCACAGGGTGGCTTTTTTTAAGGGTACAAGAAAAAATACATGAAACAGGAAACTCTTGACTCATTTACTTTCCTGCTCATCTGAAAACAACTGCTGAGCAAACAGGACCACTTATTTTTCTTGTGATAGACATTGCTGATCTGCAGCTATTCTCACATTCTGTGGCTGTTCAGCCATGAGCTTTCACCCCCTGCAGAAAGTAAAAGGCATGTTTCATGCCATCTGAAGTCCTTTGCATTATTCATAAATTCCTCTTAAGTCTGAAGTACAACTCATCTCTATGTACTGGGGTACATTTTAAACACTATTTTGCATGGTCTGTGCCATAGGCAGTTCGACCTTCACACATGATTTCAGCATAAAAATCAAGTTTCTTGCAAGATAACCCTCTGCAATTTTGTATCAGAATTGAACTGGCACTCATTCCTGCATCCCCAGGAAGCAATGTATGACTAAACTGCCCACCAGAAACTTCACTGATTTCACCCTTTGTCACACAGGAGCCTTTCTGGCAATTCATCACTAAAGAAATTGTTTTGAATAAGTTACAGTGTCTGCCTCCTTAGTAAGCTCTGGTGCACCCAGGACAGCTCAGGGAAAGGACAATAACAGCATAAGGGGAATGCAATCTTCTCTGGCACATAACCATGATGGAGTATTCATGTACCAGTAAATCTAGAAGAGATTTGTCTGGGGAAGGACTCTGTCCAAGTCTCTGCAGATACATCCCTGTGCAAGGACAGCATCAGGGCAGTGTACAAATAAATCAGTCAGAGACAGTTTGCTAGTGCTTTTAAGAAAGTTAAAAACCCCCATAAAGAATCATTTTATAAAATCCATGTAAAACAGAGTAGAGAGTATACAAATACAACAGAATAAGATGAAAATAAATATTCTCATGGTACCTCTTTTCTTCATAGCATTGGTAGAATCCATTCACTGCCTCTGTTTTTTAACATATTGAACTCCCTCTGGCCTCACTGCCTGTAAAACAAAGGCATTTTTAGAACTAACAGCATTATTCTTCCATCAGTTGCAAACAGTAATACACAGAAATGCCCACTGCCTCCAGCATCGCTGCCTCCCTGCTCTGCTGCTCTCAACTCCATCAGTCCCATCCCTCTTCCACATGCTCCCAGGAGCATTCAACTCCTTGCAGTTTTCTCCTTTATCTACCAGCTCCAAAACGTCTCCCTGCTTTATCCTGTCATCTAATTCTCTTTATGGAGCTCATCAGTCTTCCTCCCTGGCCTCCTTGTATTTCCCATTACCCTCTAGTTCAACACTGCCTTTGACCTCATTTTCCACTTTCCCAAGCGTGGGCCAGCACAAAGAGAACAGAAAAGATGAACTTCCCTGGGCAGGGTGCTTTTCTCCAACAAAGTGTGCGTGGAAGGGATTGAAAAACAGGTTCCCTATATCCAAAAGAAATGAAAAGTTGAGAATTCTTATATTTTTATTTACTAAGAAACTGAAACAAAGCAGATTGGGAAAAGGAATTATTTGCTATTGAGGTGTTTTGAAAGATGCATTTTATTTTACTTTGTTTGAATTGGAAAAGCTGCAGTTTGGTTTCAAAAATGCAAAAATGGGATTTGATAGTTTGACATTTTAAAATATCTGTACAATGATATTTAAGCTAGTATCTTAGTTGAAAACAATTGAGCTATTTCAGCTGTGATAAAACCCAAATCCAAAAAGAAGAAAAAAAAATCCTTATCAGTTACAGAGGAGGGCATTTTATTTTTGAAGCCTACGGCAGCTATGGGTATATTTGTAGTAAATAACCTGACTCCTAATGAGCTGCAAAAATCTCACTGCTAGAAGAAAGTCTGGGAAATTTAAAAGCTAAGGAGTCCAATAAAGACATTTCAAAATGTAATCTTTCCTAGTGATGTACCCTTCCACTAAATTTGAATTCACAGCTCCAAAATGGAAATTTTCTTCATTTCCTAAAGAGGAAAAAAAAAAAAAGTTGGTTTTTTTAAACAGTTGAAGCCATTTGGCTGATACTTCCCCATACAGCAATCTGAGGTAGATGACTGACAAAGACAAAAGTAGCCTAACTGGGGAAAATTTACCAGCAGCTACTAGAACACCACGCAGTTGAAATTACTCCTAAACCTAAGAGGCAAAGTTATCAAGGTACAATCCAAAAGCCAAGCAGTGCATGTCAATTCAGACAGCAGCTATCTGCTTTCACAACCAATAGTCAGATAACTGTACTGAGCTAAGAGGAACGATGTGTGAGAGTTTTGTGCTCTTTCATCAAAATACCTGAATATTTCATATATTTGAAACATGCCCCATGAGGAATCCTTAATTAAGGAGAGAAATAAGGACAGGAAAGTCATCTGGCTATTTTTCAAGCTGCATTTTTCCTTGTTATGAAGTGAAACCATGAACTTCTGCATATTATGATGTCACCCCTTTGCAAGGAATTAGTAACTTCTATTAAAGCACATTTTACCCAGCACTTATGATTAATTTACAAGGCCACAGTTCTTTCACACTCCAACTCAAAGGTCCCTGCTGTCTGACTCCAAATGCATTACAGAGGTCTTCCTGTGCTAAATTTTAAGGGAAAAGTATTAGTTACCATCATAAAATGTAATTTGCTATTCATGCTTTGCAGTGGCATAGAACACTTCATCTCAAAGGTCTTCCCAGACCTGGCAGAAATACAGGGGCAACTCAGAAAATGTGTTTAAAAACTGTTTGGGTCACCAAGGTGGAGAGTCTCTCTCTCCATTTTGTATCTCTGAGGGCAAAGCCCATTCTCAGGGGCCAGCAGATGAGCACTCTGGTCCCATCAGCTGCCTGGTCAATGCAAGGGTATGTGCACCTTTCCCAGAGTCAAGAAAATGTGCCTCTGGATTTCCCCTTTTCTGCCTGTTTACCACTCCTATCCTGACAATTATGCAGTATTTGCTCAGTCCTCCTATCTCTAGCACTGGGGGGATATTCCAGCATTAATCACTAAAACACTTGCAATCTTGTGACTTCTTAGGTCCCCACATTTTGAAGGGAACAAACCTTTGGCACAAAGGGAAGTTTCTTGTTAGAAGAAGCACAAAGCACATGACCAAATTCCCTTTCACCTTGAATACATACATAATGTTTGCATATTCAGGCCCTGGATTTCTTTAAAGCCTTTTTTTTACCACTGTTATTGTTCCCCAGTCTTCAAATGGGAGAAACAAAAACATGTACAACGAGTTCAGTGAAAAATACTTTCTCTTAGAAAGAGCTTAACAAGCAACCAAAATGAAGAATCTTCTTGTTTGCCTGTACCTACTGTCTTACATTTTATGTATCAACCCTGCGCTCTACACTAGGATACTACAAATAGAAATGTCTAATTCCAGTAACATTTAAGTAGTTCTTCCTTGTATGTGCCAGTGACTGAGATCATTTCTCCTGAAATTCAGTGCTCAGATTAAAATGTAAACTTTTGCTAGGGCTAAAATACCCTTAGCTAACTCAGGAAGCCAGCCTGTAATATTGGATGCTGATGCTATGGAAGACCATTTCTTAAAGGCTAAATAGAGGCAAATTCCAGTTGATATGACTTTTGTAGAATCAGAAAGCTTAATAAAGGGCTTCATATTCACTTTATTGTTAGATTTATCATCAATCTTGAAATTATTTCTGTAAAAATTCAACCATTCCACTTCTGTATTGAGGAGATCTTGGATGAGCCCACAGAACAATGACCAATTTCTACTATTATGTGAGGTAGGAAAGGCATAAAATAATCTATTGTATGTTTAATGAGATACAAAACTCCAACTGAGCTGATGTATTATGGGTGAAATTGAATATAATAAAAAATATTGGTTTCAAAAATGAGTGCTCTCTGAGTGCTCTAGGGATACAGATGTTGCACAGAACCTAAAGTGTGACATAGCTTTCATCTAAAGGCAAAATTATGCTAGTTCAGAAAAAGCTTTGTTGAACTGAGTTCACAGTTAAAACTCACAGTCCTTAGGCCTGCAGTTTTCTGAAGCATTTAAAACTATTTTAATTTTTAGATTTGTTTTCATTGCCTATATGCAGTTATTCTGAACTCCCGGGAGAACTGAAAGATGAGGAGAGAGGCTGCTTTCATTTTCCCCAGGCATGCAAGCAGCTAACCAGCCAGCTCGTCAGACACTCATCCCTTGCATGACTTCCACGCAAAAGAAACCCAAGTATGACGAAGGCAAGCACTCAGGCTTGTCAACGAAATCCTAAAACATTTCCAAAGATCTCTCAACCTTGGCAAAGCAACTGGCTTTCAATTTCCAGCAACCCACCTCACCAACAGCCAAAGCTATCAGAATTTAGATGTGAAATAATTGTCATTCAAAGCAGCCAAAGGAACAGAATAATAAAAGTGAAAAACACAGGATGAGAGCAAAGCCAAAGCTGTGTTTAAATACAAAGGAATTTGTCCAAGCAAAGCCCCAAACTACAGAGGAGATGGCTGGGAAAAAGCAAAGATCCCTCAGCTTCCTAGCCTTGTAAGGTTTGGAACTGTGGCTTGGAATGCCTACATGAATGCTGGGTCATGAGTGGGGGAACTTGGGATTCTGTTCACCTCATGATAGGAAGAGAGGAGCATCATTTACTGCCCAAGCAGGATGTGGGTTTGCAGCAGAGTTCAAGTCTGTATGGAAAGATGGAATTGCTTGGCAGCAGTGATGCAGTAGCACCTGCCTCCTTCCCAGCTCCCCACGTGCCAAACATGTCTGGCACAAAAATAAAAGGCATGAGAAATGCAGCACTGCTGTCCTGGATTGAGAGCTGATGCCATAGCAGGAAAGCCTGAGGGAAGAAGTTAAACAGCAACATGTACAAAAACATAATGCCAGTTTATGATAAAGCACAAACATCTTGTAGAAGAGCACAAGAGCATTTTGTTCATCCCACCCAAGAGTTTATTTAGGCTGTTCTAGGTAGCAGGTTTTAATTCCACTCTCTCTCCAGGACAAGTGTGAAGTTTTCAATTTGCAGATTAGTAGCAGTTTGCTGAATGTGTGACTTCAGCAGCTTGCTCATCTCATACAGCTACAAACTGAGACTTTGCAGTTCTGACAGCTCTGTGAACCACTTTTAAACCAAAGCCTGCATTCTCCAGAGAACAAAATTAGATACAGGAAGCTTGGTATGAACTGGACTGTGTTAACCAGACACTCAGGAGGGGACTTAGTGCTCTATAATAGGCTGTAATTACAGCAACTCACTGGTCATTTACTGCCATGCAGGTATAGAAGCATTTTAAAATAACAAGTAAAAAGAAAATTTGATCTGAGGGGACTTTTTCCAAGAATTTTACCCTTTTTCAACTTGTTGAACTTTCAATGCCTAAATAAGTACAACATTCCTTTTATTTCCTATGACTTTACTGGTTGAACTGCTGAAGCAGTTCATTTAAATATTTAGGAAGTCCAAGACAAAGGGTGAAACTTATCACACCCCATCTTGCCAAGGAGACTTGCAGTCAGATTTCACAAATGCAGTGAACTGGAGCAGCAGCAGCAGCAATTTTCCCATGTGAGTGTGTTAATGCTGACTATGTGCCCTGTTCCTGCAGGCATTTGCCAACACAGTCTGGGCACAAAGATATGGACTACTGGTACTGAAACAAAGAGTCGTAGACTTCAAAGACTGGATCCCATGTCAGGAAGATAGCAAAAAAAAAAAAAAAAACCAAAAAAAGAAGAATGTCTCTCTTTGTCACAAGAAAATACACCTAAAATCTCTTCTGAGATTATTATCCCTAGAATGAGTAACTACTATATGCTTATGTACACTTGACAGGAAATCCAGAGCAACTAAGTCAGTAAGTCTCTTTCTGATAAACGGGCTTATTTTTTGCACCCTTACTCAGTACTGCAAACTTTTACACTCTTCCTACTACTAAATAAATACCCTGAGCTTGTGCGAAATGTTTTGAGTTTGGTACAGATTTCACAGAGCAGGCAAAACAGCAGGATAGCTTGATTACATTTTGACATCCCCATTAGAAAGAAAATACACACTGCTGGATTCCTGCACATTCATTTAAAGAAAGAGTAAGACTTTTCCTCTGCAGGTGATAATGCACATCAATAACAACTGGTCTTACCTGCCACCTGTAAGCTTAAACCAGTATCCAGTTTGCTGTGTGGTTTGGTGCTGATAAACAAATAACAGAGAACACACACGGTGATGATAAAAGCAAAGAGGACCACTGCTGCTATTGACAGGCCCACGAGTGCTCCAACACTAAGAGAGAAAAGCAAAGAAATTAAGTGTACAAACAGCCTGGGGTGCCCATTAAAACAATGGTCAAGATGATGTCTGGAGTTCACTTGTACTCAGGCATGGGATAACTGAATATTTGAGTACAAACAGAAGTTTAGAGCTCAATACTTCAATTGCATAAACTGCAGTTATTTCACTGCTCTCAGAAGGGTCGGTGTCATTACACAGTAGTTGAACACCTGGCCCTATGTGACATTTGCTGTATACTACTCCTGAGTCTGATTTAAAGCATATTCATGAAAATCAGAAATAACTTCATGCAGTAACTGACATCAGTGAGATCAAAAAGTTGTTCAGTGCAATACATATTCCTAGATAAGCAAAATGTCCACATGCATACTCAGAGGGTGATTCTAGATCCAGGTAGCTCAAACAACATGACAATTAAAGCTGCATTTTCAGTCTTAAATGCCATTTTTATAGTATAAAAAACATGCAAGCCATGTTGAATTCTGTTAATGTCTCTTCAGAGCAGGGTGGAGTACTGTGATCACTTTTGTGCCCTTGTGTTAATGCAATAAATCTGCAATCAAGACTGAAGAAATTCTCCCATGATCTTTGTCACAGTAAAAGGAAAACTAAAGCTGAGTTCATTTACTCACAGTATCAAAGGCATCAAAAAAGCAGGATTTAATTACTCTGGAGGCTAAAGATACAGTACTATATGTAGATTTTATCAAGATATTACTCATGCAGGATAAAAGCTACTTTATACATCTCCCATAGGCATAGAGTGAGACAGTGTATGTATATACAGAAATCTCTCCTGATTTCCAACCCTTATTTTCAAGTCTTTTCTTAATATATAATTCCCATGATGAAATAAAGGATCCAATACAGTACAGTCTAGCTATCACTTCCTACACTCTCCTGGGCCATTTGATGCCTTCTATGTTCCAGTCCTCTATTCTACAGTCCATGCCAAAGATCCTGACTTCTGGTGAAATTAAACAGCAGCCTTTTGGTCACAGATGAGGAATCTGAGGACTGAGAATCCGTGTATTACTGCTCTGGTATATTTACAATTTTGACAGACGTCAAAAGGACAGAAGAGGGATTAATGTCTTGAATTCTACAAGCTCCATCCTTTAGTCATAAAAATGCCTTTATATATCACTGCTATCAGGGAGAAGTCAACTCTGCTGTGGCCTTGCAGGAAGATGAGAAGAATTGTGCCTTAGGATGTTTTCATGAATTTTACATTCAAGCTACTGCAAAGCTTTTCTACAAGCTCCCACAGCACCAGCACACAGATATGTCCACAGGAGAAACTCTTAAAACCAGCAGCGTGAGAACAGCAGATATCGCTATGACTTTCACATGCAGTTTTCATGAGTTACTGGTCAGATTCAGTAATGAAGTTTGGGCAACATTTTAGCTCCATGCACAGCCAAAGTAATTTGTCATCAGAAAACTGGTTCTGGAAAGCAGACCTTTACCCTTCTGAAGATTTTTCCTGGTATTTATCATCTGCATCAAAAAGGATATCCTTATGTGTTTGTGCATATATGCACATATTAAGCCAATTTTTCCTTATTGTTTTTTGGCTCAAACAAAACTTGCAGGCAAGCAATATTCTGCTTACTATGGAATCTGAATACAACCTACAGTCAGAGATGTCACCTGTGTTCTGGCTTTAGTTTTGCATTTTCACTTGGAACACCTTGACCCAAATAGACAAAACAGAAGAAATACAGAGGAGGCTGAATAGCCATAGAATCAAGTGATACAAACAAGATTCTTCAGAAACAATTATTTGTGCTTTATTGTCATGGCAGTACAAAACAGCCCTATTGTAAGATTCCATTTCAATTCCAGTGTGCAGTTCGGGACTAAAGAAGGTTGTTCACCATTATCCAAACCTTGAGCAGTCAGCTGCCCTAAAGCCGAATAGATCAAGTGCATATTAAAGATTATACATTTTTCTGTTCAGGCATCTGTTACTTCTTGGTTATAGCTCTCCTCCATGCAGTTGTAGGAGATGACATGAACAATGCAGTTGTGTATTGCACAGCACAATGCAGCTTCAGTATTACTACACAACTCGTACAAGATGCTTTGTGAGTTACAAAGGGCAAAGGTAAGAAAAACCTGAGGAATTCTTCAATGTCAAAAACTCATCACAGGTTATGTGCTACAAGAAATGTTTCTCATGCTGCAGCAGCAACACGAGAAGATCTCACCAGCATCGCAAAACCAAACAGATACTCTGATTGCACTTCCTGAATGAATCAGAAATCAGGACAATTTGTACTTACTCTTTTTAAACACACAGTGTTTCGATACCAGATTGTTCTCAAAGTGCTGAAGCTATCAACCCACAGAGAAGGTATAATTAAGTCCTATAAGATTAATTTTGGGTTAAAGTTTGGGGATTTGTTTCTCAATTTATCTAATTCAGAGAAATTTGTCTTCCACAGCTCTGAATATTGATGTTTCTTAACAAGAACACAATCTCTTCTGTCTATTTACTAGTTAAAGCTGTCAGAAACAAAATGCCACATAACTTTAACAATTACACTCCTCTGAAACTAAGGACAACCTTACAGCATCTACTCTAGATTCTACAGCAATTATTGTGGTGCTGCATATCTGCTTTAAAAAGCCCTTGCTAAAAGCATTTTCCCATCTTCCATTCTTTACCTTAAACATTGTCTGAAGGCCACCCAGCAGTTGCATGGTAACAGTCTACAGGTCTCAGGGTCTCTGTCTTCAAGATCAGTCTTCTGACAGCAGAGACATTAAACAAGCAAACTAAAGAGTCCCTCTTGCCCACAGCTGTGACCTCGTTAGTGAGCAAAACCCTTTTACATTAATAACCCTCTCAACCCCAAAGCAATGATCTGGTATAAAGATGGCAAAGAAGGCCCAGGGCTAATCCTGACATGAGCAATGTTAAGTTTGGTGGGAGATCCAAACAGAACTCTCCCAGGTTACTTTCCACACACAGATAGAGCATAACACACATTTCACTGCTGTTACACTGAGTGCTACACTTAGGCCTGCAGCAGAGCCAAAGGCTTCACTCAGCTGAGAGGTTCCCCTCAGCCAGCAGCCTCCCCAGGGCTCCCCAGGCTGTGTCCAGACAGCTGCTGAGTGGGTCATTGACTTGTCTGTCAGTGGATGCTCAGCATCACACATCTACAGTTATTTTTAGTCCATAAAATTAGTCTATCCACACCAGCTACAGCCAGGAAAAATTTAAATATTGGCTAAGCAGAGGCAGTATTGCCCAGTGATAGACAAAAAGGAAGCTCATGAGTCACCCGGATCCAAGTAAATCAAATGTTCCCAATGCCATTGTTGCAGTGACGTGTTCATAGTATTTGCAAAGCACACAGATAAATATTCTCAAGAGACTGGAAGAATGGGCATAGTGAAACAAAAGACTTGCTATTTTGGAAAGCCAAAACAGATGCCTGGAGGTCAGTACAGCCAAGCAAAGCTTGGCCTCAGTATTAGGCCACCATGGCTCTATGGGTATTAATTAAGAAAGCATTCTGAGTGAAATCTATACTTGGCTTGACAGAATTTTAATCAAATAAGTATTATTACACACAACTTAAAAGATACAGCTTTGGAATGCATACTATAATTGTATTTGATACTGAAAGATGCATTAAATTTGCAAAATAAAACTTCACAGAAGAGTGACAAAAATAAACCTAAAATAGTTTAAAACAAAGAGAAATAAAAAGGCTGACTGAACTTAACTGCTGTGGTTCAGTACAAATACCACATGTTCAGCATTTCTCCCCTTCCACTCAGCTTGGGAGGTAAAGCAGATGTGATAACTGCATGTGCATGCACAGCACACTGCTCTGGAGGTTGAGCTGCTCAGTGTTTTGCTCACTGGTGTTTTATAGCATCTGTGTTTTGTGGATTCAAAAGCTGAAGAATCTTCTGATGAATTCTGCCTTTTCCCAGTGTTGCCTTCCCTGTTCCATGGGCTCCTGATAGCTCTAAAAGACAGCAAAGTGCATCCTTCCCTCTCCTTTGTGGAAATAAGTCTTTCAAGATCTATGATCTACCAAAAACCCCCAAACCAAAACAAAGAAACCCAACCCAACCCAACCCAAACAACAACCAAAAAAACCCCCAAACAAGCAAACAAAAAAAAAAAAGAAAAATAAAAAAGGAACTATATTATTTGATTTTAAATCAAATCAGGAAAAAAAGAACGGGTAAGTCATATATTAATAATATTATTAATTGCATACAGAAATTAATAATAGTATTAATTACATATAATAAATTCTGGGGGAAATATGAAATGTGTCAGAGTTGCTCAATGGTCTAATGTCAATGTAAGTCCAGCAGCTCCCAGTACAGTAGGTGTTAGGATGTTGTCAAATACTGAAGTTTTTGCAGAAGTGGGAAGGGAAAAGAGGATTCCACGTGGCTAAGGGATAAGGCAGTGTGTGGCTCTAAACACAGTATGGGCAGTAGAGATTTGGCAAGAAAAAAGAAGAGGATAGGCCTGCAAGAGACTATTGCTTTAGGTTGCCAAGGCTTCTGGCTTCTCCATGAACTGCTTCCATTAGAGCTGGATGCCAAGGGGTCTGGCCATGCCCCTCCCACAGCAGGAAAAACCCAACTGAAATGTGCAACAGTTTCCTGAAATTCTACCTGGAGTACCACCAAACTGAAGTAATCCCTGAGATATCACCAACCACTTGTGGTGCAGTCAGTTACTGCTTTCAAATATCTGGGGGGAGGCAAGCAAATGAAGATTTAGGAAAATAAACCTAAACCTCTGGAGTACAGCGAAACCTGAAACAATTCCCTCATCAGAGCTTCCAGCTCCTTTCCCTTCCTCAATACATTCCACCTCCAGACTTACCTTGGCTGGTTTGCCTAACTCTTGTTTAGTTTTAAGTCTTAAGTGTTTCGAGTCCTAAAAGTGTGTCCTCAAAGGCTGAAAGAAGCATTTTTGAGGATTATTTTAATATATGGTTGTTACCAATCAATATAAGTAACAGCCTAGTGATCACCAAAACATTCTGGGAGGCCAGAAAATGTTATTTTTATTATAAACTCCTAATTGAACTGTTGTGTGAAAATGTATACAGTTTTCAAAAGGATGTAATATTAAAAAGTTTCCAGGGTGTTAATTACCAAAATTTATTCTATTTGTTACTGAAAACACTTATAGGAAGTGGTTCAATTCTAACCACTCAGTAACTTTGCTTGAAGAGGTAAATTGTATTTATTCACCTATTTTCTACAATGAATATAGTCAGTTATGGTAGAAGTTAAGCACAACCAAAACTCTACAAATTGCAATATCCTTGAATCCTTTTATCAGCTTAGGGCAATTGTAGAAAAAAAAAGAAAAAAAATCCATTATTTTCAAAGTTTGGGCTCAAATTTCTTAGGTGACTTAGGTGAAGGCTAAGCAGTCACTTCTCAGACCCTACAAAATCTTTTTAAAGGAAGAACCTTCAGAGAGGTGTTTCATTAAAGCCTCTCCTGGGATGCAGTTCTTGGAGGTAGTTTCTGAAAAGATCAAACTTTAAGAGTCTTCACTACAACATCCAGATGAGACATTGTGATGCAATATTAACTTATTCCTTCAGTTCTTCTGACATTTTGAGAAAGTTTACTGTGATTGAAACAGTCAAAGACTATGCAAAAATATAACATTAAAACAATATGAGTATTTCATAGCAGAAGTGTAAAAAAAGGAGACTTAGAGATGTCTTCTCACATCAGAGAAGCCAAGTAATTCTGTGTCAGTCACAGCAGCAGATGCCTGGGAGATCCCCACAATCAATCCACTCTTTACACCAGACAAAGTGGATTCTAAATAATTATACATTAAATATTAGACCAGATAAATTAAACTAGTAAGTCCACAGTACTGGATAGCATTAACTCAGGAGCCCTGAAGGAATTCACACGTGGAACTGCAGAGCTGCTGGCCGAGGTGCTGAGTGTGTCTGGTTGCACAGTGCTGAATCTGAGCCTGGCCATGATCCCCAAGCCATGATGCCCCTGCTCACCTTCCCCGAATATGAGAGACAGGTCCTTTGATGGTAAAGCCTCTACCCCCAAACATTTTGTTACCATGCTCTACCCACAGGTAGCTGTGGGCACTTGCAGCTTCCTGACATAAAATCTTTAATGAAACGATCAGCATTAGGATGAGGGGAAAACACTGCCTTGGTAACCTGCTGGAGTCTATGAAGTGTCAAGAGGCAGATGGATAGAGGAACCCAGCAGACAGAGTTAGATATCTCAAAAAGCCTTTGGACAAAGCCCTGCACTGAAAGTGGGGTTAAAAAGACTGAACTAATACAGGATTATGGAAAGGTTTTGCCAAAAATTTAAGGCTGCTTAAATGCATAAGGAGCAAAGTGCAAGGTTAAGTGGTCTCTTTTCAGTGAAAAGAGAAGTCACTGAGACTGATTTTTATTCATATCTTCGTCTATGACCTGGTGAAGAAGGAAATCTGAGTTTCTGATGATCCTAATACCCGACAAGCAATCAAATGCTGAGGGCAAGGAATGCTAAAAGACTTGCAGAAAACTGAGTGAACAGACAAAAGTGATGTACATGAGTTTCAGTGTACATGATGTAATGTATAAAGCACAAAACCAAGTCTACATAGCAATAAATTCTGAACGGGCAGTTCTGAACTCAGAAAAAGTTTTAGAGTCTTCAGTGACAGCTCACTGAAATAATGGAGTAAATGTGAACTGGCAGCCAAAGACATCAACAGTACATTGGCCACCAACAGGAAGGATTTTGAGAGACTGGAGGCAATATCTGGCCACCCTGTAGAACCTTGCCACACCCGCGTCTTGGGCATGCAGCTCCAGATTATGCACCTCTAAGATCAGACCTGTGGAGTGAAAAACAGTATGGATGAGATGCAACTAAAATAATTGGCATGACATAGCATCTGCCTCAACAACAATCCAGAAACTGTTTGGTTTGGAAAGGTGAAAGCTGAGAATAGATGTATCAAATGCTCACAAGATTTTAAACACTGGGCATAAACTGAACCTGAAATTGCTGCTTACCAAATCTCACAATCCTAATACTAGAGGACACTCAGGAAAACTGGTAGGGAACAGTATAAAACAGATAAAAGTACCTATCTTCAAACAGCAGGTAGTGACTGCTGCCACCAGGGCTGCAGAAGCAGACGGTAAAAGTAAGCCCAGAAGGAGATTTGACAAAATCAAGGATAATAACAAGTCCGTAAGAAACACAGTGGAAGCCTCATGCAGAGGTGTACTAACATGCTGACACGGCCAGTGTGGATGCTGTGGAGCCCGAGGAGAATGGAGAATCAGGCACAGAAAGCAGCAGGGCTGGCTGAGTGCAGCTCTCCCTGCCGCTGCTGGAGATCCAGCCAGAGCCAGGCGGATCTCTGCACTATCCCGGGAGAGTACCAGGTTCATCATCTGCCTCTTCTAAGTGGAAAGTTAGGTAGTGCTTTATCTTACATGGAAAAGTGGCTCAAGTCACCGGGAACTTTCTGCGCGCAGCATCTTACGCGCTCAAGCCCCGAGACAGCCGCTCCCCTCACACCCAAAGGGCGGGAGACGCTCCGGATGCTCTGTCAGAAGCACCGAGCGTTTCCCAGCGCTTCCTTATGAAAACCACGAGTTATTTCCTTCAGAAACTACCCTGGCACGAGCAAAAGTCTCTCTGGGTTGAAGATGCAGCTCTACCGCTACTCTCGGCGGGACAAAGGCAGCCCGCAAGTGCCCGGCTACAAGTCCCTCACAAACACACCCGAGCCGAGCTCGGGCGAGCACGGGTCTCTCTCCCGGAGCCTCTACCCCGGCAGGCACCGCCGCTCCCCTACCTGAGCCACCACATGTAGCTGTGCTCGTAGGGGAAGAAGCTGTGGGGATCATCGCAGCAGTACTTGACGTCCTGGAAGCCGCAGCAGAACACGGCGCGGGCGTCGCCGCCCGCCCGCGGGCAGCTGAACCCGCTCACCAGCACCTTGTCGGCGTTGAGGTAACTGCTGCACTCGGCGCTCATGGCGCGGCCGCCCGCCCGCTGCCCGGCCGGCGCCTCGGCTCGGCGGCACCCGGGCGGNGGACCGCCGCGCCCACTGGCCCCGGGGCCGCCACAGGGCGGGAGCCGCCCGCGCCCTCAGCGCAGGCCGGGGAGGGCGGGAGACCGCCGTGAGGGGCCGGCCACTCCCGGGCTGCGACCTCAAAGGCTGGCTCTTGGCTGTCCCTCAGCGCTGGGTCCCACGTCGAGGGGAGCTTCCAGGGGTTCGTCCTCACCCGTAACCTGGGTGGGGTCTCAGGACAGGCAAAGGAAGGAGAGCATCGGGAGGGATCGCACTTCTGTAGGACTCAGCCCGCCTTGGCTTGATGAGGGGGAAAAGCTCCAGCTCAAAAACAGCTCAACGCTTAAAGATGCACTGCACACAGTGAGAGGATGAATGACAGTGATGTGTCTGGTGCAAAGACTCCGGAAAAGGGGGGATCACGAGAAATCAATGAGTGTTGAATATCAACTAAGAAAAAGGCTAGATAACGATGAGGTTTTGTGAGAGTTGTAACTTCATCATTTGAGTTGTTCGGATGAAATCAGATATAGTCAGATCAATGACAAAACTGAGGATTTACTTATTTGAAATGTATATGGCAAAATGATCTACCAAAGACCAGAAGGCAGCCTTTTCACCTCAGTTATGTCAATAGTGTCAGTATGTGTTAGGATTTAATTGTGGTTCTTGTGTTATTTGAGATTAAGAGACAATCTCCTGGTCATTTGATTGAACAGTCCCCCAAAAACATGGGGACTGTTTTTCTGTGATTGAGGAAAGTCTCTAACATGGGAAGGATGGGTGAATCTCAGCTCAAAAGCCATCAGTTGGTTGCCCAGATGGTGTGTGTGCATCAGTCAGCTAAACAACATGTGGTGTGGTTGAAACTAAGAAGTACGGGGGTAAATGTGATGGATTTGGAGACTGAATCAAGACTTTGTGAAGTTGCCAATACCATGTTCACAACAGAGACCTAAATAAATCTTCCAGCTTCCCAGGATGGAGAAACATGTAATTCCAGTCTTATAGGTATTAATCCTTTGAAGCGTCTTTATGTACCTTGTTCAGTTGCTAATAACTGTTTTCTTCCAAACCATGAATTCCCATCCTTGTGTTTCTCTTTGATTCTCTTTATCCCTCTGGGATTGTTTTTTCTTATCCTTTCTTGATCTGTTTCCCCTGACGTTCTGTTCATACCAGAATTCAACAACCATGTCACAAAGTCATGAATTCAGGAGTCATTCAGTTCACCTTTTCAAGTGAGCATTCCCAAATCAAATGGTCAAGAGACATTTAGGAATATAGAACATTCTCGGTTATTTTTGTATTTCACATTGCTGTTTTACTTTTGGAGATTTTCCTCTCATTCTTCAGAACTCATATAACTATTTTCCTCTCAGAATTTTTACTGTGGTGATTTGGAACAAACAAAACTACCCATCACACTTTTGTGCTCAGTCTTACACAAACTTTCATTCACACTTAATGATTATAAAGTAGATCTGTGTCAGAGTTGGAATAAGGGTGGATTCTTTGTCCAAACTTGAAGAAATTTGGTTTCAAAGAAAGCTGAAATGTTCTGAGGTGGCAACATCTTTTTTCATTTGTTTGTTTCATCAATCAGCATACTCATTCATAGCAGCAACCAGTTTGTACTTACCATGATTACTGAGTGACAATAATTAGTGTGCTTAGTTGTTCCAATTATTTGGAAAGATTTATATGAAACATTAGAAATTACCTTTGAGTTATCTGCCTCAGTGACTGAATTAACTATGTAATTGCTGGAGGATTGAAATAAAAAAAACATTGTCTTTTGATGAGACACTCAGGAACAGGATTTGAAGTGGGAGTGGGAGGCTTTTCACTGGCCAGTGGTACAGGTGCATCATCTTTTATGTCAGAAGAAAACATCACATTCTTTTATCATTCCAATCACAAAACACAGACCTCTTCCAGTAAGAGCTAGTGGTTTAGACCTCATAAAATATGTCGCCCTCTCTCTTCACTATTACCAATATCAATTTAAGTTACTACACAGATAACATGACCAGTTCTCTCTGCTGAGTGACAAGTGTGTTTCAACCTAAAAACGAGGTCATCCAGCTTTCAGAAAAAACACAGATCAAAGATCTCTGAAGGACACTTTTAACTAAGGGACAAATTATCTAGGTATTCAGGAGCAGCTTTCAGAACTGTATCCAAAACAGGATGCGTCTATTCTCTGACTGCTGAACTATCACCTGTGTGAATATGAGTCTCTTCTGCAGTGAAGGTCTGGCTCTAATTCTGGTAAAATGTGCCAACTTTCTTAGATGCTTGCAACCGAGACTCTTCTGCAAATCTTTAATTGATTTACTGGAACTCACATTGGCTTCCAAGAGACTGTATGGCTATACTTGAAGCCTCACTTCAAAATACTTGGGGCCATGGAGCTGCAGCTTTCTCTTTCTTCTAATTGTTTTCAAGCCTTCCAGATGAACTCATAAATATATGTACATTGTTTGTGCAGTAATTAGAACACCGCATTTTTGTAGTCACTAAAAATAATTGTAATCTTCATTTAAACTACAATTAATGTGAAAAGCATGCAGCCTCTTATTTTCTTATCCTGACTCCACAAGATATTGGTCAGCAGAACTAGGCTGATTTAATTTTCTAGCAAATTACAGGAGTTTTCCTGGCTGACACAGTTTAAAGCAAAGGAGGCTTAAGAGAGAAGTGAGAACTTCCAGATTTAGCCATTCCATTTAGAGACAACTCAAAGTGAATTGTGTTTCTGCACTGACCACTACTTAAAAGCTAAAAACATTCACATTAACAGTTGTGGGACACATTTCTACCAGGCAGACTTCCACAGAGAGTTAATTATGAACAATGATATAGCTGTCTAGATCAGCATCAATCCTCAAATCTACATGGCAAGGTTTTCCTTAAGAGCATAGCCTAATTATTAACTGGCAAGAGCTGCACAAATTACTTTCAAAAGTAATCTGGTAGCAAATTATGCAATTGAACAAAATTATCATGCCAGGATGGTGTAACGAGCTCTGATTAGGAGTAAAAAGTTAAATTGACATCAGGGTTAGTGTAGATAACATATTCTATCATGTTACATGAGCAACAGGCACTTCAGGAAGGCAGAAGACAGCATAAAGTTCAAACCAAAAAGAGGCACAGAAGTTTTAAGTGGTGCATACTTGCATTACAGTGAGATGCTGTCACTCAGAGGACTAAAAAAGAACTGTGTATTACTGAAGGACTGAAATCTATCAAGAGGATATGATACATCTTGGCTTCTGCTCTTAATTCAACCAGCTGCAAGCAAGTTGCTTTCCCAGACTGTGCTTCAGTTTAACTGTGTAGATTTGTGATAATGATGGAGTTGTCTGACACTTGTATGCAAAAGTGTTTGTATTTTGAGATCATCTTTGTGCAAGTGAATACATGTATAAAGTATCATTATAGGAGTTTTTCGTGTCACTCTAGAGCCTACCAATTTTCCTGGTCATTTTAACTCTACTTCATACACATTATCCTCTAAATGATTCCCTCAGTCAATATAGGGTATAGATTTTGACTTTAAACTGTCCCTGCTTCACAGAACTAAATAATGAAGAAGGAGAAAGTAATATTGAGCATCAGGCAGTTGGAAGAGGTTTCAGTCAAAATTTTAAGAGGGAAAATCAGGGAAACAGAGAAGTAGGAAGTGTTGACACTGGTAGTTTTGCAGTGAGGATGGAGCTCCGATAATTAATGTGTGTTTGTATGTCTAATGGCCTCATTATCTACAGTGTTTATGTGCTGTTATTGGTAAACATTTCAGAATAATGACTCACTGAAGCAAATCTTATCCTTCTACAGTTCCTCTCCTATCTCCAAGTAGAATAACCAGATGCATAAAATAGTTTTCAACAATGAATCTAACCAAATAGTCTTGACTACAGTCTTCATGGAGTTGTTTTCATTTCTTTGTCCTTTTCAGAAAGGAAAATTCTTTTTACCTACCTGAGTAAAAGGCACAGAATTGGCTGGTTCCTTACTTACAAAAAAAAATCTCACTCTGACTTGCCTCAATCATTTAACTTGGCTTTCATCTATCCTGCTTGTAAAATAGAATTATTTATAATTTTAGAGACACAAAGATATGTTGTAATGCATTTTCTGTTTGAATAGGAGGATGCAAATTTTAAAGGAATCTAGCAAGTATGTTGTTTCTGTACATAGGGGATGATTAGAGGGATACTTCTGAAACTGAGTTATTCAATTACAAGACAGTCAGAAATGATGGGCCTGTTATTTCAGACTATTTAGGCAAGCTCTCCATCAGAGATAGCACCTGTAAAACATGTGGGTTGCTTGATCCTTTCAGCATTTATTCTACATTAATTGACAAAACAGAAAATTATAGATTCATAGGCTTATATGAATTGTCACTTTCTAACATAGTTTGAATTTACCTTGTCTGAAACTGAAGATTAAAGAGAAATATCTAAGCAAACAGGTTTGAAGCCCTGACTTCCAAATTTCAGTGAATAAATAATACAATAAAACATCTTCCCACCATTTTCATGGTAAACTTGAACTGAAGCTTATTAATATTATTCATTTTGTTCAACCTCTTAGGTCAATAATTTAGATTTAGCCCTATTAGGTATACTTTTAAACATCAAAAGTTGTTTTGTTATAAAACTATATTTTTTTGCATATTTTTGTGTGCCTTGGTTCAGAATCTTTTCTGTCACTTAGCCATCATAGAGAACTTTCATTCTAAACTGTAATTCAAAGAGATGCAGATATCAATAGCAGCAATAATTCTTCCTCTTTAACCCTCCCACACAACTGTCTTTATATTTTGTGTGTAGGGGGTAACATCATCTATTGTTAAAGTTCTGCAGCAGGAGAAAAACTTTCTACAAGAACCTATTTACAATTGCTTCTTATTTTAAAAAAGCTATATTGTTGGGACTGAAGTTTTCTGTCCTGTGTGAAAGAAGGTGTTAAAGCCAAAGTTTTGGGCTCTGACCCAGTCTGGGGTAGGAAACTGGAACTGGCATGACAAATGTAAGAATTGGAGGCTGGGGTTTGGCAGTTAGAGAGAAGGAAGGGGTGAAGAAATGGGAGTAGGAAAGAGACAAATTGAAAGGACAAAGCAAAGAGGAGCAGCCTTTGGAGTAACAGGAGCTCTGTGCCCTACCTATGACTCTTGAAACAGAGCCCAAGTTTCCTGCTTGTTCCCCTTCCTTTTCTATGAGCAAAGATGTTTAAACTTTGTGGGAAAATGTATGCTTCATTTAGTTCTCTTTCACACATGTGATGGCAAATAGTGACTTCCTTATTTCATTAATTCAAGTGGCAAAACTCTGTATGGTGGTTTGAAATATTTCAGACGACTCATGTCATTGCCAGTATGAAACTCTGCTCTCGTTTTCTCTATTTGTTTTCAAACAGAAGAAATTTTGTGTAAAAGTTACCTTCAAAGGATATCAGGTTACTCAGAATTTAGAGCTAATAACCACATTATATTTGGAGAGATTTCAATGCATTTTACAATGGTTTATAATGACTTTATTTTCTTACTCTTTTCTAATGCATGGTCAAAAGGTTTTTTACTGAATGTTAACCATACCTAGTGGGAATAGAGAATTACTTCAGCCATGGTTTTTGGTAATACTTATGATCACTTCAGAGATACTAATTAATTTTTCCAGTGCTCTGTGATGTGAGGGTGTTTCACTCCTGATATTGTTACATTGCTCACAAGCAATGACATGCCTTTCGTAGCAATTGTTTTCTTGGCAGGCTTTCAGTTTTATTTTCTAGCTTCAAAAGATCAATTTTATTCCTCATTTCTGGTGCTGAAGGTGAGTTTGTTTTCCATCTTTGAATACTACTAGATTTGGGGAAACTGTAAAGAGAATAAGTTTCCACGGCCCTCCTGTCTTTGGCTGAAATTAGAAAGCCTTACTCAGGTTCAAATCCCTTTTCACATCAGCAGTGGATACAACGAGCAGTTGTCCAACATAAGCAGATGATCCAAAGGATAAATAAAAAATACATTCTTATTATGAACACCTAACATAGCCTATCCTTTGATAAGATGGTTCAGAATATTAAATGGATATAGACTGCTAATAATAACTAGAGGTTTAATGGGTTTTATGTCTTCAAGACATTACAGGTCTTTCAACTTAACTACATTTGTACAGTAGTCATTAAAATGCAACTGTTATCTGTTAATCTTATGTATCCCTCATTATCAGAGCACCTGATTACCACACAATCTGTAATTAATGGAATTGCTCTTGTGCAGACTAGGTCTTCTGAAGCTGGGCCAAGTGAGCCATTGGTCAGGTCTCTACCTCCTCTGTCCTGGTTTGGTGAAATGAACACCAGGTACATCCAGATGAGTGATTCATTTCATCTGTTAGTCGCAGTAATCAGATGTTCTCTTAGAAATTGAATGAAGCTATCAGATATATTGTATCTGTTCATCCTAACCATCTTCTCATCCTTCTTCCATACCTAGAATTTACACCAGGGATTTTGACAGGAATTGTTTCTGTGCTGCTACTGAAGAGGAATGCATCAGTGCAACTCACTGGGATGGGCATGATGAACATCTCAACAGAAGTAGTCAAAGCAGAATCAATCTAAATTATCTTCATTTACAGTAGCATTGTTGTTTGTCTTATGGAAAGGAATGTAATTACTTCATTTGTCTGTTGCTGTCTATTTCTTCCTTTAACTGGTGCCAAAATAATCAGCTTTTCACATGATATCTTACTTTCTCTGGTTGGATTAACTAAAGATGATAGATACATCAGTATAAACTTGGAAGCAGAAGATTAGGTTCTGTTCTTTGCTTTTCACTCACTTGTTACATGCTTTTGGGAAAATGGTATCACCCACATGCTTAGTTGCTTTATCCATAAGATTGATATCAAGCCTTTTTTTCATGATGCTCTGAGGTTTCTGAAAGTTTCAGTAACAGAATATAGTTACTACCATATTAGACTAAAAACGTTCTTCTTTACCATCTCTTATTATTACTATAGTTCCTCCATCAGTAACGTTCTTGGCTTCCATCTCACTAAAAATATTCCTGTTTTGTTTTGCACCTCATTACATTCACTATGTATTAAATTTAGACTAAAGCACTTAACATTTATTTTTTAAAAAATTGAAAAAGCTGTGTTCTTAAAAATTTTAAAGGACAATTATTTAAGCTCTCTTTTGGGTTTTTAGGGGGGTTTTTTTTTTGGTTTGATTTATTTGTTTGTTTGTATTTTGGGGTTTTTTGTTTTGCTTGGTTTTTGTTGTTGTTGTTGTTGTTTTCTGTAACTAGGGATTAATTTGAAGATTAACAAAAAGATCTGCTGAGAAATTGCTTTTCTATTGGTATAATTAAGAATCCATCCTATCAGACTAAGAGTAAAGTCTTAATTGTTTGCAGAATAGCTGTCCAAACTATGTAAATTTGTGAAGGCAAGGCAGCCTGGTTGGTGTTAAAACATAATTACATAATCTGAATTATAAAAAGCAAGGAATCCTCAGGTGAGGAGAAAACTGCAAGAGCTTGGTTTGGGTTGGGAGTTCTGGATGGATTCATGAAAAGCATGAGCCTATGAACAGAGTCATGTGTAGCTAATTGAGTCACACAATCACTGTAAAAAAGCTGCAAAAAAGATCAATGTCACCATATCAGTTTTGGTCACGGATGTTTCCTAGCTGTTCATATTGATTCATTTCATATTAGGAAGTTTTCTAAAGCAGCACACAGATGATTTTCCCAATCAGCTGGTTCAGTTATTGGGGAATGCTTCCTTCTTGCATAGGTACAGCCTTGCAAACAAAAATATGGTACAAAGCCTCTTTTCTCCAGAGCCAGTACAGTCACTATTAGCTGGGAGTGCATGTATATGACTGTAATTCTACAGGCTACTTCTTATTATTGGACTTTAAATCAGCATTTGTATCAATGTAAAGGAAGATAAGGATAAAAGGAGATGGAATTTCAATGACTTTTTTTGCTTCACGGGTTGCTATTTTATAATTGAATTTCAATTTAAATTTTACATTCAAAATGTTCAGGCTGAGACACAAGCACTACACTGCCTATTCCAATGGAAATTTGAATTTTTATCTCATTATATGTCTAAAATTCATAATTTTTACCACACTAGACATTTTTACATTAGAAGCTCCCACTCTAAATTTTAATCTCTTTTCTGTTTCAGAATAATGCCTATAGGAAATCTGTAATGTTTTTATATTACTGCAGTTTGTTCTCAGAAAGTCTCAAATCTTGTTTAAAAAATGCAAGAATTGTGATTCTATAAACAAAGTCAACATCATATACAATGCCAAACATAAGCAGTAATTCACCTAACATTTAAGGCTTTCAACACTATCTCATGGGTGTAGAAATTTTGAAAGCCTAACTATTCTACAGCAAGAGGTCCTTATATCTGGAAACTGTCCATATTTTTTGGTAGAATGTGAATGAGATGATTCTGTGAGGAGCTGGACTCAATGATTTTATGGGTCCCTCCCAGCTCGAGATATTCTATGGTTCTGTGTTGTCAGCAATATGGAAATATCTGCCTTTAAGTGTAAAAAACTTCGTGGGCATTGTTTCAAAATAATGCAGTGTCATCTCATTGCTTGTATTTAAGTCTTGGACCAGTTATTATATAACTTTAAAAGGAGTCATCTTCCACATGGGAATGCAAAAGGAAGAAAAATAACAAATGTGGTGGCTCACTGTTGCAAGCCTACACAAAAGCAAACCTGGCCTGACAGTCAGGAGAGTGCTGAGCATTCATTACTCCTTTGGAAATAATGGATGCTTTACTGTCTATTCATTGTAGAAAATAATCCATTCAGCTCATAAATCAAGGGCTGAAATATATTTAGAATAGTGGTAACAAAATCAGTCCCCTGCCATGAGGTCACTCTTTGGTGAGTCACCATCTAGTCCCAGAGACGTCATCTTGCTCTTCCCAACAGGCAATTACTGCAAACAGGAAAGGGGACCAGTAAGTGGAAGTGTAATTGTAAGAGTTAGTGTATATATTTAGGGGGGGGGTTAACTTATTTTGGAAGCTGCTAAAGTACATGAACTGAGATAACTAACCAAATTGCACTGATAGTGACGTGCTAGAAGCAAAATGACTCTTTTTTCAAGTGTTTTTTACTTCTTTATTACCTAGTTGCTGTGGCTCGGGATGAGTTTGGTTCCTGAGAACAGCTGATTTACTGCATTTCTGACATTCAAGCCAACTGGGAGCCACAAGAACGTGAGTTTATAACTGGCTGTTGGAGATTTAATACACAAAAAAGCCAAATCTTTATAGATGCTAAGCACTTAGTCCTTCCAACCCATCTCTGTAGCTATTCCTGGTATACAACATAATTTGTTTCTTAATTAGGACTTCTGTTCGGATTATATTGTACATTTTAAGACCAGCGTCCTTGTAGGATGTGATTTAATTCACTTGTTAAATAATTAACAAATATTTCGCCTAGTATTATCAACTCTATTAAATGAGAGGAAAATAAGCTTATAGACTGATTAATTCTTATGCTTTGTATCAGAAGGAAGACTTTCCAGTGCAAGAAGCCAAGTCCAACTATGAGAGCACCCAGTTTAAACCCTACATGATGCAGAAATCTGCAACAGATTTTTCACATACAGTGCTTTTAATGCATACAAAATGCTTGTGGAAGGAAGAAAATAATTAGGTGTGTCCCTGACAAAGAACTGGCTCCAACAGGAGGTTCAGAGGATTGCTTATTTGGAAGGACCAGGCATATTTCAGACTAGTACACAGTATTTTGAACAAGGATTCTTCAGGAGGATTTTCAGTAAATACTGAAGTGCTTAGAAATTATATTTTGCAGGATATAAAATAGACAAGTGTTCACTGTAAGACTGGGATGCACAGGAGCCTCAGGTAAATTTTGTTCATTGATCTTGCCATTGGTAGCAGTTACTGAGCTTCTGTACCCAGAGCAGAACATCAGGAAGAGTACATCTTGGGACAGACTCCTGAGAGATTTTTTTCAGAGAGATTTTCAGAGGCTCAGGTGCCCTTGATACTGGACAACTGTATTTCAGCTACATCACTGGAGTGGTTTTTCTAGCAGAAGCACAGGAGGCTGAGGTTCATCTTGATTTTTACAGAACAGAAGTATGGCCAGAGCATTCTTTTGAGACCTAAGTCAGAATGACTCCACCAAGTAAGCACAGTTCATTGTGCTAAAAACTAATTAGCTAATCTACTGGTTCAGGCACTAAACCAGAATGATCCTCTTCCATCCAGGGTTCCCCTTTCAACACATCATCAACATAGGCATCCCAAATATCTCTTTTATCCTTTGTTGTCTTGCTATTAATAGAGAAAGTGAGAAAATAATGACTGAATATAAACTAAACCAGAGAAAGAAAATAAAAGTTCTTCAAATCATTACATCTTCCACTGGACCCCTTTTCCTCCTTTCATCTCTTGTTTTTTGACCCGCTAAGAGATGTTTTAAAAATACTTTTTAATAGGTAGTTTGTGGAGTGGGCTATCAACCTTTAATTATGTCAGAAGGAGACATCAGGGAAAGAATCAAAAGAAATGGTCAGAGGTGAAAGGCTAGAAAAATAATAAACTTTAAATTGACAGGTAAAATTGACAGAGAACTAAGTCAGACCAGATTAAATATTCACAGGGAAGAAGAATTTCCCAATAGATGACAGAGGATTAGACATACACTTGCCATAGCTGCAGTAATATATCTTTTTATTAGAGCTTGCCAACAAAAGAATGCTTCTGCTCTATAATCTTCCTCTGGCATGGAAATAATTTACCCTGAACTTTCCATCTGTACATACAATGACACCTTTTCAATGCAGACAACTTCCCACCTAAAACTTGGGAAAAGTTTATCCTTGTCAGCTGGCTTTCTATTAGTGTTGTCTTAACTTCTTAAATCTTTTTTAAAAAATCTGTATTACGTATTTTCTTCTATTTAAATTATTAAAGTTATGATGATTATGTGTTAACTGCATGAATTATTCACATTATATTATTTTAAGTCAGTTCTTTGAAAAGTTTTGGTTTTCTGAATCTCTTTTGATGAATTCTTTGTTCCCAGTTTCTTAATGGCTTGACAAACACATTTACTGAACATGCAGTTAACAACTAGAAATGGTGTCTTGCAATTCCCAGTACTCAATAAAACTGAGTGATTCATATAATCAGAGAGAGATTTGATATTGCAATTTTACTCGATATATATTCCTGTTGACTTCAGTCTAGCTAAAGGCAGAATAGATTGGCAGCCTCTGAAGCTAGCAAGAGTTTTTCGAAAGAACAGGAATTGTCAATTTTTTAAACCAAACTATTCCCTAAGCTAAAACTTGTGGAAAAATATGTTTTGGCAAAATTCACAAAATCAATTTTCTAAGTTTTAAAATCATCAAAGCTTTTTATATTGGCATTTAGAGTCTATGTCTTGGTTTGAAAATATTTTCATTTTTAATATTTTATTTATAAAGTTTGAAAACATCAGTATCAGCTTTGAAGTGTTTCACATCAGTTATATCCAGCTAAATGTTTCAGCTTAACCAAACTGACAGCTGAGGGGTTAGCTGTGCTTGACAAGTTAAAATACTGTGCCTGGATTTGGAAGAGGCAATTTCAAAAGTAAAATGCTTATATGACAGAAAAACATTTCCCTACATATCTCAAGTGGTTAGTGGTCTCTCCAGAGGGCAGGAAAATACCAGTAACAAAATAAATAGTGTTCTGAATATAGAAGTAATGACAAATCAGAATGAGTGGTGTAACTCTAACTAAGGGTTAGAGAAGCTGATTTATAATTTGAACAGGGAATTCAGCAAGCTCTTTACTTACAGGGAACAGTTTGACTATTGTGCCCTTTTCCAAAGAATGAATAAACAATCTGTGGTTTATGGATATTTTCCTTGCCAGCTGTTCTTCATTTATCATTGTCAGATTTCCTTGCTTGATAAAGAAAAATATAATGGTTTATCCTATTATTCAGATGAAAGCACTAATTACGATGAAGCAGCAGTGCCTTTAGGGCAAGTGGGATAAAAAAACCCAGAGGACTGTTTCATATAATACAGTAACAGCTTTCTTACTGCATCTTTCACTTAAGGAAGCTAAAACTACATCTCCCTGAAGCTGGAATATCTGTAATTTCTGTCTGATGGAAAAGTGTCCCACAGAACTGCAATTGTAGATGAGGCATTACACAAGTTTGTTCTTCACATAATTGTACTTCAGTCTCTGCTATTGTTCTAGAATAGTATTATTTTCTTTTACTGTCACTGTTCCATCAATTATTGCTCAGGGAAGAATCTGTCCCTGACTAGGTGGATGCTGTTAGTTCTGCTTGAATGGGGGAAAAGAATCTCCATCAGCAGAATCACCTTAAAAAAGTTCATGTCAGTGCTTACCTTCCAGAATACAAGTCTGCTTACTCAAAACACAATGATCCTTCAATCCTTCTTGTTTCCAGGAATTAGTTTAGAAGATCTTCTTGTTGAGCAGGTATTGTGCAGTGCTTTGAGATAAAACAGCCCATCTTATCTCTTAGGCAGGTAGACTGATGGCTTGGATCACGTTTTCTAGGCTAAGGATGGAAAGTTACTTGGGCTGCCTTCAGCTGCTGTGCAGAGACAGCTGGAAGAGGGCAGCCACTGTTGCTAGAAAAGCCTCCACTGTTGTCTATGCCAAGATGCTGCAGAGTTGGCATAAAAGGTGTTTTGTTGTTTCTTATCCTATATTGTGGGCATCACTGTGTTAGTGAGCTGCCTAGGTAGATAAATTAACTGTGTAGCATCAGATCATAGATCACCTTTGAGATGATGTTTGGTACAGCTCAGTGATTTCCTTCTACTCTGCATATGTCTCTGCTATGTAGCTCTAATATGGTTAAGAATTAGTCCTCACATTTGGTGCTTTCAGTATCTCATCTGTCAAAAGGTTTGTAAACTCCTTTGTGTTTTGTCAGTGATATTTTTACTGCGGGATTTGTTAATTGTCACAGAGAATACCTGATTTTTCTGCATATTTGACTCTGTGAATGAGTCAGAAGTAATCTTGTTAAATTCCATTTGGCTCCCTGAATAGATGAAATATAGATTTACCTGTGCATAGAATACATTTTGTTGATTGAATAATCAAAGGTCACACAAAATTTGTTTGCTTAACCAAAAGGATGTTCAGTCTTCTGAAAATCTTGACTAAGATCAGCAATTTATTGAATGAGATGCTATTGTGTTTGAAAGGATAAATTGAGTTCCATCCAGCATAGAGAAATTGTGTCTGGTTTGCCACTGAAGTTTCTAAATGAAGTCACAATGGAAACTCAAGTGAAACATCCCTAGCATGTGTCTAAAAAAGCAGATGTGACTGTAAGGATAACTAGGGTATTTGGTTTTCTTCTCCTTATAATGCCGATGTAGGAGATTTAAACCCCTCTCTGTTGCTTCATTCAATTGCTTTATTTCAATGTAGCATATTCCATTTCAAAACAGAACTTTGCTTTCATGTAGGTCTGATTATCACCTTCTTTATGACACAAAGTTTCAAAAGATCAAATATGCCCAGTCTAATTTTAAACTAGTATCTAGGTTTTAAAATTATTTCTTTTCCCTGTGGCATGCCACAGGGGGCATGTGGCTGCATACAATTGTGTCCAGGTACTTAGTTTAACGTTTAAATCAACAGGCCAATAGTTTACACATTTAAAGTTGTAAACTGTAGGAGATCAAGTCTTAGATGATGAAGGTAATCACTCACTGTGCATCAATGTGCTCATCTGTTAATATACACTATTATTTTCTCTGCAAAGCTGATAAGTGGCAAGGAGAAATAGCCTCATGCTATAGATTCAGAGCTGGTTTACAGTTTTCAGAACTTACTGTAGGGAAGATCTCAGTCAGATTAAAACAGCACTGGAATTCATGAGGCAAAAAAAGTAATTTCTGATCTCTGCATGCACTCTCTATAGTCTCAACAGTCAAATTCAACTTGGTGCTATCTGATTTGCAATTTTTCTGAGCAGGAAGTCATGAAGTGCTTACAGTGTGACCAGATACGTATTAATCTAAAACTGACAATATTTACTTTGCTCCAGAACTTCGATTAAAAGGCCAAAGCATTTGTTCTACAAAATTATTTAGTGCAACAAAGGATGGAGTCTATGCCACATGCCTAATTTAAAAAATGTAAATGTATCTGTTAACTTCAGAGAAAGTAGTTATGTACTTAAAATCATGTTGCTGTTCAAATATGGTTTTTTTCAAGGCTTGCATATGTAATACTTACCTTAGTTCTCTTTAAATGACCAAACTTGTAAGAACACCAATTCTGACAGTATCAGTCTGGAGTTATTCATAGCACTCAGGCATCTGCTCAGACTTCAGACTGCAGAAATTCTTTGCTCACATTAAAATAATAACACTAACAATTGCAGCCTCATTGTTCCTTGACAGAAGCCCTTTGAAAAATCTTGTCAGGAAGAACTCTTTTTATCTCAACAAAAACATAATGTTCAGGTCCCCTGCTCTTAACCCCAGGATGCTTTAAGAAGAATCCAGTCTTGTCCAATTGCAGTATTATTGACAAGCAAAAGCTTTTTTTGTGCCTTAAAATGCCTTTAAAAGCAGCACAAACAATATTTGTCCATATAGGACAAAACCTTCCCAACTGATCCTTGCCATTGTATCTCTTCAGACTTGTAGAATTTGTCTAATAGAGAATGGAAGATTGTTTCTATGTAAATCCAGAGTTCTGTTTGAAGTGAAATTGAAATGGTGAAGGCTTAAAATATTTTTCATAGCCTGGTTTGGTCTCATCCAGGCTTCAGATATAAAATAGAAACAAACTTTCTACAGAGAAAATTTTAAGCCTTGCAGCACTTGCTTACAGCGTTCTGGGGCATTGCATTAGTATCAAAGGAGATAAAAGAGAAAAGAGAAACAATCCGTGGAGTAATAAAGACCTCCTTTTCTAGGATTTGGATTCTCTGTCCCTGCACAGTATCAGGGCCTGATTTTCCTTTCTTTGTGATATCCTTAGCAACCATTGTCTTAGAGTGATCCATGTAAGAATAGACTAAATGACTGAATCAGGCATAGAGTTCACTTCTCTCACCATCAGAGGAGGAAAATACTGATATTCACTGCCACAAGCACCAATTTCCTGCACTCTTAAGTTACAGTTCAAGTGAGAAGTAGCTGATAGAGCTTGGAATATACTCATTAGTATCAATGTTCAGACTTGAACATTTCCATGCTCCATCTGTCCCAGTGATTATTTGGCTACAAACTCTCTTTTCATTTCCTTCTAATTTCTTCCTTTTTGCTTGATTTCTCCTTTTACTTATGTTCATCTATTAATTCTTCCTTTGATTCTCTCTTCTACGCCCTCTTTATTTTTTCACTAAATTGTGAAAGACCTTGCTGTCAGC
Organism: Rhipidura dahli; assembly: GCA_013399225.1. Taxonomy (NCBI): domain Eukaryota; kingdom Metazoa; phylum Chordata; class Aves; order Passeriformes; family Rhipiduridae; genus Rhipidura; species Rhipidura dahli. The sequence goes on along the minus strand of VXAC01004199.1, from coordinate 319,708 downwards.
TTCTTTCAGGCAATTTGACATTGTTTTGTGCAGTATAATATCTGCCCTTCACGTTCTTCCTGAAATCCTAAAGTACCTGGAGCTCTTAGTTCTGCAGAGAGCTCCACAGAACGAGCCCAGTCAGTATTCTACTTTCCTCTCTTGTTCTGCAAGCCTGGACATGCCATAATATTTGCCTTTGTTTTCAACAAGAGCCTATCTGGACACTGAAGAGCTCTAATGGCAGTGAGGAATTGGAAAAAGTCCTTACCATGGTCATGTCAATTAAGGCTTATTTGTACACATGGGCCCTGACAACTATATGGACAAACATTGTGCTACTTGAAAGAGCATCAGAAAGCACAAAAAGGGCTTTCAGTTGTCAATAATACTGCAGTTGGACAAGACTAGATTCTTCTTAAGGCATCCTGAGGTTAAGAGGATGGGAACATTGGGTTGTTGTTGAGATGAAAAGAGTTCTTCCTGACAGGATTTTCAAAGTGTTTCTGTCAAGGAACAATGAGGCTGGAAATGTTAGTGTTATTTTAGCATAAACTAGAGACTTCTGAAGTCTGAGCAGATGCCTGACTGCTACAGTTGAAAAAGGTGCCATTAAGCATTTATAACACTAATGTGGTATTAAACTCTGTAACATTATGCAAGAATTTAATATTTGCAAAATTATTTCCATGGAAAATTTTTTTTTGATTCTCTGATGTTTGTCTGTACATGCAGCAAAATTGGATAGTGTTATAAAATGGAAAATAAATTTAACATCAGTTTTATGAGGTAAGAGTAATTCTAAGGCAAAATGCTAGTAGAAGGAATAGCCATTTCATGTTGGCCCTGGTCTTACAGATATTCAAATGACTATATAAATATCATCTGATAATCTTTACTTGGTGAAAAAATGCAGAAATTCTTCTCATAGCTTCTGGAGAATTTTTACAGGGATTTTGTCTTCATATTTGTTTCATTTAAGCTTTGTAGATGTGTTTTCCCCATGTCCTTCTAAACTTTCTAGACACATGAAATTAGCTATGTTTGGCTGTGGTAATTGGAACATACAAATTTAGCCTGGTGTGAAGGTATCTGTTTTGGCCCTCTTCCTAGCACATACCTTAAGTCAATCATGCACTTTTTGCTTTTTATTTTATTCAGTTTGCAATCAAAATATGACAACAGGTTTGTAGATATCAGGAAGATCCCAGCTGTGACGTTCTCATTATTCTGACCTTTCTTCCTACATGAACTGACTTCCTATAGTGTTACCAACAACTAATAATTGAATTGGGGAAGAAACAATTGCTGAAGATTCCTCCTTTCCTAGAAAACTCAAACTGAATTCAGTTGGAGAAAAATATTAAATTACTTTGACCATGCTAACTTGCTGTTTTCTACATTCTTAGGATGGGGAATACAGATTCAACTGGTCATAATTTCCTTTCCCCATATCCTCTCTTTTGGAATGTGAAAAGACAAAGTCCAGCCCTAATTCTCAATTAAGATTTAGTTGGCATGCTGGGATTTTTATGACAAAAGTCATAATTCATCTTTCTTCTTCAGGATGATTTTCCTTACAAGTTCTGTAACATGAGGTCTTATTTCTTCAACAGAGACAGTAGAGTCCCAGGCCTTTACCACCTTCCCATTGGGGTCCACCAGGTATTTCCAGAAGTTCCAGGTTGGTTCTTCTCCTGTAGAAGCTACAGGGAAAATTAAAAAAAAAAAAAATTAAATATCAGAAAACCATGTTAGCCAATTCGTGACATTTGTTCTTGTCAATTTGATGACAAACCTCTCAGAGGAAGAAGGAATGTAGAATTAAGAGGAATTTCAGACTGAATAAGATTAATTTTCTGACAGACAGCTTTAACTAGGCAGTAGTCCCTTGGAGACAAATGGAAACAGAGCAACTTGAGCTCAGAGAAACAATCAGGGTTGAAGTGTGTGAGGGGATGTGTATGTGTGGCTGTGCTATAAAGATATAACTCACACAGCTGAACACTGATAGGAAAATGGAATTTGGCATAACAATATAGCCGTACCAGGACTGATTACTTGCTTATCCAGAATTTCCCCTCCAAAAGCATTCAGCATCATGTGCTTCAGAAGATTGTTTCAAGAAATGCTACATGAAGAAACAACAAAGTAATCATTCCAGGTGGAAACCCAATTCTCATCTACTACTGTTTTTCCCTTCCTGGTCACATACTCTTTTACATGAGCCACACTCTTACCCTTTTCTATTCTGCTATATGACTAACAAAATTTCCAGGACTTTCAATTAGGCCACGAACCTCATCCCACTAAAAGCACAAGCACAGATGCTACAGACAAATTAGCATCTTTTTTTTCCCTCTGATTACACATTGGGCAAACCTCATAAGGAATCAGAAGTTATTTCAAAGTATTATCAAGACACAGCCAGACCTACACTTTTAACTATGTTGTCACTGTGCTGAATAAAGACCCAGCCTCTAGCAGCCTCCTTCTGCAGACAGGACAGTGGGGAAACACAAGTTTTGCAAATTTCCTGGAACATGTCTGCAGGAAAAATTCTCCTGGGCAAAACAGAGATTAAAGGATGTGAAGAGGATTACAGGGAAGTTTGGTTAGCAGAGTGATCCATTATAGACACCTGGAAGGAAGTGAGCTTGACGTAGTCAAAAATAATATCCACACTCCTGTAAATTCAGTGGTACATGGGAGAACACTGTGGTGCTAGAGAGAACCAGCAGAGATATGGTCCTTGCAGAATGCAGCTCAGGTGATACTGTGTCACATTGGGCTTTACTATATTTCATTGCTGAAAGACATTTCCTTCACATTAGGTTAAGACTGACATTTTAGTTTAGCATTTAAATGGTATTCAAACATTTGTTCAGTGCAAGAAAAGTAGCACCTCAGTAGGGAATATCCTGCCTTACAGTGTATTTTGTCAGCTGGCTGGTAAGAACCAGCAAAACCTCTTTAGGTCTCAGTGCTCTCAGTGCTCAGGTCTCTAAGGTAGATTGCAACTGGAGGAACTGTGCAGTAGGGCTGTTCCAGTGCTTGGAAAGGAATGAGGAAGGGAGCATTCAAGGACATTGTCTAGTGCCTGGTTTCACTTTTCGATTATTGAAGTAAATTGTGAGGTGCTTTGCTTCCACTTATCCCACAGCTCTAGAGATGAGTCTTATAAATCCAGCCTGCAGCACTCGTGTCACAGGAGGAGCACTTACGAGGCTGAAAGTGGAAAAAGGCCAGGGTGTTGTATGCATAGGGGAGAGCATTTCAAGGCCTGTATTCCATGTAGGGGTTTCTTGGACCAGCTTTTACAAGACATCTGCAGTTGATGTATCTTCATCTCTGGAGATCTTTTTAGAAGGTAAGACAAAGGCAACAAAGGGAAATCCTGCCTTCTGCAGGAGGAGGGACTACATGACTTCTGACCTCTTTGAGCCTGAAAACTCTGTGAACACAATCATAGATCTCTTTTTTCTCTTGGATGGTACTTTGTGTCAGAGGAATTCTATGCTGGAGAAACAACCCTCCGGTATTCCAGGTTACTCACCAATTAAGTACTTGAAGGCAGGAATTGCACCAGCTCCACTGACTGTGATTTTGCTGAACATAGGGAAAGAGGCACCATAAGTCTTTCGTGCAAAGTTCTCAATTTCTTTGTTAGTGTCTGGTTCTTGCTGCCCAAACTGATTGCAGGGGAATGCCAGCACATTGAAATGGTACGGGCCCAGGTCTCTCTGCAGCTGCTGTAAGGCCTTGTAGTGGCTGTCTGTGTACCCACACTCACTTGCAACGTTGACAACTAGAGACACCTGAAGAACAAGAGAGCACATTTAAAAATGTGCTGCACATGTCAGTTTTCCAACAGGTATGCTGGAATGAAGATTATTTTAAAAAAAGAAAGAATGTCTAGGAAACTGTGACTGAACACATATTTGAAACTACATCGAGTTCTACTCACAAAAGGAAGATTTAATATTTCTTTTACGTATTCCTCTTTGGCAAGCATTAAGATAATCAATCAACTTCTAAGCAATATTAATTTTCAGTTTACAGAGAATATGTATTTCTCCATTCTGCCTTTTGGACAATTTCTAAAGATATTTAAGAAGTAACCATCCAGCTAAGATATACCAAGTTGAATGAAAGAAACTTGTAAATCAATGCATTTTTTGTCATTTATTTATCTATTGTGAAGCGTCTGCTCTGCAGCATCTTTTCTTGCACAGAATTTGGTCCCCATACAGAACTGGCTGGTCCATTTATCACTGCTAGTGTAGATGTCTTGACCTGGAAGTTAATAGAAGCAATTACAAGATTTGGGGTCAGCCTGTGCAGCGTGGGCTGTAAAATTTCCCATCACTTCTAGAATAAATCTACTCAGTTGTGACAAAATGACAACAGTTTTTGCTCAAAGGTTTACTGCCTCAATTAGCAATTCCAAGAAGTGAAGGCTGCCCACTACCCTTTGAAGTCACTCCTGTAGTGGATCATGTTCAATGCTGTGTGCATTGTGTCACTCAGATATTAGCACCAGGATCTGCCAGCACAGATCCAGCTGGGAGGAAGCTGTCACAGACAGGAACAACAGAATTTGTCGGGAAAATTAAGTGACCTAACTCTGAACTAACACATATTACAGTTTCTCAAAGCCTTGAAGAATCTTTCATTGGTTTTTGAGATATTTTATCCTTAAATAACTTTTAGAATTTATTTTTAGACTTATAGTTTTATTATTCTCATGAATTTTGTCTAAGTCGCTGCTCATTCTAAATAAATTGAGTCCATTCTAACACTTAAGTATTTAAGGAAATAGGGTGTGTCAAATTAATTACCTTTAGTGAAAAATAAACAGCTACATGTGCATGGTGTTTTTAAAGCCAGAAAACAAACTGGCATGTAAAAGTACATACCTGGGTAAGGTATGGGATCATAAGATGAACTACATAAAAGGGGTAGGAATAACTAAAGAAAAAGCTAAGGGGATGTTGGTGTTTGTAATTTCTTATATGAAACATTAACACTTACTCTGTGTATTTTCTACCTTGTACAGCTGTATGGCTATCATAGAATCACAGAATATCCTGAGCTGGAAAGACCCACAAGGATCATCAAAGTCCAGCTATTGAATTTAAAGTGGATTTGGAATGACACTGTTTTCCCCGGAAGACAGGTAATCTTACCAAGCACAAGCTGGTGTAATCTTCTTTGTGGCATAGTGTGTCAACAGGAAGCAATCTAAGCAACCCCTGTACACTTGTATATGAAATATGGCCTGCAGCCATCTCACCTCTGAATCAACCCTTTCATTCAGACAACACTTACGAGCTCTGCCTGAAATTTTAAATTCAGTCTCCTAAAACATCAAAAAGTATGATATATAATTAGATTTTTTTTCAGAGAAGAGGTAATAATTTTATGATGCATTCCTGTTGCAGACTCTCAGCATTTGAAATATAATTTATATGTTGGACATAAAAAATAACTATTGGCAGTTCTTTTCTTATCAAATAATCTGATTTACCAAACATAGTGATACCTGTAGTTTAGTATGAATTAAAGATAAATTGTACTACTAAGAGCTGAAGTCACACGTAGTTCTTTCACAGGAAATTTTAGAAGCTTTGTGAAATAGTTTAAGCCTTGGAATTTTCGTGAGGCAGAAGTATTCATACACATTATTGAATTCATCTCTATTGGTACTTTTTCTCAAGTAGAATGGTAATGTAAGAATTTATCATTGGAGGTTTGGGGGAAATAAGGTTTTTGTAGGCATTGTGTTCATATTAAAACAGATATGAAAGATGAATTGCCAGTGAATACAGTCAAGCTTTTATAACTTTTACTTGATTTTAAGTAAAAGGAGGGCTTGGAAGAATTCACTCAAAAAGAAACAACTATTTTAATTTACAGCTGTTTAAAAACAGTAATTACTTGGCATGGTGGTGAAAGGCTTGAGAGCTCACAGTGCAAACAGTGCAAACTTCCAAACATATTCCCCCAAAACAGATGGAAACTACACGCAGCATTTCCTGGGATGGCAGACACATTATGCTTCTCTTTTTTCCTTAGAAAAATGCATTCTCTGTAACTGAATTCTCCATTACTGAACTCCATAATTTAATACTGCTAACTTCTTAAAAGCATAACACATATAATGAAAACTTGCATGATCTATTAGTATTTCTCAATGAATGTTTAAAATTATTCTTTAAAAATCCTTACTGAGTTATCCTTCAGGTGTCTGGTATTAGAAGTGATTTAAGGTGGTGATTATTTTGGTCTGTGTTTTATTTTTAATAAATAGCAGTCACTCTTTTTGCTCTCATGTAGAGACTGTACTTTGATTTCTGACAGCTATTAATGATTTAAATTAAGTTCAATATGCCTGACTTTAGACTCCAGGAGTGCAAGTCAAGCACACCACCTAGTGTGCAGTGCAAACAGTTCAATGGACCTCACAAAAATTATTTCATTTCAGCTGAATTCTTTATCAGCTGTTGTCTGACCTCTTAATACCATCCTTTCCTTGCCTTTGCTTAGAAAACCATGCATTCTAGTAATGAACTCATTTATTTTTAACACTGCGAAAACTCTTCTTGCTTTAGTTAACATTTACACCAGTGTGCCTCCTTTAGGGAAAAATCCCGGGACAGATTTAGGAATCTGTCTCAGCTTCAATTAACCCTTTGTGGACCTGTCAGCAGAGACAGGAGATGCCTGGGTTTTTAGACCTGGAGATTCTTAACTGGCTCCATGTGATTGATGGAAGAACCAGCCACAAGTGTCAGACTGCACCAACTCACTGAGCTGTCACCTTTGTGGAATAAATAGCAATCTTTGTGCAGTAATTCAGTGGCTGTGCTCAGTATTTGCCCACACTCAGTAGCACCCCATTCTTGGATTGCAGTGAGATCTAGTCCAAAGTGCCTAGCACGACTTTCAACAATAACATTTGGTTAAAAATAATACTTAAACTGTTATAGTGCCTAATGCTTTTCCATGATTATAGTATCTGTGGCTCAAGATTTCCAAAGGCACTGCATTGACACTGCTTAATTCCACCCCAGCACTCTGTACTTAGCTGAGTGGTAGATTGGTACCATTACATCAAGATAGGAATAAACACAGCAGGGAACAGTTGATGTTTGGGAGATCTGACTCCCAAATAGGTACTATTTTTGGTAAGAATACTGCCTCTTACAGCATATTAGATACAGATCACAAAAGGAAAGATAAGATTATTGAATTAGATTAGATAGAAAACTAATCTTGTTTGGATCCTCTTGATTCTTGTCCAACCATCACTGCTGCCCTTCATTTTTAATGTAGATTGGTCAACAGTTTATGGTAGTGTGGAAAAACTATAAAAGGATGGCCTTCTCCACAACACAGTGAACCAGACAGTTTTTTGATCTATTCCACTTGTGGAACTCTTTTCTCAGCGGTAACAGTCCTCCCTTTCTTTACTATATAACAGAGGGTAATTGTGGTTCGTATCAAGATACACTCAAATAGAAAGTGAATTAATATCAATCAGTCTTTTTTTTTTTCTTACTATGAAAAAATTGTTTCAATGATCTGAACAGACACAAGTTTATATTAATAATGACTTACTGAAGAACGATTCTGTCAGTCGCGAATTGCACTGATTGTTTATACCTAGCATGGCTCTTGTGGTTTTAGAATTAGCAGACTTTATTAATTTTTTTTAGACTCTGGAAACCTTTGGATTGTTTCAGTTCCTAGTTAGTTTCTTGACTACCAATTAAGTAGCTATTTAAATAAATTAGCTGAGTGACTGAATTGAAGAAAATGTCTTCACTACATCTGCCAGAAAGCTTAAGGCTGGTAAAAGCTGGTTTAGCAATTAGCAGACTATTGTTCTAGGAGCTAACTAGTGACTCACTTTCCTTAAAATACCACCAGCACATAGGTAGTACTTTAATAATATTTGCTTTCTTTTAATAGCTTTAAAATATTATGATAAATCTACGCCTCAACATTACTTATCTAACTGGAGACTTAAGCAAGTTTATTTTAAGAAATAAATGGGAGTTTTAATTAACCTTTTTCTATCTTGATACTGAGTTCTGACAACATAATGACAAAAAGGGATGTGTTTTATTGCTGTAATTTTCTTTAAAATTGTGCACATGCATTATCAAAGAGCAGGTAGCCTGAACATTAATAGGATCTCTGCATGCAAATCTACCTTTTATTCCATACAGAAGCTGAATGTCACTTTTGGAGTAAACTATTCCATGTGGTCTAGCAGAGATCAAGGAATACCATTAATCAATGGTATTATCTTTCCCAGGTACAGCTCTAGAGCTCCCTTTTATGAAACCAGCTGTGCCTCTAGGATGGCCTGGAAGCACAGTACTGGGATACAGCACACACCCTGAACCTGCCTGTTCATGAGATTCCAGAGCAGGCTTGTTCCAGAGGGGATGAACACCCCCAGCTCTCTGCAGAGTGGCTGTAAGGAATTCTTCTGAGTTCTCCCTTTACTCCTTTCCATGTAGATTCTGGCCCTGAGACAGAGAAGCTACAGGTCACATTTGCTTATTCAGATTAGCAGATGATGTGCAGACAAAACATGCCTCAGTAAAAGGATTTATTGACAGAGCCTTTGGAAGGAGCTCATTAAAAATCCACAAATATTGCTCAGTATTAAACAGCTTCCACATTTTTCTCCAACATAGATATTTGAGTGGGTCTAGGACCAGTACTGCTGTATCTCACTTGTGAATGGAGGGGGATGAGGACTTTGACCAGGTAGGATTTAGACCTCTCCTTTGGTCCAAATCCACCAGTATCCCTTTCTGCTGAGCTCAAGAAAGTGTGCATCTGCCTATATAGCTTCTCTGTCTTCCTGCCAATGTTTCAGTCATTTGCCGCTGTGGACCAGTGAGCTCAGACACCTGATGAGGGGAAAAAAGGAAGGTGGAAACACAAAGCTGGAGAAAAAGTGTGAAAGCAAGAAGTGGTGCTGCCTTTTTGGGCAGCAGCAAAACTATTGGACTGTCTGACTGTATCACAGATGTGTCACTTCTGTGCTAAGAGCAGCACTTGTGGGATTTAGGTTGATTTTAGCTCCTATAATTTGTGAAAAGGGCTATAAGAGTTTATAATATTAAGTATAAAGAGTGCTAAGTTCTCTTTTCACTCTTCCATAGGTACTGACCATCTTTCCTCGATGATCAGACCACTAATAAAATTAAATGAAATGAAATAAAATCAGATTATAGTCAAGAATATTCTTTTAAAATTGTATGGAAAGCTCTGCCTAGAAACCCTTAATATAATACGTAAATAAAATTTAGAAGACACCATAAAAGCAGATATATATCTATGTGCCCTTCTTCATATTGCTATCACACTAAAAAGAGAGAGAGGAATTGCATGATGTTATTACAGTTTCACTATACTCTGATACTTTGTAACGTCTCTCATGTTTTTACAAGCTACGGTGAAATCTGTTAACTCCATCAGCCACGGATCAAATCCCCCCCCCTTTTTTTTTTTAATGTAGAAGAATAAAAATGAATGGGATTTAGGTAAGAATAACATACAAGAAGTCATGCAGTTAAAAGGCAGAAATAAACACCAAAAGTAAGTTACACAAAGACACAAACTTCCTGAGCTTCCAACGGAGTAGGCAGAATCCAGAGCAATCCATCCTGCTGCAAGAACGGCAGGAGGGCAACATTCCCTGCCTGCCACGTCTACAGGCGGCTGCAGCAGAAGACGCGGACACACACGGGGGTTAGACTGCAAACGCTTTATTGAAGAGGAGCCTGTGTTAGCCAGAGGTGCTCGCTGAAGGGCACAGAGTGAGCAGCCCAGATGCACTCGCGTGTGTGCACCGAAGCCCCGAGCACTCTCCCCCGCGCTCGCTCCGCGGACATGCAAGGGCTGCCTGTTAGCGAGCCCGGGCGGGAGCCGCCCTCCCCGCCGCACTTACCGAGCCCCTGTACTTCTCCAGAGACACAAGCTTGCCCCTGATGTTTACAACTTTAAAAGTGTAAAAATCAGGCTCCTTCTGCCGCGTAGCGGAAAAGGCTAAGAGCAGGAGCGCTGCAATTGCGAGGAGCATGGCTAGAGGGATGAGGAGGACTTTGGGGAAGGAGGAGGCAGGCTGGTGCTCCACACTGCCCTCCGGATCCAGCATGCTGCACGGCCGCCGCGCCTCTGACCGCCCGGCCCCGGCCCCGGCCCGGCCGCGCTGCCGCAAACGTCTCGCTGCTGCAAACGGGCCTTTTGCGGCACTCGGAGCCTCTGCTCGCTCCGCACCGCGCCGGGATGCCTCCGTGGAGGATGCACACGCTCTGAAATGGAGCATTTCGTGGTGGAAGTGCTGCATTGAATGGTTACGGGTTTAAAGCACTGGTTGGCTCAGTCTGTGCGATGCCAGTCACGGAATCGCAGAATATTCTGGGTCGGAAGGCACCCACAAGGATCACTGAATCCATCTCTTAAGTGAATAGCCCGTACGGGGATCAAACCCCTGACCTTGGTGTTATTAAAGATCCTGCTTTAATTCCGTCGTTGTGATTTTTGATGGATTTTTTTTTGTGTACTATCTGTAGCATGTAGTGACTACGGTGTAATGTCAAAGGACAGCAGTGGCTTGGTTGCTACTGGTTACTGAGGCGAGTGCTCCGAAAGAGAGTCACAGCACACAGTCAGCAAAACCAGAATCACCAACATGCCACATAAAACAGCCACATCAGCCAGGCCTGCAGGAAATTCAGCTCTGCATGCACCTGGCTGGTGAAAAGTGAGTGCCAGACCACTGGTCTCACTGAGTGAGATGGGAGAAACCACACTACCAGAGGGTTTTCAAGCAAGAAAGGGCCATAAAGCATCAGGAACTAAGTTTGGTATCAAAGTGTTCAGACATTCAGAGCCAAAACGCTGCCTCAGTGCACTGATGTCATTCTTGCATTGTCTGCAAAAAACTGCCATTTGTACAGTTTGCTACTATGCCTGCTGGAAGAAAAAGGTTTGTACTTACAAAGAAACAACAATAGAAAGCATCTGATGGTCATTGATTTCTTCTTGGACCAAGAAACTGGTCAGCTATGGATGGCTATGCTTCTGATAGATCTTGGCAAAGAAAAGCAAAATGCAGTGATTTACATAAAACAATTAAGAGTGGCTCCAAGGCATATTGGAAATTTATCTTTTGAAGAGCAAATTATATTTTGTAATCTCACTTTGTGTTTGGGTTTTTTTTTAAAAAATGAGTTTTGGTAGATCTTTGACATTTTGATGAAATTTGCTTAGGTAATTCAAGCATGACTGGCATTACTGTAAGGGAAGAAGCCATATATAGCTGGTTGAAAAACTTATTTATAGTTTTTAAGCATTTCAGATTTTTCACATTTTTTATGTATTTCAGTTTAACTAGATATCCAACATAAAGAAATAATGTAATATGCTACAAAAATAGATAGATGGATAGATGGAAAATCTTCTGCCATGCTGTCTACAGGAAAGATACACTGTGATGAGAATGTGGAGTTCTTTGCAGGTAAGTAGTATTTTCCTGGATACTTTCCTGGCTTTAGTATTGACCAAAATGACAGTCAAGTATGATCTCCTCATTTGATAAGTAAATTATCTAAGAAGCTTTGGAGTTTCTTCAGATACATGTGGAGAAAGAAAACCGGGCTTTAATATGGTATAGCCATTTAAAAAGATTTTTTAAACATAGTAAATTCTAAAAATAATCTTAAAAAATGATTCCAATGATGAACAGCATAAGGTGGTTGTGGTTTTTTGTCAAAAAATTAAAAAGAAATCTACAATACACATTTACATTTTTGAGGAATAATATTTTAGTTGCTTGGGTATAGGACTAAAAATGAGGCATCGTACTGCAGTGTAAGAAGCAAGTTTTGCTCTAGAAAGGGACTTTATAAAATCTACTTCCTACAGTTTTATGAATATCATCTCTGATTTCTAGATAAAATTTAGTGGCTTTCAGAGTCATATTTTCTCCTACAAACTGAGCCCAGAATCTGAAAGTTTTCGATCACTGGCACTGAATTGGGAATTCTTTAAATAATGGCCAGCTGGCAGTAGAACTTTGCTTCCTCTTTTAGTGCCATGTTTCTATACTGCTCCCTGCAATAAAACATTCTTTAGCATCAGCAAAGAAGGAGGCATTGTTCCTGAGCACAGAGAACGAGACTACGTCAAAGACTGTTGGCTTTATACTGGTGTGAGTTTTCGGAGCCAAACTGCACTACCAGTTCATATTAAAGTCTATCCAACTATTTGAAGGAAATATGCCAGTCAGGTTTGCAAACTGGCGTGTGTTTGCTCACTAGCATGTCTCAATGTTGATCTAGGAGGACTGTATCCAGCAGCAAGTATAATCTAGTTACTTTTTCAATTTACTCTTTGGCCTACTAAACCTAATAAAAATCTTTGTCAAATAGATCGGAATAGGCTGGAACCACCACCCAGTTAACCTCAGCTGTCCCCACGGCAGCACTGCTGTTTCTGTCACTGCTGCTCTGGACTGGCTGACGTCCCTAAAGGTGAAACCTCTGCACTGCATCCCATGAGCAATACCCTGAGCTATCCAGTCCTAGTTTTGTAAAGTGTGAACTTCAAGTGAACCAAAAAAAACCCCAAAAAGCAGGTTACCTCTAAGGATTGTGCTGACTTCGCAATACATTCTGAAGTATGTCTTGTCAGTATTTATAGAATCCTGTATTACAGATTTTGCAACTTTTGTTTACCTACACAGACTCCCTGAGGTAGTGTTTCCAGCACTACTATTCATATTACTTTTAATACTTTCCTTTGAACCCCTTTCGTAGTGCAACACCGATCTTTTACGTGCCTTATTTTCCTGGAAAGGCCTCCTTAGCCCGGGCTAGTAAGTGCCAACAACATGACACTTCACTGCCAAAATGGGGTAGTACTGGATCACAGAGGGATTTGCCTCAGACAAGCACTTGCCAGTGCCTTTAGGTCACCGTCCAGCACTGCCAAGAGCCGGCAGGCTGGCTCTTCTCCCCCGAGACCTGCGGATCTGGCAGCAGACTCGCTGGCCAAGCCACTGTCCCTGGCTGCTGCCGGGGCCAGCCTCATAGCCAAGGTCAGGGAGCCTGGAGTCATTTCTCCAGGTCCCCGGAGGACACCCTCCCTTCTCCCCCGGGAACAGAGGAGGGCGAGAAATCCTGGGGAAGCGGGGATCAAGGCTCGGGCTCCATCGAGCCCGGATCTGCTCCACAGGGCCCGGGAAGGAGATGCCTCATCGCTCTCCTGACAGAAGGGTGTACTGAGGAGGGGGCCGGTCCTTTCTGCCCTGCCTGCAGCGAGAGCACCAGAGGAAATGGTTCTATGCTGTGATGGGGCAGATTCGGATTTGATACTAAGAAAAAAATTGCTCCCTGTTAAGGGTGGTCAGGCACTGAATAGGTTGCCCTATGGAGTCACCACCCCTGGAGGTGTTTAGGAGGCGTCTGGACCTGGCGCTGGGTGCTGCGGTTTAGTGGCTGTGGGGATACAGTGACAGTGCTGGGTACACGGTCGGACCGGGTGATCTTAAAGGGCTCTTCCAATCTTGCTGATTCTATGCGTAGGAGGAGGCCTGTGAAGAGGAACAAGGGGAAAGCCCCTAGGGTGGCTGTTGGGGGGTAATTAAGAAAAAAAAATATGCTGCTTATTCCCTTATCCCCGCTTGCGCCTGGGGCACTGGGGGAGGGAGGCCCTGAACGCCGAGGGAGACGGAGAGGAGAGCGCGTCACCCCCTCAGCAAGAGGGAGGTTTTGAGGCACGGGGGAGCTCCCCAGCAGGACCGGGGCGGTGCGGGCACCGTGCCCGGCTCGGTCCCCGACGCCGCCGCCGCCCCGCAGCGCCGCCGCCCTTAGGGCGCTCCCGCCCGCCTTCNGGGCGGGGGGAAGCGCCGGGGGTCCGCGGCGCGGGGGCCGCCCCAAGGTCAGCGGGGGGCCGGGGCCGCCCCCGGGGGTGCATCCGGGCCGGAGCTGGTGCGTGCGGTTTGTTGTTCTCACGCCCTGTGAAATTAAATATTGCGGGGGGGGGAGAGATCACCGCGATCGGCGAGGCCCGCGGGGAAGTGCCCCGTGTGCGGGGCTGCCCTCGAGAGCCGTGCCCGCTCCTCCGTGAGCGGTTCTTCTTTCCGTGGATTACGGTGTGCTTCGAGTGACACCCAGGCATCCCTTCGCCGACGTGGTTGTGCTCTTTTGTTGGCTTATTTTGTATACAAATACAGCTGAACGACTTTGCTGCTTTTGCAATATGTTGCAATTTGCCAGTTGGCTGAATATGTCCTATTACCTGAGGCCTCCTGGCTTTTAAGGTTGTTTCTGGGTATATCAAAGAGGAGGAGCTCGTAACACACAGAGAAACAATATAATCGGATTTAGGCTAAGGTAGAGATTAGTATATTAAAAAGATAGTTGTATCTAAGTATGGATCTAATAATTTTTTTCATATCCGTGCCACCTCCACATCACTTGGCTTCCTGGGCACCGTGCCCTGGATTCAGGGGTCATTGCATTTGCTTGAAAATAGAGGATACGTGTTGTTTATAGTTTTGACTTGTGCTCCCGGTTTCAGTAGGTGCTTTTTGGATAGTCTGACGCCAGATAGTTATGACATAATTATTTCCGTGACAAGAAAAGTAAGCCAGAACTATGACTTAATTACAGTACCTGGCAGAAGATGCTATATTAGGAGTAAGAGGTCTCTTTTACAAACATCAATTTTGCAATGAGCTTTTTTTAATCATTTTTCTACTTGACTTCAGTGAAAACCTTCATAAAATTAATTTTGTGATAAAATTACCTTTTCCCAGAACATATATTGGGATATGTTCCCAGAAGATAGACACAGAGGGATCAGAAAGTTCCTCCTGTGTTCTGTTCTTGCACAGAGGACAGCTGGGACTTTCGTCTCATACCCTCAGCTTGCAGTGGTAAAGAAACTGTGGGATGCCACGGGACGCCTGCACTGTGCAGGACATTTATTGGATTCTTCCTCTGGAGGGATTTGCTGCTATGGGGAGAAAGGAAAGGGAGCAGGAGATGTCTTACTTAAAAGCAAAATACTCCTGAGGAGCTCCTCTTAACTGTCTTGTGGATCTGCTTGTCACAGTAATGGGTTTGGATTGTTGTATTTATGTTGATACTATAAGGCAGGTTGATGGTCTGAGAGTATATTCTGTGTTCTAGTTGTAATCCTGGCTTTTTAAACTTTACAAAGCATTTCTACTGAATTAACTTTATTTTTGTCACTATCTTAGTGAAATAATGCAATACTGGTACTGACTTGTACTGAGAACTAATAGAAAGAAGGATCCTGCAATTTGCTGAGTGGATTAATTTGCACAATGGAAGCAATCCAGTAGATGTCAACATTTCTGGTGCTTTTGGCACATTAAGACTATTTTGTATATTGCTTGATAAATTGTTAACTTAGAAGTACAAAAGATGGCCTGAATTTTGTAACAATGCACATGAATTTAATTTTAATTCTTTTTTATTTTCAAAGAAATGCATGCACACATGCATATGTACTCATACTGTATCCTTGGTTTGTAATTTTGGTTCTAAGGTTTCAACAAATCCTTGGGAAAAAACCTAATTTATCAGATGTTCTTAGATTTTATTTTCATTTCTGTTGATGCATGAAATACTATTGCCAGCAAGAAGTAACTTTCAGATTTTAGCTTTTGGTGTCAGCAAAGCTTGACACGGGAGTCTGGAAGCAGTTTTGTGTTACAAACTATTGTGACTCAGTCCATTGCGTGTGGCTGTGTTCTTGACAGCTTTCCTGAAGTGGTGGTTTTCAGCATGTTTCTTTCAGTAGTGGAAGTGCTGGATGCTGGTGAGTAGGCATAAAGATACTGGCAGAAGATCTGTTTGCCTTCTCTGTGGTTTGTGAACTGGTTTGCAGCTGGTATGAAGTAGTTCAAAGACCATCCCTTCCTCAAGGATTCCAGTTTAGGTGAAGGGCTCACTATTGCTTAAATACAAGATCCAGATAAGCTTCCGTGCCACAGTACGTACTGCTGTATTTTCATTTAGCACAAGCACTGAGCATAAGTGGACGTTAAGCTTAAGGTGAATAAATTGAGTTGCAGTGTTTGGCCACATTTAAACCAGTTTTGTCATCAGTTGAGGCTTCTGGATGCCTCTGAAAGCCTCTAAACCAGTGCAGTGCTGTACTGTGTTTTCCCAGTCCCCTCACAGGTACTTGTACTGATGTTGTGTGTGTTTGTTTTTGAAGTTAGAGCTCCCTTGTCTCTTCTCTGCTCCCAGCATGAATGGTACTGCATATGGGGAGATTTGGGGCAGGCGCTGCTGCCCCTCTTCTGGCTTCAGGGTTTGCTGCAGTCAATTCTAAAGGACTATTGCAGTAAAGCATGGGATCAGAACCAAAATGTATGAAAGCATTAAGAGCCCATATGAAATAGAGAGGTAGGGGAAACTGTTGTAACACAGCTGGTGTGACTGAGAAAGGATGGCTTTCTCGAGCTTGGCACGGGAGGCAGCAGCAGTAGGGTCACAAAGTGGTAGTTCTTGGCGTTGGGTGACGTTCGTTTTTCTCACCTTCTCAGTGAGTCATACTGTGCTGTAGAAAAAACAGTGAGTCAATGCAGAGTAATCTGTAACAAGCATATCCTTTATGGATCTCCCATCCAGCATATTTTGCTCACTTCAGAATTTAATTTTAAGATGTTTACACCTATGTATGTTACTAAGTTTTGTATCAACCAAAGTCATCCCTGTTACTTCATTTATTCAGCAGTACTTTTGTAAATTGGGTGTCATTCTGTTACAGTGTTAAATATTTTCAGATGTGTGTGTGTGTGTCTGTGTCTGTGTCTGTGTATATATAGTTATTTATCTAAGGATCACTCCTTCGGAGTTTTTAATCTTCCACATTGTAAATACAACATCAGAACTTCCTATCTTCATGGAGCCCAGAGAGCCAGTTTTGTTGTACCCTTGATTGGTGTGTTAACGTTTACTTGCACTGTGCTGATTTCTGGGTAGATTTTGGTAGTATTACACTCACTAGGATAAATTCTGTAGCCTGTAGTAAGAGGGAGCTCAGAAACACTATGTAGCACTTATGTTTGTTACTAAGAATACCGATGGGTTTAGTGCTGATGGAGCCTGAGACGCTTTAGTGGCCAGTAATCTCTGATAGTTTTAATTTTAAGTACTTTGGAAAAACATCAAGCATGGGTAGTAGTTTGTACTAAGTTATATCTAGTTCAAACGTAAATGTGTGATAATTTTTTTAAACTATTGACAAAGAACATGGGAGAGGCTTGAATGATTTGTAGAAGCTCTCAGACAGAAAACTGGGCCTAAGGCTGTAAACAGTCAGAAAAAACTCCCTCCCCAGCACATTAGGGGTGTCTGTAGACATCACCTGTGCTGCAGTCTGAGCAAAGTGCAGAAGACAACCTTTCCTATTGTTCCTGACTGTGGCTGTAACCTCTGTTTGCAGAATTTCCTTTTGTTTTTGTTGAGGAAGTTCAGCTGGGCTATATTGGTAATGAGGCGAGGGGGGCACTGAGGTTAATCACCCCACTTACTGGGGGAAGGCTGGCTGGGAGATTTGAGCTTAAGGACAATCATAATGGGAGAGATAAAAGCAGGTCTTGGATAAAATACAAGTCTCCCTATCTCAAAGGAGGGAATGCTTTATGGAAAGAGGGTGATAACACTTATGTTTGTAGTACTTTCTGTGTTTATATTTTATCTAGTACTCCCCAGGGAAACAAAACTTACAAGCCTGTTCTCTTTCCCATTAGTTGTCCTTCTACACTCTAGTCCTTACTTTTGGACATTTCAGCCAGTTGGGACCAAATATTAGAACATATTTGAAGTAATGTCCAAGAATCATTGAGTTTCTGTCTGGTTTCTGGAACAATTATTCCTCAGCAAAGGAGAGGTCTCTGCTGAGGGGGAAGCAGGAGGAAGTTCAATTTCCTTGTAGGGAGTAGCTACAAACCAGACAGGGTGTATGTTCCTCCAGCCCCAGCACGTCTGCCCTGCTTGCCCAAGGGGCTGTGATCGAGAGTGACAGAGGAGCACAAAATGAATGTGTAGGAAACTGAGTAGAGTCAGTTCTGCTGCTAATGAAATGATTAAAAAAAAAACCTTTGCAAAAGAGCAACTCAGAATGCAAGACCTCACAGTTTAACTTGGCCTTCAACTTTGAAGAGGCCCTTTTCTGTCAAAGTCTGACCCAAAGTGTATATCTTTGAGGGAGTTGAATACAGTGAAACAACTTGAGAGGAAGAAGTGGAAGGGCAAATGGGTAGAAATATCTTCTTGAAAGTTTTTTGGTGGTTTTCTTTTTCCCCTGTTTGGAAGTAAGCCTTACTCTGATTCTTTGCAATTCAAATGCAGAATTTTCTAATGCTAATCTGCTAGGTAGAGGAAACAAAAGAAACTGGCAGAAATGAAAGTGAAACATTCTCGTTTCTTCATTTCGTGAGCCTAAGATGAATTCTAATCAAAGCTGATTTTAAACATTTTTAATGTGGTTGCTGTAGGTATGTATAGATTTAATAATTCTCAGAAGTTTAAGGTCAGATGGTATCTTCTCTGACCTCAAGCTGTTGTATTTCAGCCAGATTATTTTTCTACAAAGTGCCAAGAGCTGAGCTAGAATTCAGAGCAGTAACTGGCACTGTTAAGCAGGGGAAACTGAGTCCCTTGTAACACTAGCGTATTGAATAAATGAAATATGCTGAAATGGATTCAACAGGTTAATCATCCCGCACTTTGCAGACACAGGCAAAAAGCTCTGGTTTTGTTGCCAGCCTGGCTGGGAGAAAATTCTGCTTTGATTCCAGGTCTGGCAATTTGGTATGAGCCTGAGCTTGTGAATAAGACGTGCCATCCAGGTTTCTAGAAAGATGCCACCTCAGCACTGATTCACTCCACTCCAGTGTTTTGTTTCCAACCGTGTTATTTTTTTTCAGAGGCACTCCTTTCCCTCTCCCCACTTCCTTCTCTCTCTCTTTCATAGGTAGATGGCTGATATCTGACAGAAGAGGATCTTTTTGTGTCTTTTCTGGGTTTAGTAGAGGTCTCTTTTTGTTTCTCATACTAAGTTTTATTAGTTGGTTTACTTTACAGTTCTTTGCGAGATGGTAGTTTGGTTACTATTGAATATGGTGCAGCAGTTTAAATTATTTTTTGTTTACTAAATCGTATCAGTATTAAAGAACAAAAGGAAAGAAAAAGAAATCCCAAAGCTCAACAACGTTATTATTGCACTTGCATTTCAGATTCTGCATTTCATTGTGGAACTCTTTTCTTTTTTATGGGGTACAGGATATTCTTGTCTTATGAAATGTCATGACCTCTCTTTATTCATATTTCTTAGGAATAAAGACTATATCTGTGGTTTTTAACATTATCTACTTACATTTGGTTACATTCACTC
The DNA here is from genome assembly GCA_013399225.1 of Rhipidura dahli. Classification (NCBI taxonomy): domain Eukaryota; kingdom Metazoa; phylum Chordata; class Aves; order Passeriformes; family Rhipiduridae; genus Rhipidura; species Rhipidura dahli. Next base: position 300,259 of record VXAC01004199.1, on the reverse strand, counting down.
TCTTGATATGTAACATCACAGTACTCTATTTATTATCTGAGTTCTAGTTTTTACTAGCAGTTTCCTTAGTTGCTATTTCCCATCACTTTTGTACATTTGACTAAAGATTATATATTCTCTTTGACTATATAATCGTGTATTTTATTGAATAATTTTTGCTTTAAATTAATTTAAATTTACTTTCAAAATGCGATTCTAACAACTTGACACGTACAAAAAGCAGGGCAAAATGCAGCCCCACTTTTCCTCCAATGCCGGAGTTTCATGGCAGCTTTAATCTGGAAGTGGTGCCAACAGGAGTTGTCCCCACCCTACGAGTTGTTTGTTATTACCAGGCGTGCTCCTCCTTCTCCTCCTGCCTGGTGCCAGCTTTATGTTAAGCTGGATTGGTTTTCCGGTTTGGTTGCCGGCAGAGCTGCCCGAGGGCGGGAGCAGTCCCGGCGCTGGGAGTGAGCACGACTCGGGGAAGGCTGGTGTTGCTCCGGCTGGAGCTGGAGCTGCCCCGCGCTGCTTCCCACTGAACCTGGGGCTGGCTCGGTGTGCTCCCGACCGGAGCTGAAGGGGGAAGTGGTGTCAGAAGTGAAGGTGGAATTGATGTGTGTCTTTGTGGTTTAGGGGTTTTTTTTGTTGGTTTGGGAAGTTTTTCTCCCCTCTTCGGGTTGAACAAGTACAGCATGATTAGTTTAGAATTTGAAAAATCCTACTCCCATTTCTCTTCTGGTTACATGAAATTAAAAGCCAAACCAGGGTTTAAAGACAGTGACATTTGTACAGAGCTCTAACAGCTCACCGGTCTCTAGAGCAGGTGCTCAGGAACTGGAGTAACTTAAATTCAGTCAACCTGCGGGGATCCTGGGCTCTCCTTACCACCCTGAGGCTTCAGCAGTGCTGGTACAGGTGGGCAGGAGTTCCTGCTGCTTTTCCATTAGAATTGCTATGAGAAAGCCTGGCTACAATCCAAAGGCAAATATTATTTAATCTTTGTGATTTTTGATCTAGAAGTAAGAATCAGGTGCAATCAGTGTTTAATAGAAAATAGTTGCAATATTAACCCAATGTATTTGTGAGATAAAATACTTAGCCACTGGAAAAAATTTAGGAATGCAGATTTTTTCTTCTTCAGGTTTTATATTTTACTAAAGAATGTGGTGCTGACAGCATCTTCAGGAAAATTCTTGTGGGTTTCGTTTGTTTCTTTGATTTTTCACTTTTGAAAGATATGTATTTTTAATTATATCAATAGAGACTTAAGATAACCATTTTTAGTACATGCTTTGTGTCCTGAAGTATTTTCTGATTTGTGTCTTGGAAGTGAGAGAGATAGTAACTGTATTATATAGCCTGAAAAAAAAAATTTACTGTACTTTATACTGATAATATTCAGAAAGGGTTTTTTTGTTGTTTGGTTGGTTTTTTTAAGCAGACAGTTTAATCTGATTGTTCATTCTGGATCTTGTTTTTACAGTACCAAAGTATGCTGTGATACTTTTAATAGCTGTAATTCGCAGGCTTTTCTATTATTTCTTTTCTTCACTAAATGATAAGTGATGGGTTCTCTAAAACCCAGAAATTTCCATGGCTCATGCATTTACCTACCAAACATGCAGCTGGACAGGAAAGAGAGAAACTCTGCACTCTATATTTTGCTATAGTTTTACAAAATTAATTTTCCTGTATGTCTAATGCTTCATTCTCACAGTTTTCAATTGCTCTCTAAATGTTATTAGAAAAAAATCCAAGTTCTTGTTGCAGATTCTTGCCTTCATTTTCTATATTAATAAGAGTAATTCCATACAAACAGACCCACTTGTGCTTAACCTCCTCCCACTGGAAACACAACTTTTGACTTTTCTCCAACACACAGCTCAGACAATCGTATACCCCCTAAAGGACTGAGGTTTAGATAAGGAAAGTTAATCTGCAGCTAAACAAAATATTTACTATTTGTGGGGTTTTTTTTTGCTAAGCAAAATCTTACTTAATTGCTGGCAGCAAAGTTATTTGAGAATGAGAGGTGCAGGTGATCGGTCAGGTTTATTATTAATACTTTGACCTCTATCTCTAAATGCTTTTTAAAATCAGTTAATAAAATGGAGCTTGCTTGCTGGAAACTGAATTAGTTTTCTCTAGTGGCTAATTTGAGCTGTGTGTTTATTGAGTGGTATTTTTTAGATGTGTTAATTTTTTTCTTTTTTTTTTCCCAGTGTAGTTGCAGTCATCTTGGTTCTTGTTTTTGTTCAGAAAGCCAGAAATAGGAAGGAAAGAAAAAAGCAAGCTGTTGGCAGGTTTATCATTGGGTGTTTTTTAGCATGTTCTGCCATTTTTTTGTCCCTTCATATTCCTCCTCTTTTAAGTACAAATCAAGATGATCAAAATTTTCATGAGTTTTACTTTAATACTGGAATGTATTATGAAAATGCACTTACGCCTGTGGGGGGAATATGCTTCCTATAATAATTTGTATTCACATGTTCCTTTAGAGAATTTTATTTAATGTGCTGGCTACATAGAGATTTAATCTTTTTCCTTCATTTTAAAAATGTCTTATCATTATTTCTTCAGTAGACAATCAGCTACGATCCTTGCCTGCACGGAGGATTTAAAATCAACTGGAAATTGCTGAAGAATTGCACTTCAAGTGGTCTCGAGACAGGAGAAGCAGGTCTTCACTATAATGGAAGAGGCCAAGAGCTCAAAGAATGGAAATCATGACCCAAGGAAGTCTGTCCGTCTTGTCTGTGAGGAAGGCAAAACAGTCAAAGTTACAATTAATCAAAATTACAAACATAATAGAAATGACAAATCTGTGAAGGATGTTGGGAGAAGTTCTCCAAGTGGGAATAGCAGCAAAAAAAGTAAACAAAATGATGTTTGTTCTGAAAAACAAGGAGAAAATAAACCATGCAAAGTAAATAGTTGTGTTCCTGGAACTAAAGATGTGGGATCAAACGTTCAGGATCGAAGTCATGGAAAAGCAAAAAAATGTTCTAATTTATCATCAGCAATGGAAAACCTGAAACAGACAAAATCCCAACCAGTGGGAGAAAATGCTCCAGGCTCCCATGTTTCAGGGAATGGGGTCAGTATGGAAAGCTCAACAGCTACTCAGAAAGGGAAACTGGTGCTGGAAAATCCAGTGGGAGTTCATACTTTGAAGACGAGTGTTGATCAGGCTGGTGATCCTGGTAAGATTGCTGCAGATCAAAGAAAAATGGAACATAAGCCTGATGACTTCAGTGAGTATTCGTTAACACTGCCTTATTCCATTTTCTTCTGGTGCAATTGCTGACAGTCTGAAATGGGCTTTGAAATGTTTCTGCTCGTGTTATTTTTTTCACATGTACTAGGTTGCTGGTTGCATTTAGAGAGAACATAATGTTAGTACAAGCATATTGCTGAGAAAACAAGAGATTATGATAATAGCTGTCCTTTTTTCTTATGCCTAAGACCTGAACATCTTTGTAAGCTACTTAGTGTGTGTGGGTTTTAGGCAATTTTGTGACTATAGTGTCTTATGAAGGGGGAACCCTTCCTAATATCATTGCCACTTAGGGAAATGCCAGTTATTACCGCTTTTCAGAAAGATCAGGGCAAAATGGGCAAGAAAAGTTCTTATTATAGGTGGAGGGGAAATATTTACTTTTTTTGTGTGACTGTTGTGCTCTTTTTGTTACTAAAAATGTTTAGAATAGGCTTTGGCAGGTGGATTTTTGATTTAGGGAGGTCTGGAATACATATCATCCACCAATGGTTACCCTTACGAGTGTGCAATTCTTACACATATTTTTCAATGTCAGTATTAAATATATTGATCAAGCTTTGTCTCACCAGGTTAGTCACATAGCTCAGGATTTGTCACACTTCTTTAGAACGCGTTTTTTTCTTTAATAAAAATTCTGTTTTAAGATGCCAGCCAGTGTAGACCTTGTCTTTGAAGTATTTCCCACAGCTGCAGCAGTTGCTTGTATGGAAATACAAGGAAAATAATAAAGTGTGTATTTTTTTTAGCTGTCTTAATAGTGTTTAACAGGAAAAACAAGTTCAAGTGGCAGCATCCTGTGATCAGTCAGCTCTTTGTAGACCACCATTATGTACTGTGGGGACCATCTGTCACGGAGAAACCAGTACTTGAAAACTTAGCTTTGATTCCTTGCTAGTCTGGGGGCACAGATCTCATTTGAAAAGAAAGAATAAGGAGAAGAAAAAACAAAGCACAAATAACCCTCATTTTTGCTTGTGTAAAAGCAACTGGAATAATTTGCTGTAGATGTTTGTACAGATGAGTGGCCTGTGACCAATCCATAGGCATGTGGAGGAACTGGCCCTGTGGCACTGGGCTGTGTTTGGGAGCAGCAGCGTTGCAGAGCTCAGTGGCTGCTGCCTGTGGGTGAGAGGTGGCACGGAACGTTCAGGTGTGACTCCAGCAGCTTCCAGGCTGAGGGCTGGGATTGCCTGCTCACTGGCTCTGTAAGGTCATTTGGGTGAATGTCTTTGAGGCAGTTCTCTGATTTAGTTCCTTAACAAAATGTGTTGTGTACAATAATTTTATGCCTTATATTTATTGTTTCTGTTACAGTGGGGCATCAGGATCTTATTTACTCTGTTCTGCGTGACAAAATCCATTCTTGAAGAGTCTAAGAGACTGTGAATTTGAAACACAAAATTAATCTTTTTTTTTTGTCTTTATGATAGCACTCTGAGTAGCAGACTAGTCTCTGAAGTCTTTTAAAAATACTGGTTAATTACAGGAATGATTTTAATGTTTAAGGTGCTCTTGGCCAGTCTTGGACAAAAATCTGGAATGTAGCTCTAATTCGTGTCTGGCTCTTAACTGCTCTGTACTCTAATTCTCACTTTTCCTCTCCTTGAATTACTCTGAAGGAAGTAACTGTTTCTTGCTTTAGGTAAAATAAAGAATTCTGAATCAACAAAAGAACATACATTGGAAGCGGATTATTTAGAAAACACTGGTGTTATTGATGAATCTAATCTGACAGTTGAACAGCAACTAGGATTGAAACAAGCTGAAGAACGTCTGGAAAGAGATTATATCTCCCGACTTGAAAAAGTAGGTTGGGTTATTTATCAGATAAATAAGAAAATGTGTGTCCTCTTTCATTATCATCACCATATTTCTGGTTGGGTGTTGTTTCTACTACAGCCTGCTGCCTCTGTTTCTTTCTTCTTAATAATGAGTCACTTTCTGATCTGAGATGTTGTCTCCAGTAGTTGACTAGTTGTTCATAGTGGCAGATGATACAGATTGGAAACTTAGTGTTCCTTTTGTGGCACATGTAGCCTTTGCAGAACAGTACTTTTTAATTTTTTACATCTGAAGAGTTACAGTTCCAGCACTTAAAGATTTTATCTTGTAAGATTTAAGTCTGGTTCCCTGGAAACTCAGAATGCAAGAATGAAAAGAACTTTGAGCTTTCTTTAGTATATTACCTCTCACCAGTCCCTATACTGAAGACGACTGCTTAAAAATGTTCACCTAAACTGTTCTTAATACTATCTCTAGTGAAACAAATGTTGAAGTCAGTGTAGGTGACCCAGTTTTTGTTAATGTCTAATGCAAGTATCTCTTGTAGCATTTTAATCCCTCATATGCTGTCTTAGGAAAATAATCAAAAGTTTATTATTTCTTTTTCACATCATTCTGCATATGGGAAAATCATTCCCATTCCTGCAGTCAAACTGTCTTTAGGCTCTCTTTGTTAATTGGTCTTGGGGGGTTTTAGTTCTTGTTGCTTTTCTCTAGACACCCATCATGTAACTGGTGTTCAAAACTGGACATGCAATTTCAGCTGAAGCCTTACATATAAAGGGGAAAGCTGACTTCATCTGTCTGAAATATGTTATTTTGGTTTAGGATCCCTGCTTTTTTAGCAGCAGTAGGATGTTAACATGTAGTTGGTCCAGCAATGATCCCCATAGCCTTTCCTTAAGAATTGTTCCATCTGGTGTTCCCAGCCCTGTACATTTTGCAGTTGGTAATACCTAAGGAGGAGTGATACTTTGCTGTGATAATGTTTAATTGGAGCTTATTTAGTCCATTTCTTTGTTTGTGATCACTGAATTTTTGTCATTTTACATCTTCTGTATCCTCTTCCAAGTTAATATCTTCTACATTTATAGTCAGCACACCTTCTGTTGCATTTCCTAACTCTTCAACAAAAGTGTGGATATTTCTGACCCCACAAGGACCCCTGCTGAAGAATACTTGGCACATGCTTTTAGGTATGAGTGCTCTGAGGACAGTTCTCTCAGCAGTTTTGCTCCCACCTTACTGTTCTTTATTTAGATGCTGTTTATGGTCTCCTTTTGAGACTAATACTATGACAAGTGGCGAAAACTTGGTAAAATTCAATGACAACGTCTGCTGCTGCTTCTTCAAGAGCTCTGACTTATCTTTGAAACAGCAACCCTAAGATTGGGTTAGTGCAATTTGTTTGTAGCAGATCAGGTTGTCACTTATGACCTGTTTTTTCCCTATGTGCTTATTAATAATTGATTACAGTGTTTTTCTGAATGCTAATTCTGACTGGTCTCTAAAACCTTGGCTCACCTTATTTAGCCCATTAAAGATATTCTTAAGTTTCTTTTTCCTAATGATCTGGAACCTTCCCATTCTCTGTGAGCTCTTTAAAATACAACTGGCTCTTTTATAGATTAGCTCCTTGAATGTCCAAGGACAAATTTCATGAGATCTGGGTTATTTGGATGCATCTATCTTACCCAAGTAGTAGTCTGTAACTTTTTTGTCCTGCTATTCTGAGTTTTTGCCCTTTTCATTGGAGTTAAGCATAATTAGATGATTTTAAAAGTCTTCACAATAAAGGCAAAATAAAACTTACTATATGATTCAGCCTTCCTGGCAACATCTATTGACATAATACTGCAGATCAATATTGTAAAAAAATACAAAATTTTTCCAAAATATTTCTATTGCTGATACTAATTTTTTTTATAGAAGAGTGCTAAAATATTTTTTATCTACTTCAGTCATGAGACATCAAATATTTGATTCTTCCCAGGTAGCCAGGTGTAACTGTCTATAAGTTTTTTTCCAAATGGCTGTTTAATTTCATCTTACTAGGTACCTGTCTTAGAGAAAATAGAGATAAAGAGAATTAGTAATTAAAGTAGAATGAATTTAGTAATTAAAGCAGTGTTTTAAACTGATATTTACTCTGCAGTAGGAGAGTATCAGACTCGTTTTTTTCCAAAAGCAGAAGATCAAACTCAGTAAGTGGAAAAACTTGTCCAAATTTAACAGTGGTTTAGGTCTCCATATGGTAAGTCAAATTTGTTTAACTGATATGTGGTCCATCTTAGTGTCTTAAAATGGTGTTCATTCATTGTGTGTCACTGTTTAAACATCTGGGGTTTTCAGTATAGTTTTTGGTTTTAGTAAATATAGATTTATTAGAATTAGGATGAAAATGTTAAAATAGATTTTTTTTTTCTCTCCCAGTTATAACTGATAGCAGTTATTGGAAAAATGCTAACGAGTCTGGAGAAAAGCTAAAGTGATTTTTTTGGAACCCTTTTATCTCTGCAGTGAGCTTATCAAAAGGTTTCCAATCTCTGTAGCTGGGATCTGTTAGAGCAAGAAAATGCAGCTGCAGGATGAGAGTGATAAAGTGGAGTATTTGGGAACAACCCCTGCTCTATGCAGAGTTGGTTCTTTCTGTCTGTTAGTCCAGTAGACGTTAATGATTTCCTGCCTGAATAAACCCCATGGTATCCCCTCTTGGACCCTGGGAAAATAGTGATTTCCCTTCTTCCCCATCAGCTCTGGAGGCTCGGCTGCTTCTTGCAGACTTGGAGTTCTCCCATGTGGCCACTCTCCATTTGTTTACTCCATCCCTCACCTGTCTGTACAAAAAGGTGCTTGTTCTGCATGTTTGTCCAATTCTGAGCATCCCAGAGTATTCATCAAAGTGCAATAGCATCAGCCCTTGTGAGAGGATCCCCCCCTTGGCCAGAGCACAGTGCTTAGGAAGTGCCCTGTTCCCCCAGGCTGCCCAGCCACACCCTGTTCACCTGGGCAGAGCTGCAGCCCTTGCTGGGTGCTGGGGCCAGGCCAGACACCCCGTGTGACACAAGAGCAGAGCTGGACACGGCTGAGTTGGCATCATCTCCTCATCAGGGAAAGGCCTGAGATTTATCCAGTTATTGAAAGCTTCACTTGACAAGGGAATGGCTTACTGGCCTTTAGGTCAGCCTTAAGAAGCATAAACTCTTCAGCCTTAATCTTACCTCACTGAATTTACTGAGAAATGTAATATTCAAGTCATCTCAGTTCCTTCCCTCGCTCTCCCCTCTAGTCATACAGGTAGAAATCCATTTCTGCTTGTTTTTTTGAAGATTGCTTAATGTTTGCAAAGTACCTGGACATTACAAGTGTTACATAATAGTTAAATACAGTTTATTAATCAAAGAATTGAGTTTTTCAGGCACCACTGGTAGGAACATTTGTTTTAATCTATGGCCATTTTTCCTCAGCGTTCCCCAGAATACACCAACTGTCAGTATCTATGCAAGCTCTGCTTAGTCCACATTGAAAACATCCAGGGAGCTCACAAACATATTAAGGAAAAACGTCATAAGAAAAATATAATGGTAAGTTAACAAAATTATGGCTATTTTTTTCTTTCTTTTCCTTCTCTGTTTTTAAATTTCATTTCTTTATTAAATTTTTTATTTTTGTTATGTGGTTTGTTTTCTGTGGTCATGTTCATTTAGGTGAAAGTTTATTTGCTGAGCAGAGATCCACAAATTTCTGTTTTCTGTTTGAGAGGAAGGGCTTGATGATTTGTCCAGGCAGAGAGGAAAGGACATTTTTGGTCATTGCTTCTGAATTAGTGTCTCTGAGTAGTGAGCAGTTCATCATACTTTTAGTAACAGAATGCAAGGTAACTTATGTTAGAAATGTGTATAAATATATTTAGTTTTTCTGTTTTCTGAAAATAATGTTGTTTGTANTTTAATGTATCTGCACTTGTGAAGTTTAGAAGAGTTATAGGAGGGAAGGATTCAGGTCACTCATCATCACCCTGGGTTTATTAATGACTTTAATATGAGATGCAGTTCTAAGGCTTACAAAGGGAAAACCAGTTCCCTTATCAGATTCCACGGTGCTGTGGTTTGCTCTGAAGAACTGTTACATGCAAGAAGTCCAATATAAGGTGCCCAGATTTTCTTGCCAGCCCATTTTTGTAAATGCTGATGAAGAGCTACAGATGCTCCCTTATGTTGGATTTTGTGATTTAGATGGTTAAAATTACTCTTTCTATAACCATACCCCAAAATTCAGTCAAATTACTTGCTCATGTTTTCATGTATTTCTTGCCATACTTCTGTTTTTCATTAATGCTCTAATTCTAAAACGTGTACAAGTCATCACCTGGAAGACTCCAAATGCCATAAATCCATTAAATCTCAGAAAGTAACATTTTTACATTATGGTCAGTGATTATTTGTAAAGGATTCTGGTTCTCTTACTGTTTCCTAAATTGCATCATGCTTTAAAAAAATGAGCCAGCCCTATGATCGATCTATAAACTCTTGCCATGCTTTTTATCTGAGCATGAAGATGAGAATTGAGCAATGAAATTTTTTTATCACTGAATGGAATTCTGGAGGACAGGGGGCAGTTTCACTTTTTAACACATACCCCAGATAGCTTGATGTTGTGTGCAACGTTATGGTGATACCTGTGTAACTGTCTACATGTTACTGCATTAAATGCTCCTATTTACAGCTCTAAGAGATGCATGACAATCAAATAATCTCAGCAGCATCTTTGGTTTCCCAAATCAAGAAAAATCTCAAAGCAGTAACATAAAAAAAATCCCATAGCCCTTTAAAAATGCTCATATTCTTTTTATACTAAATTTGTTCAGATAAGAACAGAAGAGTTGAGATGCAGCCTAGAACTAACTAGACTAACATTTTCATACTGTACTGTGTTTTCTTAGTGTGTAAATATTTTATGGTTATTATTTATTTCAGTCATATCTTTCATGTAGTTGATGAATTCATGAAACAAGGGGTTGTACTTTGTCTCAAATACTTGAGTCCAAAATGACTCGATGCATCTGACATGTTCTTGCTGTTGGATTGGGTGCACTAAATCCAGTACTTTCTGGCATCAGCTGTGTAAGCAGTAATGGTACTCAACTTAGAAAATTCCCTTGAAGCTAGGAATACTTTTTCTGCCTCTGATGTCTTTCCTTCAAGTACAATCCATTCTGAAAAATTCCATGTGACTTTTCCAGCTCAGTTACTTTTATTATGTAGGAACAATTACAGCTTTTTATTTTCTTGGATGAATTCTGCTTCAGAACTGTCAGAAACTGTGGTTCAGGAATGGAACACATAAGATTTCCTCCCCAGATGCCAGCTGTGAAACAGCATTCTCTGTTTTAAACACTGAGCATCTGCTGTTATTCCTAGGAACCACATTACTGTATTTGCCAGTTAGGCCAGGCAGAGTTCCTGTCTTTGGAAGTGTTTGGTCAGGACACCATATAAAGAGAATAACACAAACACCAAACAGTGTGTTCCAATATCATACAACAGTAAGAGATAACCTTTTTCTCTTAAAATACTGGGTTTTACTTATATCATCCACCAATTATTCAGGAAAAGCAAGAAGAAAATGAGCTGCGAGCGCTCCCACCACCCTCATCTGCACAGTTGGCTGCTCTGAGTTTCACACTCATTGAGGCAGCAAATGAACAAGGCATCTCAGATGAGGACTTCAGAATTCGGCAAGAAATTGTAAAAGAGATGGAGAAAATTATTCAACAGCCCTTACCAGGTATTCATAGTATTCTCGACTTGCTTTAGGTGAAATTTTTTCATTATTGTTACATATATTTTTGATACCTTCATTAATGGTGAATGAATGCATTTGGGGTTAAATTATCTTAATGTTATACAATAATAATATGTACAGACTTTTTAATACAGGTTGGCAGTTGATCTTAAAAGAATTAACAAATGTACAAAAAGAGAAAAACGTGATTGTGGTTATTTGCCCTTCTTTGTGATGTGTTTATTGATCCTCTTTAAAGTAGTGGGATAATATAACAAGGATAATATTTGGCATTTGCTTCTTTGCATTGATTTCCCATCATCTTCTATAGTTAGTACACTGGGAGTTTGAAATAGGATTTTTGGAGCTGCAGTGCTGTTGACTTTGTCCTAACAGTGGTTTGATGTTCAGTGCATCCAAACAGAAGAAAGTATTAATCTTATTCCCAAAAAAAGGTTTCAAAATTTTAATTTCATCTATGTTGAAATGTGTATTGTTCTATCTGTCCTTTTGATTTAGAAATACCTTTTTTTCCCCTTTGCACTATAAAAATACAGCAGTAAGAGAGATTTTGTTACCTGCAGGATGATCAGCTTTAGTTTAGGTGCTCTGTGAAGTCTGTGCTTGAGCATAAGGTGCTGAATAGAACAGGTGTTTGTAGGGTGGAGGTTTGCTAACCTGTTTGCTCTATAAGTGGTTCCTAGTGCAAACTTCTGTTCTGGCACTTTAGTGAGTTTTCCACTGGTAGTGGGAAGCATAAGACAAAGCTTTTTCACATAACATTTTTACATAAATACTCAGGAAAATTATTGTTACTTGTTTGGCTTACTTGGTGGGACTGATGAGCTGCTGTGGAAGTGTAGGAGTAATGGAAGGGGAGTCTGTAATAGTAAATGACAGTTTGTTATTATCCTTTTCAAAGCCAGCTATGTTTTAGTGAATGTGCTTTCCTGAGTTGTAAATTAGCAAAAATTTAATTCATGCGCTGTGTAGAAAAGATCTGATCTTCTGGTAGGATTTTCTCTTGAGCTCACATTAGAACTATGCAAAAATTCTTACTGATGTGAAAAGCCGTTGGAAGAAATTGCAAATTATTATTATTAACCATACAGACTTTCATTCTGAGAGGGCTGTTTTCTAAGCAGTGAAAATAGGCTTAAAGCAATGTATGTGTAAGATCTATTTCCTCTTTTAAGAGTTATTTTGTTGGTGTTTCTGATGGAATGAGTTTGGTCTGAGCACACATAAAGGAAGATGCACAAGAAAAACCCCCTTTGCTGTGAGGCTGGTTGAACACTGGCACAGGTTGCTTGGAGAGATTCAGACTCTCCATCCTTGTTGATTTTGAAAACCCAGCTGGACACAGTCAGAGCAGCATGCCTTAGCTGGCCCTGCTTGAGCGGGGTGTTGGATTTGGGAAGGATTGAGAACACTCTCGTTTTTCAGCTGATTTAAATGTGGAAGACCCTAATATCTATTACAGGAAGGTTTTCATCTGCAAAAATTATATCATGAATTGGGATAAATTATGGAAAGGAATGGCATTTCTCCTATTATTGCTGAGTAGGTGCTTCCTAGTTAGTTTAGATCTGTTCTGCACCTTTGCAGGTAACTGTATTAACTAAAACACTGAATGAGCGCTGAACTCTGTGCCTTGGATTATACTGAAGTTATGTTTTATGTGCATGTTTTTAATGAACTGTGTGTTGGAACTTGCTGATGAAATCAACAGATTGGTGCCTCATACAAAAGTCTGTGAGGCATCAAAGAATTTTATAATTGGCTAAGTGCTGCAGTGAAATCAAGCTGTAGTTAACAAAAGCTGTTATATAAAATCCTACCCTGAGATGGTGACAGTTATTGTTACTTCATATTTGATTTTATATTGAAAACAAACAGAACTAAAGCTGCATTGCAAAAAATCTTCAAAGTGGCTTGGAAAATGCCAGGCATTTGGTAGTTACAGTATTTGAATTATTTGTTTTCCTGTCATGCTATGCTATGGAAATGCCCACCCTTCAAAGGAGTGAGAAAGGGGTTCAGTGTTCATTAATCTGAGAGTGCCACTTGTGAGGTGCAGTATCTAAAGCAAGGTATGCATCATCCACTAAAGAAAAAATTATTTACTAGCTGTTAAATAATTATGTTTCTCTCTCTCCAGACTGTTCCCTGAGGATGTATGGCTCCTGTTTAACTAGATTTGCTTTTAAGACCAGCGATGTTAACATTGATATCAAATTCCCCCCTAAGGTGTGTAGATACTATCTTGTATTAACTAACTAATCAAGGCCATCCACATTTATTTCTATGCCATTGACTTAATCTTCTCTTGGGGCACATGGTGTTAGAATAGCTCAAAGTATCTAATCTTTGATTTGATGTCAGCTGTGCTATGGAGGAAGCTTTCATTGCTTTATAAATAACTTTAATTCTTGGGTGGGTTTTTTTGTTTTGTTTGGACAACCTTATGCTAGGCTTTTTCTAAATTTTTTTTGAGTAAGCACTGAAGCAGTATGAAAATAATTGTCTCTGGATAAGTGTACTTCCATGTGCTCATTATTCAGACTCTAAATTCTTGTAGGTTTTGACTCCCCTTCTTTTAAAGTTGGGGCTGAAAGTGACATTTTTTCCTTTTATGGTTTAGTCACTTTCAAGGTAATATCATATCCCAATTTACAGTTTATGGTACAAAATTCTTGCAGAGCAGTACAATTTACCTTTAGATAATGAAGTTGTTTGTTCATGTTTAGTGTGTGATATTAGCAGCACGTTCTTGATAGGCAGCTGCTGCACTTGCACATGTTTTAAAATGATAACCTTTAAAAGTCTTGGGAAAGTCCTGACATTAAATTCTTTATTGCTGCCCATTTCTGGTAGTGTACATTGACATTAAAATAGTTGAATATATGACAAATGTTTTTATTTACCCTTATGGAGTCTGTTAATGCAGAACTAGAACAGAAGTGTTGACTAAAAAGCTGTAGGCTAAAAGAAAGCTGCCTGTTAGGTTTACTGGTACCTGTTTTAATGGTGTAGACAGGTACAGTTAACTTTTTATTAATATTGACACGATTCCACTTTTTTAAAGGATACAGAGTTACTGGTTGTGCAGCCCAAGTAGTTTTAAATGAAATGTAAAATAAAATATTAGTCTCAATAATGTAACCTGCTCTAATTCTGTCATTGTAGATGAGTCAACCAGATGTTCTGATCCAGGTGCTTGAGATCTTGAAGAACAGTGGTAAGTTTTATTTGCATGTCCTTTCTGTTTAACATTCCATCTGCTGCTTAGCTGGTTTTGTGCTCAATTTTGCTGTAAACTTAGAAAAATGGATTAGTTTTCAATCAAGATATCTGAGCTGTTTTTATGAATGTGATTTTTATGAACACCAGTGCTTGTGGGAATGAGAGATGAGAAGCTGCAGCAAGAAAATGGCAGCTCCATTACCAAGTTTAGATTGCCAGCAGTTGGGGCAGTAGTGTCAGATGCCAGAGCAAAAAGGTTTAACCTTTTTGTAGGAGGAATTCTAAGCAGTTAACTCAAAAGCTGCTTTCCACTTTCATATGGACATGAGTGAGAGCTATTCCAAGACTGACAAAACTTGTAACCTCGATGTTCTGTCAGGAACAGAGACAGAATTCTGTCTGGCTGTCCGAATACTGGTGGTGAACATCAAAAGTAACCAGAAAGTATTGGTACTGGTTAGCTATGCAGCACTTAATTTGAGTTGTTCTGAAAAATCATGGTATAAATATAATAATTTTAAAGACAGAATTGGGAAAATTGTAAAAAACTTTGAAACAGAATGTGTTTTTTTTTCCTTGTTGCTCAGCTGTCTACTCAGATGTGGAGTCGGATTTCCATGCCAAAGTTCCTGTTGTCTTTTGCAAAGATGTTAAAAGGTATGTGTGACTGAAAAAGATTTTTAATGAGCTACTATGCTTGTTCATAGCAGCTGCTTGCCTGCACTCCTGACAAGAAGTATTACTGTAACATTTAGCTAACATTTGTATTAAAAGGAAACTGCTCATACACAGAAATACAGTCTAGAAAGAAAGCTGCTTTTTTTGTGTGTGCTGTACAGAACTCAAGGGTTGTAGGAGTCTGAAAATGTTCTTTTATTTAACAGGGGGAAAAGTGGAGTGGTTTTCAGTTATTTAAATTTTTTGCCAGCAGTTTAAGCCAAGGCTTTAAAAACATTTTATAAGTTACACATTGCCAGAAAGGACACATCATCTGAAAGTTTCAGTAAATTCCTAAGAAGTAGCAACCTCCAGAATGAAACATGATTGCTTGACTGGCCAGAGGTATGGACTGAAACTCTGGGGAAGTAAGTGCAGCAAGAGTGGGCTTGTCTTTTCCTGTGTTTGTAACAGGATAGAAATAATTATTCTGAGAAGCTAAAGGAAAGTTTTTAGACAAGCTCTCCAGTGGGTTTACTGACTCTTAATATGCAGCAGGTCTGGAGTATTACTTATTTATTTGTTTAAGTGTTTGGAATGCAGACAATATACTTGGCAATTGAATTGTGTAAGATAACGTGTTTTAATTCATGGCGGAATTTAGAACAAATTCTTAACTCTGTTTTGTATTTTTGGCTATGAAGAACTTCTGTAAGTTCTAGATGCAACTGATGATTTAATAGTAAAGAAGATGTAATTATATTCTGTAGCTTTTGTTTTAAAAATACAGGTTCTTACATAGGGAGACGGATGGATGTTTTTATTATGGTGGGTGTGATGCCCCACCTCGCCCCTGCCCCAAGCATCATCTGTATCACAAAGTGATAACCCTTTATCTGTTCTGCCTTTGTGCTTGCAGTGGTTTGACGTGTAAAGTAAGTGCTAGGAATGACGTGGCTTGCCTTACGACTGACCTGCTGGCTGCACTTGGTAAACTGGAGCCTGTGCTGATTCCCTTGGTTTTGGCTTTCCGCTACTGGGCCAGAGTAAGTTATTTAATTAGCCCCAATACTTCTTTTGAAGCACTGTGTACAATGTAGTGTATGATATACCATGAATATGTTTGTAGAAAAGATTTCATGCCACTACTTCACCTCACCTCCATACATGAGATGTCACTGTGCAATAACACGTTTTAGAGTTTACTGAAATTCTAGACAGAAGCATAAATATGTCCCACAGTCACAAAGTGTGGTGAAACTGAAAAGAATAATATAAGATAAGATAGTACTCCTTAAGGCACTATATGAATTGCTACAGTTTGTATTTTGTCTGTATATGGCATGGCATGACCACTACATTTTCTGAGATAAAGGATTTTCTGTTTCACTGTAGTATATCTCTCAGCTTTGGTTAGTATTTGTTCTTTTATAATAGATTGTAAACTAAAATTCTGGTGTTACATCAGAAAAGTAATTATTTTTTCCTTTACAGCTGTGTCACATTGACTGTCAGGCTGAAGGTGGGATTCCCTCATATTCCTTTGCCTTAATGGTGATATTTTTTCTTCAACAAAGAAAACCACGTGTTTTACCGTCCTATTTGGGCAATTGGGTAAGAGATTTGGTAATACAGTAACCTTATTGTTCAAAACTGTTGGCATTATTTCTGTGTTCTACCACCTCATAAAAATGCAGAATTTGATTGCCAAAGAAAATGATAAATAAAATGCATTGATATTTAATCCTCACACAGATGATGCTTGATGATTCCAAAGACCTTTTTAAAAGGCACTTGTAGTAGGCTGTATAGTTGTATCATCTGTGTTTTGGAGAAAAGGCAATTATTTTCTTCTTTATTCCTCTGAATTTCTGTCTCTGACATCTGTTAATCTTGAGGGGTATGAATACCACAGTAGTCAGTGTTACATTTGCTGAAAATTTGTGGTTGTTTGTATTACATACAGTCTTGCTTCAGAGCAATTTTAATTGTTGTTAGATTGAAGGCTTTGATTCAAAGAGGCCAGATGACCACCAGCTGAAAGGGGTGGAAGATGAAGAATTTGTACGGTGGGAGTACAAACCACCCACAAATGGTGCAGCAAAAAACTCTGCTGGAGCAGAAAGCAAAGCTAAAGTTGAGCAGCAAAAAGGTGGTGGCAAGAAGGCAACAAGCTCCGAAGTGGACAACCAAAGCAATGCAAAAGAGAAACATGGGATTGTAAGTCATGGCTTTGTTTTGTTGAGAACCATTCACTGTCTCTCATCCCTATTTTTTTATTTTGAAATGTTTGGTGTTGGGTGGAACCAGGACAAAAAAAGGAGGAATATGCATTTCTTATTGCAGTTGAGCATTCTTGTCCGTGTTTTTTAGTCTCTCTTAGCATTCAAAACCCCTCACCAAGTTTCACTGGGGCAACTGTGGTTGGAACTTCTGAAGTTTTACACACTGGAATTTGCTTTGGAGGAATATGTCATCAGCATACGGGTACAAGAGCTCTTAACCAGAGAGAATAAAAACTGGCCTAAGAGGCGAATAGCCATTGAAGGTAGGCTCATCCCTTCCCAGTTCTGTAGTCATCCTGCATTAGCATCTTTATTTGCTTAACCTACAAATCTGTTACAAGAATCTGGACGATAAGTTTTTTAAATATGCATTTTGTCAGCTGTTTAGTCTCTTTAAAGACAAGTTTTCTCTGTCTAAAAAGCAGGGAAAGTCACTGAGTTACAGTTATACAATATATGACATTCTGAATTGGCCTTAAGAGTAGAGAAACTGTGTATTTGAGGAAGGCTAAGAAACCATGTAAGGTGATATTTTATAAAAGCATGAATAATGACTTTTGAACACTTTCTAGAGATGTTGCTGAAGTGGCTTATTTGTAACACTTGAGGCGATGGAGAGGACAAAGAGAATCATACAGACAGAGAATGAGGTACAGAGGTACATTGAAGGATGAGTCAATAAGGTACAAGAAGAGTGAGAAGGAAAAGTAAAACAGAAAAACAAGCAATGAATTCTTGAGGCACAGGTTGAGTAGTGGATCTTGAGATCACTCCTGTGACTTTAATTTCATCTCCCAATTGTTTCCTTCAGTCACTTTTAGGTAGAGTTCAGAAAAAGTAGGGAAGTGTGTATTCAACATGTGGGTTGTAAGATGACAGGACAAATCATTGAGGAAGAAACAAATAAATTCAAAGAAACAGATTGCATTCTGGTTGTGACGCCTGCTATTTTTGGGCTATTTGTGTTGTTGTTTGCTTTATGTTTTTTACTTTTCATTTTTGCCTTTTTCTTTTTCAATTTTAAGTTTGTAGCTGATATTATGAAGTAACAGAATCTCAGTTTGGTACTGTCTTCCAGGCAAACTTATAGCAACTATGCAGGAGCTCTTTTTGCTTGGAAAACATGTTTGATCTAGAAATCGTTAGGAAGGACTAAGAATGGATCCTGGTGAGATTGGTTCATACAATCCTTACATCCTTAATGTTACTCTTAGACAAATGAATTTCTGAAGTGAAATGAAAATACTTTTTCAATGGAGGAAGAAAGGTTCTGGCAGGCCTTAGTATGTTTATTTTAATTTCTAGTTTAGAAATTGACCATAATATAATGGTGCAATATACCCATGGTTTTTCTTTTTGACTAACAGTATTTAGAATGTTTTACGATAGTTAGCCATTCATGGCTGTACGTGGGTGTGTTTTGTATGCAAAAATTCTGAAAAAACTTGTGGGTCTTATATTTTCTAAGCATATCCAAATACAGTTCTGGATTATAAAATAAGAATCTCTTTTTAACTGCCATATAGTTACTTAGGGATTTCATCTGCTTTGTGAAATGCAGAAGTTAAAGATTACTAATTAAATTGTTCTTTTTCTTCCTAGATCCTTTTGCACTAAAGAGGAATGTTGCACGAAGTCTAAATAGCCAGATGGTATTTGAGTACATCCTGGAGCGATTTAGGACAGCATATAAATATTTTGCATGTCCACAAAGTAAAGATGGGATTAAATCCAAGCCAGATACCAAGAAAAAAGAAAAAGGGAAAATGAATAATAAGAAATCCACAAGATCTGAAGAGCCTGTAGCAAACTGTTGCCTCCCACAAGGGGAAAATGATGTAGATAAACAAGATATAGGAAGCAGATGTAACATACCAGAGAATGAAGTTGAATGTAATAAAGTGGTAGAAGCTGTACCCAAAAGATGCACTTCCCAGAACATGGACTCTTTGCTACTTTCAGCATTGGACTCTAGCTATGATGAAGACAAAGAAGAAGCTTTATCCCTTATTTCTAATGAATGCTGTGAATTAAAGGAAAAATCACCTAAAGAGAGGGATGATTTGGAAATTCCCGTGTGTCTACCTGAGGATGAACTCAGCCACCACTGTAACTGCAGTGTACATCAGCCTGATGACACAAATTCCAGTAATGAGTATTCTGATGCTGAAAGTAGGCAGAGTTTGGTAACGGAGTCGTCTCCGCAGTCCAAGTGCACTGGCACCCCAGCTACCTCGCCCAGCTGCAAAGCAGTGCTGGAAACCCATGATCTCAAAGAGGAAGGCAGACTCTCAACAGAAGAAATGCATTATGTGTTTGATAAGTTTATTTTTACTTCAGGAAAGGTAAGCAGTGCTGGTCATGTACCACTGGGCCATTGCTTTTAAGTCACTAAACCTAAGGGTGGATGGATGGTGGGATTCTCCCGGTGATTGTTTCAGTCTCTGGCCTTTGTACAGTACCTGTTACTCAGGACTGGAAACATCACCATGTGTGACATGTGGATTAGATGGTCTGTTCCCCCATCTTATGTGAAGCTTTTTGATTTCCACACACAAAAAAATCCTGGGTGTTGTTTTTTCGATTACTTCCCCCTCTCTTCTACTTTCTTGTAGAATTTCCAGGTGCTTTTAGGCACTGTGAGAACTAAGTGCAGCTTGTTGAGAGGTGTTCTGCTCTTTGTAGAGGCTCTGTTATTGTTCATATGTTAAATGTTCTTGGTTGCTTGGAAGTCTGCTGAACTGTCTTAAAAGGTAAATTGCATTTGTGCTTTTTATTTTCCCCAAAAAGCCACCAACTATAGTATGCAGCATCTGCAAACGGGATGGACATTCCAAAAACGATTGCCCAGAGGATTTCAAGAAAATTGATCTAAAACCACTACCACCAATGACTGACAGATTTCGGGAAATACTCGATATAGTGTGTAAAAGATGTTTTGGTAAGTTCAAAAAGTGCTTGTACCCCACTGTACACTGTGATCTGTAACTTGGAAATACTAAATACTTTAGGGTTAAATTACTTATTTACAATTATTTACAGTTCAGTAGGAAGAAGCTCTTCCAGGTGCCCTAGGCTACAAATGGCACATTATTATGCCATTAAAATATTTTAATTTGCAGATAATTCATGGTTGTGATACCTTATAACAGATTTCAGAAACTGATGTTATGTGGCATTTATCACTGTTTATAAAAAGCTACTGGTGTTCCCAGGAACCAGGCTCTGGGCAAAACTAGTTTTTGTGCTTGTCAAATTCTGTGGCATCTTTTGGGGGTGCTGTGGTGGGCTAACCTTGTCTGGATTCCAGGTGCCCACCAAGCCAAAGCAACTCTGTGGTTGAAAAATGAGGTGTTTTGAAATAACATCCTGAAGACTTGATATAAAAAGATATAAAAATGATATAAAAAGAAAACCACAGATTTAAGCAAAGCAAACATAACAAAAATAACCCCCCATGGAATATTTTAATTAGCTGAAAAATATTTTTGAGGTCCCGAGTGTCACATCTAACATGTGTTTTAATTTGTTTTTACTTAGATGAATTATCCCCTCCTTTATCTGAGCAACAAAACAGAGAACAAATACTGGCAAGTTTGGAGAGATTTATTCGAAAAGAGTATAATGGTAAGTAACAGTAGGTAGTGATCCTTCAGAATGCTTTCTTCAGTCATGTTGTCCAGAGCATAAAGATGTGGTTTGTCTCATTTTATTCTCCTTGCTTGAAGCAGTGGCTTCTCTTTTCCCTCCCTATGTAAAGCTGTCTTGCAGACTTCAACATTGAACAATTCCTTCATACTATTCCATGGAAACATCCCTAGAGTGGAGGAGGAGCTGCCAGAGTAGTAATTCAAACACAGGACTACTCCAGTCAGGCCAGAAAGAAAGTTTGGTTTGGTTTAGTGTTAGCTTTGGTTATGGGCCAAGGACTTTGGTTGCCTAGTCACCAGTGCTTGAGTATCTTAGAAATCTTAATGAGTTTATCTTCACTTCCCTTATATAAAACAAACAGAGGTGTCTTACTACACTGATGAAAGTCAAGGCACAAAGATGCCTAGTGATTTTTTTGTAGGTGGTGTAAAGCAGTGCTAAAGCCAGGTACCAAACCCAAGTCTCCCGAATTCCAGTCCATAGAAGGCCATTCTGCTGTAGCTGACCTGTCATCAAAGAATTAGGAATTCCAGTCCATCCACTGGCAGTGCCTCCACTTACTGGCAGCAGCTGAGGATTGAGACCTGTTACAGAGCCTTGAAAAACTTAAGGTTTCTGATTCTATTAAAGTTTAGTAAAAAAAAGTGAGTAAGTGTTAGATCTATTTTACTAGCATTAATTTCAGTTGAACAGATAAATGTATTCTTTGCAGTTGGGAAGGAATTTGTTTTAACTACATAATTTTGCTTTCCAAGAATGAAAATACTTAGTAATACTGTGTTTCAAGCAAAAATATAAACAAAGCAATAGGGAAAGAATGTTTCATAAAGTATTGTAATCGTACTTGCTTGTGTCTTCTTGCAGAGTATGTTATGATTACAAAAACCCATTGACCAAATTTACCTGGTCACAGAAAAAATATGCAAGCTAGATAAACTCTGAATGGAACCAGAAATATTACTTTGGCTACCCTAGGAGTAGCTCTATCT
This sequence comes from Rhipidura dahli, assembly GCA_013399225.1. Lineage (NCBI taxonomy): Eukaryota > Metazoa > Chordata > Aves > Passeriformes > Rhipiduridae > Rhipidura > Rhipidura dahli. The sequence goes on along the minus strand of VXAC01004199.1, from coordinate 278,603 downwards.
TATCTGTGGGGTAAAGCTGTACTGGTGACTGCGCATTGTTTTGATTTATTTAAAGCAGGAAAGTGCAGTTGCATACCACAAAATATTGCACCACATTGAGAGATGCCATTTAATGACTATAGTAACTGTAACATACCTCACCTATAAAAAATTACGTAAAATAAGTCTTTATCCTGCCTTACTTGCTATAAATAATTTCTAAGGTATTGTGCTTCTTTCTTTATCAAAGCTGAAGTCTTTGAAGTGACACTGTAAGCTCTCTCTTTAAGCTCATTTTTATGGGCACCTGCACATGACAGTTAAGCAATATTTCATACTAAGCACTTGCCATTCAACTGTAAATGAGTTTACCCTTTCCTTGTCTATTCTTTTGATTAGACAAAGCCAGGCTTTGCTTGTTTGGCTCCTCAAAGAATGGATTTGGATTTCGGGACAGTGATCTGGATATCTGCATGACATTGGAAGGTCATGAGAACGCAGAGGTAAGAATTCTGAAATTGATAAAATCTGCTATTTTAAATTCAAGGATTCTTTAAGTTTTTTTAGTTCAGTTAATATTTCTGTACACAGGAAGGGTAGGATTTGCACATTGTTGCATTCTGCACAATTGTAGGATGATATTTTACTTTTCGTGCCTTATAGACACAGTGTGCTATAGATGTCCACACAGAGCATATGAGTTCATGTGAATTCATGTGCTGTCTTAATGCTTGCTCCTTTTTGTACATAGACTTTTCATCTATGAAATGTATGTGGTAGCAGATGTGCTTGTTGGAATAGGATCCATGTTTTAACGTCTGAAGCTGTGATCTTTGTTTTTCCTAGAAATTAAACTGCAAAGAAATAATAGAAGGTTTGGCAAAAGTTCTTAAGAAGCATCCAGGTAGGTGCTTTAAAGTATTATTTGTTTTGCAGTTAGATTTACTATAAATGTTGTTAATGGAAATGTTTTATGTACTAAAGTGTTGCTTCCCTAGGTTTGAGAAACATCTTGCCTATAACAACAGCCAAAGTGCCTATAGTGAAGTTTGAGCACAGGCGGAGTGGCTTGGAAGGAGATATCAGTTTGTACAATACACTGGTAAGCATCTGTTTGCGTCTGCTCCTCTGTTCAAAGAAAGCTTCTTAATTCTTTCTACCTTACCCAAATAACCATTTGACAGAATAGTTTTGAAGCCAGAATGAAAATGCTTTTGTGTGTTTGTGTATTTCTTCTGCATCATTTAAATTCAGTATCCCACACCCTCAGCCCAGCCCAGGTAGCTGTGTATGACCTGATGGCAGGGCACAGTACAAAAAAGTACAATAAGATACTGTACAAAAAGTCTTGTTTTGGGGACGCTTCTGAAAAGCCACTAGTGCCACATCCACCATGCCCTGCCTGCTACCATAAATAGTATGGCTCATTCCAGCTTTCACCTGACACTGTGAAATTGCCCAATTTCTTACATAATTGGCTCACCCTGACACCAGTTTAATTTTTTCCCCTTCTTCCAGGCACAGCATAACACAAGGATGCTGGCTACCTATGCAGCTATTGATCCTAGGGTGCAATATCTGGGCTACACAATGAAAGTTTTTGCAAAGGTAATACAAAAAGAAGGTACTTATTTGTACAATACAGTGTTTTATGCTGCAGCCACTGAGTTTGCCTTTTGCCAATACCAACAGGAGAGGAGACACTAGAATGTTGTTGATATCAAGTGCACTTTATTAAACTTACTGTGCTCCATCTGATTGTATGTCAGAATCAAGTCCTGGTACCTTCTGCTATCTGTTGAAAGATTTCTGTGTAATAGGAAGCTGATGAAAGGAAAACTTTCCTTTTTTCTTCAATTTCAACCCACCTGCAATTATGACAAACAAAAAACTCCACCCAAGCCCCAAGCAAAATGGGAAAAAATGGTAACTGTAAGATGTAGGGGCATGTGGATGTGCATGGGCTTCCCAAGTTTCCATATCTGGGACCAGCCCAGAGATTGCTGCTGCTTTCTTCTGGCACACTTGCCTTGTTTTACTGAGTGTAGAAGTCAGGAGTAGGTAGGTATGGGGTGATGAATGAATGTCTGAGTCTCTACTTGCTGTGCCTAGGACATACACTTGACTTTAAGAGTTTGAAAATGTGAAATCTCTTGCATCTTTTGTTATGATATTCTATCAAAGTGTTATACTATACAGCCTTTGATAATTGAAACATGGTGTTGCTTTTTATTCAAGCTGCAGTATTAAATACAGCACATCCAAAGAAAGCTTAGTGGAACTGGGGCAAATAAAAAAATGGCTTATAGAGAGTGCCTCATGCTACCAGATGTTCGTGTAATAAAATACATCACGATGAATAAAATAACTTTGTGCCAGAATGGAATGGACATATTCATTATACTGTCACTGAGACTAGCAATGGTTTTTTTCTTGATGTGGTCACAGTAGTGCACAATATTGCCATGTCTCTTCTGAGTCCAGATTAAAAATGCCTTGTGTTGATAATAATGAGTCTTACATTCTTTTGGTAGCATTGTGTACTATTGTGTGTGTTCTAAAAACGTCACAGAAAGATGAAATTTCCAAGGTGTGGGATATACACTCCTGAATGTATGTGTATGGAAGTGACTTTGTAGCTGTACAAATACTCTGTTTTTAAGCAAAATGCCTCCTCCTCTGTTTGCGTTGGCAGAAAACCCAGGAACAGCTGTCACTGCTGCTGCTAATGTGAAAGTAATTTGCGAATCCCTGTTTTTTCCAGCCCTAGGAGGTTAAAAATGCATTGTTTGATATGACACAGGCTCAAAACACAGGATAGCTTAGAAGCAGGTGCTGTGGAAAGGTTATACTGTAATGAGATACTCAAGCATAGTAAGGTAATTCACTGATCACAGTCATAGAAAGGCTTGGGTTGGAAGGGACCTTAGAGCTCATCTGGTTCCAAATGCCTGACTTGCTCAGGGATGTTTGTTTGGCACACAGTTGTGCAGGCTGCACCGTGGGTTAATTAGGTGTGCGTATGTTTGCTAGCAAAATGCCAGGTATGGCCTGCATTGCCAGTACAACACGGAAATACTTGCTGTTAATGAATTATTTTTTGAAAAGGGGAGGGAAAACCAAAATAATAAGGAATCATAGAAACAGCTCTTGAAGCATGAGTTAAGGAAAATTAAATTTTATGGTACTGAAACTTGGGATTTATGTTTTGGGGGTTTTGATTCAGGTTTTTTTTTTTTCATTTGGCACATTATAATTTTTTTTAAAGTATTTTGGCTATGAAAAGCTTTTCTGTTTTTATGTTAGACAAATTATGCTGTGGATTTGCCAGATGGCAGTTGACTCTTGGGTGCATTTATTTTTCAGGCTTCATAAAACAATTTTTAATTATGAGATGAATGTATTTGCTGTTACTTACGGGGTTTTTGTTTGCTCTCTGACATAGTTATTAGTCTTGAACAGTAAAATGTAAATTCAGCATTTTGTTTAAAATGTATTTTTTCAGCGCTGCGATATTGGTGATGCATCCCGTGGTAGTCTGTCTTCGTATGCCTATATTCTTATGGTTTTGTACTTTCTACAGCAGAGAAATCCACCAGTTATTCCAGTTCTTCAGGAGGTATGTGTTCAGAAAATGAGGCTATGAAAATAGATGCACTTTTGCTTCAAGCCAAATATGAGAAGTCTGGGATTTTAGGATCGGGGGGATGAATGAAATAGGGGTCCTTCTAATCAGCAGGTTCTTAACTCTCTCTTGGTTTTAGTAGGTAAAACTTACCAAGGAAATTAGATCAAAACTGGGAGTCTGTTGGGCCTAAGTTCTGCTGTTACATTTACTTTGGGATTTTGGTCTTATGATGATATTTGTGTGCTGAATAGGATAGAAAAAATTGGCAGGTGGTGTGGAGAGAAGGGAATTGTAATTACGAGACTGCACCAGATGCTCTTGAAATGTGAGTCCAGCTCTTCAACCAGTTATTGTCAGAAGCATTATTTATTGCTCAACACTTTATCTGTAAGAGAAAAAGTTTATTTTATTATTTGATGAGGGAAAAAAAGATAATTGATGCTTTGGTACAACTTTAAAGATGATATTTTACGTGTGCCAGTAAACTTTATTAAGAAAATAATGTTCTGTACCCCCATTGTATGGGTGGAGGAAAATATAATTATTCAGCTATCTGCCTCTTCCTGGATACATTCTGGAACTCCAAGGCACATCTGAAAATTATCCCTTTCTGCCTCTTTTAGTTTCTGTGTGCAAGAGGAAAATTGGCTTAAGCACTGCAGTTGAGACTCATAGACTTTTTTGCTGATACTTTAGTAGTGGTTGGGGGTTTTTATTTTACTGCTATCCTGAGAGTGCCTTTAAGTAACAGCAGAATTTCCCCCTTGGCTGTGCTAAAGTCAAAATGTAATAGAAATCATATAAAGTCTCCTTAGAGAATCTGTGGGCAGGAGAAATGTTGGAATCTTGACAAGGTAATTCAGTCATGTTTTCTTAGTTACAAAGAACAAGTAAAAGTTGAATATCCAAATAATTTGAGAGGTACAGCAACAATGCAGAAAGACTTTCAGACTTTTTACCAGTGGGAAATTCTGTCTGTATAAGAAGTAATTATTAAAATGAAAGTATTTATATTTTCATATTTTTTTAACCAAAAGAACTGCAAGTATTTTACAGTGACTATGAATTAGAGTGGTAACTGTCACTCTCTGTTCTGGCAGATATTTGATGGCAAACAGATTCCACAAAGAATGGTGGATGGATGGAATGCATTTTTCTTTGATGACATGGAAGAATTGGTAATGTTCTAATTCCAGAAGAGTCACTAAAACTTAAACCTTGCTTTTCAGGAAAAGTAATAAATTTTTCACAATGTAATATATAAAAGATTAATTTTATTAATTAATTAAACTTCCATATCCATAAGTGTTGCAGCTTCCCAAATGAGTCCTGTTTTGCTAAAACAAGTTTCTGCTTTTGCTTGGTTTATTTTAAGTAATTTCTAAATAACATAAATCAGGAAAAATACTTTTTATTCTTAAAAACAGTCCAGGTTTAGTCCTAACTGTAGTGATTTAACCTTACTTCAACCAAAAGAAACTGTTCATAGTAGACAAACCTGTAATTAGAGAGGTATTTCAGGAGTGCTGCAGTAACTGTAGCTGAATAAATTGTCTTCAATTGGATGCAGAAGAAGCGTCTGCCTTCTCTTGGAAAGAACACTGAATCTCTTGGAGAGCTCTGGCTGGGGCTGCTGCGATTCTACACTGAGGAATTTGACTTCAAGGAATACGTGATCAGCATCCGGCAGAAGAAGCTGTTAACCACGTTTGAGAAGCAGTGGACATCCAAATGTATTGCCATCGAAGGTACTCCTCTGCTGAATTGAGTTTCCATTCATGAGGAGTGGGAAACTCTGGTGCTTGAGAGGCTGTTCTGTTTGCACAGGATCTTTATGTGAGGAAACTACAGTCAGTAGTCAGTTTTAAAAAAAACCATTGTTTGCAAGTCCTACAGCTCATAAAATTGATGAGACTCATAACTTTTACTAAATGTCAGTGAATTGTGCTTCTTACTGCATTATGATTAGTCACAGTTTTATGACTTTCAGCATTGCTTTGCTATAATCTACTCTGTGAGTGCATTTAAAATGGAATTCTCTGCATTAAAATAAAAAATTCTGTTGCAGCATATTTTTTCCAACTCTGATTTTTTTTCTCCCTTCTTTGTGCAGATCCTTTTGACTTGAATCATAATCTGGGTGCTGGAGTCTCGAGGAAAAGTAAGAAATTAATGTCTACTAATGATTAGTGTTTGCTGAGTTGTGCCTTTTGTGTTGTTTTCCAATAACTTTGTCTTTCTTCAATAGTGACCAATTTTATAATGAAGGCATTTATCAATGGGAGAAAGTTATTTGGTACCCCCTTCTACCCAGCTGTTGGAAGAGAAGCTGTAAGTTCTCAGAGTTTTTTAGTACGTTTTTTAATTTTCTTTGTCCACTGAATTGATTCACTCAAGGCAAATCTCCTGTATGTATTTATCAATTTGGTATGCACTGTGTGTGTAATTATACTTTGTCTGCATTAAATGTATAGCTTAGTATTGAGCTCCTGCAGTATAAAATTCAGAGGAGTGGTTGGATGGGTGATGAGTATTACTGGCAGGTTTGGGGAAAGTAAGTTTAATTTGTGTTTTGTTTTTTATAAAACCTCCCACTGTATGATGTTAAGTATTGCAGAAAACTGCAAATTTGGCTGTAAGACCCAGAAACAGCTCTAGGAACTTTACTGGCTCTTCATGTAGCTAAAGAAAACAGATCCAAGAGATGTTACATTCTGTTTATTTTTCCACTCGGTGGAGATAGTAAGGATTGCTGCTTAAGCAAGGAAAAGGATGATGATTGACTTTTTTTAACAGTTGACCTTTAAAATTTGTGTAGTGAGTCAGGGTGAAAAATGTGTTCATTCAATATCATTTTGGAGAATGGCTCTGTGCTGCAGGGTCCAATCATCAATGTATAAGAGACTACTATTTTTTTAATATAATCAAATAAAATACTGTAATTTGTATTGTTAAAATCAACTTAGAAAGGTATTTTCTAAAACAGTTCAGAGGACTCTTCTCCGAGTGGCTTTGAACAGAACTTGAGTTTCTAAAGGATTTAAACAGTCCTTTGAAAGCTCTTATTTCCTGTCATCCTTCCGTATCTTCTCTTTTCCATTTGTTTGCTTTATCTTGTTTTTCTTCTGAGTTTGCACCTCCATTTCAGTCTTTCAGGCAAGACAGTACTTTCCCAATATTTCTGTTGCTCAGAGGCTGTAAACTGTGGGCTTTGTAAACCTTTGTGCTGACACACATCAGAACTGCAGCTGTCCTGAGCACATTTCAGGGGAGGGGAGTGATACAGGTCAGTCTGCAGATGCTCCATCTGTTTCCCACCTGAGCTGTGTTCTGTCTAAATGGATGTAATCATGGCATCTGGGAAGGGACACTGGCTGCTTTGGAAAGCACACAAGCAGTGACTCAGGTACCAAAATATATCATATGCAAAAAATTGCCCTCTGAAGAGCCTTTGAGGATGCAAAAGGTGGGCAGCAGGCTGGAGCCTGGATAAGCTGTTCTGCAAATTCAGCCTCTGTCCCTGAGACCAAATAGCCCTTTTTAGCCCAAACTGCTTCATATCTCTGAAAAAGCTGCCATTATCTAGGGGAAGAAAAGGGCAAGGTATAATCTCAGAAGTAGTAACATTCAGGGAGCAATAAGAGATGAAAGCTGACAATTTTGCTTTCATTTCTCAGTCTTATAAGTGAGTGGTTTTTATATTTTATCTGTCTGATGTGTTTTGATAGGAATACTTTTTTGACTCAAAAGTGCTGACAGATGGGGAATTGGCACCCAATGACAGATGTTGTCGTGTCTGTGGAAAAATTGGTCACTACATGAAAGACTGTCCAAAGAGGAGGAGGTAAGTAATACACAAAGCTATTGTGAAATCTTTGAGGTTAAATCATGTTGGATTTGGATATTTGAAGATTTAATGGAAATGAGAAAATTGCTAAATTGCAGTGAAATCAGAACTTCATATCTGATCCTCAATTCCCCATTGTATTTTTTGCTTTTCTTAAGAGTTTCTGATCATCACTTTAAATCTTAAGTGTTTATGGAAGCACACACAGAGTAAAATCAACAGTCTATAGTATGTTCATATGTGGTTAAGCTCAACTTAAAACATAGATCACTAAATTGTTTTTTTATAGTGTAAATTCAGATGGAGAACATAACACCTGGCTGCAAAATTTATCATGTGTTAAAACGGATTTCCTGTAGTGATCATGTTCAGCAGACAGTATAGAATTTGAATTGTTCTGTAGATCTGATAACGTACATCTGCAAGGCAGATAAAAGTTCATTTAATAAACTCTAGGATTAGTTAAAATGTAAATAGTTAAGGTGCATTTCTGTAACATCATACTAGTGCCAGTCACTTGGTGATCTCACACTTGTACATTAATTTCACTTAGGAATTTTGGGAGACTCCTGCAAAAGGAGTCCCTGGTATGTGCGGGTCAATCTCTCCAAAGAGAGTTTAGCAGGAGTTGACAGAGAATGTACACTCCTCACTTTTTACAGCTTTGGCTATTTATGACCCAGTCAGCCTAGGCTGTCTGACTCCTGCTAAAGCCTGTTGAAGCCCTCAGAATGCAAATTAATTTAGGCTTTTTCATGTACTCCCTGTGTTTAGTTGTGTGCTCCTTAATTCTTCAAAGGATTCTTGGTCTCTTCGTGCTACAAAATCTTTATTTACAGCCGCTTGTTCAGTCAGCAGAGTTCAAGATGCATGAAAGTGCATTGGAATGCTGTGGTCACAGGTGGACTATTTCTTTCAGATGCTCTCTGTACAAGTACTAGCACATGGAATTGCATCAGCTCTTTCCCTACATCTGCGTCGGGAAAAGAAGTTGTGATCTGCTCTTCACACAAACTGCTACTACAGCACAGCCACATAGAATCTCTCTCAGATTGTATATACAGCTCACATAATAATACTAATATTTAACAATCCTACAGATATCTTGTGGAAAAAGACCTTTACATCTTGTCTTGCTTTCTGATCACTAGTTCTCCTGCTGTATTAGAACTGCGTGTTTGAAAGAGCCTCGGTGCTTTGCTGCACATCCTGTCTGGGCTCAGACACTGACAGAGAAATGTGCCCTCCAGTGAGGGGAAGGTTGTATGAACGAGCTACAGCTCACTTGTTTTGGGTATGTTCTGACTCAGTGGGATTGCCACATAGAACTTGTGTGCTATGCTGTCCCCAGCTACCTGGCAGGTTCAGCCTGCTTAACTGCAGACATAGTTCTGCTCTAATACAGTCAGACAGCTTTTGGACAAGTCTCGGGAGCTTCTAAGTTCTTAAAGTTTATACAGGCTGTTAACCAGCCCAGAATCTGAGAGTGTTTTTTGGGATTCCTGAGATATCTGTATTCTGGTACAGCTGTTGGTTATGTAACCATTTCCTTTGAACATAACAGTACAGCAATTCTACAGAGATTATGTGTTTGTGTGCATGTGGTTTTGTGATACTGCTAATAAAAATTATTGTTCAGGTTGAAGAAAAAGGAGAATGAGAAAGATGATGAAAAAGAGGTGAAAGAAGATGACAGAGAAACAAGAGAGAAAAGGTGTTTCATCTGTGGGGATGTGGGTCATGTTAGGAGAGATTGTCCTGAATTCAAACAAACCCGTCAGAGAAATAATAGTGTGCCAGGTAAGTTAGTTTATGTGTTAGGATAATTTGAAAGCTCTGAGATGCCATTTCTCTAGGTTTCTGTACAGACTTTGTAATTATCTTCCAAAAAAAATCCTGCAAGTAATGTTTCAGTCATTGCAAATACAGCTTTTAGTCTGTGTTGCTTTTCTTCAAGGGGACTAATGCCTCCTGAAGTATGGTCTTTGCATGGGTGGTAAAAATGTACTCAGCAGTAAAATACAGTGTACTTCAGGGTATTGCATTGTGTGTCTTCCACTCACAATGGGTGCATTTAGAAGTAGTAATAGTAATCATAATAATAATAATAATTGAATGCATTTCCTCTTCCAAATGTTTCTCAAATGTTAGCTAACCCTCCATCATCTGTGAGAGGTAAGTAAATGTATTTTCAGCAAAAATCAGCGGGCTTTCAGTAACACTTCAAAAAAAGCATACAGATGAATTAGGCTAGAACCAGCTTACAGATTACTGATAGTACTTAGAGAAGATTAATTGCAAACCCATTCAAATCAGGTCTTTGGTTGCTTGTGGTAGTTGAAAAAGGAGGGAAAGCATTCATAAATGAACTTCAGAGAGAACCTTGCTTCTGTATTCTGTTGTCCTTTAGTCTTTTTTTCAGTTTCCTTTCTTTGCCCAGAAGTTTCTGTTGTCGCTGTTGCTATTTAAAGTGCCACTGCTTACAGCAGTAATGTGGAAACCTATATAAAATAGAGTTTCAGCCTGATGGCAAAGTGAGCTTTGTTCCTGTTAGACTTCGTTTTGCTCAAAAATAGATTTTGTGTTTTGCTCCTATACCTATTAATGTTGTGTGCTGCCAGTAGAGGGGAAAAGTTTCTACTTAAAGAAGAAAAGAGGTTAAAGTGATTTATGTACTCTGTGTCACATGAGAATTCAGGTATTGCTGACTCCCAGTTCTGCTCGTTATTCCGTCACCTTGTGGGTTTTATTAACATTTCTGTTCCTTGATCAGGCACGCAGCTGGTCCGGAGCTTGGTAAATTCCCAGCTGGTGGCTGTGGGCCAGCAGCAGGTGGAGCGACCCCTGCGCACCAGGCAGTCATCAGAATGTGTAAGTTCTGGGAGGGGGGGACTGCAGGAAGCAAAGCTGTAGCAGGCTAGCCATGCTGGGAACAGGTTTGCACAGTTTTTTCTCAACAGATTCTGGATTTGATAATTACAATGTTGTACTCTGACAGGGAAACTTTGATTTATGATGTGCTGTGTCTTGGGAGCATTTATGGTTTTTCAGTATGGAAACCTCATAGTCAAATTCGCTATGAGATACCTTGTGATTCTGAAAGGCCAGATGAAGCTAGGATGCTTTTCAAATTCTCATTATTCTGGTAGTGTTCTGGAGTTACTAAGGGAGATAAAGCATAGCTCATTGTTAACATGCTATAGATTTAGGTTAGTGACAACCATGACTTTGTGGTTTAAGAGATCTGTCTTAAGGGACTGTCATGAACAAACTCAGAACACAGCTAAGTCATACTTCAATGAAAAGCCTGCCAGAGCACACTAGAAGCACAAGCAAAACAATGGGGAAATGTTGGTAGTTTTATCGTAGCATTTGTCAAGTCTCTGGAGAGCTACATAAGATGTGTTTAATGTGCTTCTGAGTGGATATGGTTAGCAGAGGGTATTTGAGCAAATACAACTGTTGGCATTTAATATTTTTGGAGTAGACAGTACAGCAGAAATTAATTTATTTTAAGCTGTTAGTCTGAGAAGCATGTGCCTGCTAATGAAGCTGGCAAATAAGCAAATAGAGTAATCAGGGCTGCTGATCACTAATGCTGTTTGTTCAGTTTACCACTTCCCTAATGGATCAGCAAGCATTTCTTGGAATGCTGGCTCCAGTAACAGAGTCCTTATGACTTACAGTGTGCTTCTAAAGAGAGGCTGGTACAGTCCTAATCTAAGTGAAGGGCTGAACACGCCACAGGGGTATTTTTTTAGGAACCTTAGGAATTGAAGCTGAATGTGTGGGTGGACTCAGGAGCAGACACATCATGTGCACATTCTTGTGTCACCTGGATGTCATGGACTCTCTGTGTGTGGTGCATGGTTGTCATTTGGCCAGGATTTCTTGGTGAATATGGTCTCTCCAGGAACTGTTTGAGAAGAACAGGAAGGGGGAGTATTGGTGGAGTAAGAGGGAGAGAATGGGAAGCAGATCTAGACTGGAGTGTAATACGCCTTCTCTCCTGCTGCTGGCACATCCAGTGCATGCTTGTGGTGGGTTAATATCTACAGAAATGTTTGCAGTCAGTGCATGTGCTATATTTTTATAACATTTAAACTGTTAAACCAGTGATCATCTTGCAAATCCCAGGTTTTACCTTCTCTTCCTGGTTTGATAGAAAGGTACAGGAGGCACTGATACAGGCACAGCTGAAATAGCAGCAGGGAGCAATCCCAGCTTCTGGGCTCCAGCTTTTGCCCTGGCACAGACACACAGTGTGCTGCTAGAGGGGATGCCTTGGCATGGGGAGGTCCTGCAGGCACCTCTGGTTATTGGAGACAAGGGACTGCCAGTTTAAATGGACAGGCAATAGTGATAAGTCAGGGATAGTGACAAGCTGCAGGGACCTTTAACTTCAGGTGTTCATTCAACAGCAGCTGAGGCTCTTGGAGCTTGGCTGGCTGCTGTAGTCTCTGGGGAGAAAAGTCAGTCTCAGGGGGAGAATGAGATCCAAGATTCAGGTACCTGTCTCATTGGAATGTCTCTGGAGGCCCTCATTCCATCAGCATCTTGTCTCAGTGCTTAAAACCAGAGTGGGGAATTCAGATACTGGCATTAAGTGTTGGCAGAGGAACTGAATAACTTTTCCCAGCCACCCAGCTCTTGAAGTGCTTCTCTGTTTAGTTGCAATTCTACACAGATAAAATAGCCTCATGCCTATTTCTGGTGCTGGTGAAAGGGAAAGTTTTGTAAGAGCTCTGCAAAGGCTGTAATAGTTGCTATTACTGTGCTTTTAGCCATAGCCTAGCACCAGGATATGAGGGTTGAAACTGGGTTTTTGGAATTTGCATTTCTTGTTTAACAGATTTTTTTAAATGGTAGAAATACTAGGAGCATGCTTTGGAATTACTTAAAAAACTGTGCAGTAATAAGAACCACTGTATTTAGAAGTAAGGCAGTTAGTTAATGAGATAGTGGGCTCTAAATAAGTGAGGTAGGGAAGAGTGATTAAAAATCAGAAACAAGTGTGTGAGGAGTCTAATGAAGAGTTGGGGTTAATGTTTTCTTGGAATGGTGTTTCTGATAGTGGGATGTGCCACACTAACAGACCAAATTATCTGTTGGTGAAAGTCAGTGTCAGTTGAACTGCACTTACTGAAGCCAACGGGAACTGGGGTGCAGTCTTTGGGGTGTTGCTGGGGAGTGCTTTGCCACTCTATGAGTAGCCTAACAGTGGGTGCTTATTAAAGAAAACACCATTAAATAGCCAGTGAACTAATCAGAAATACATACTTTTTTTTTTCTCCAGTCTGATTCGCATCAGTCATCTTATTCTCCACAACCTCAACAATTCCCACAGAATTCCTCTCAGCCAGCCTCCATTAACCAGACTCAGCCACAATCAATATCCCAGTCTAAGCACGTTCCTCAGCCACAGCAGGGTGCACAGCCACCCCATCAGGTCCAGCTGCCTTTGTTTAACTTTCCCCAATCTCCCCCAGGTCAGTATTCCACCTTGCATAACCTGGGACTACTTCAGATGCACCATCACCACCAAATTCAGCTTCCCAACACTTCTTGGCCTATTCATGGGCCTGTTATTCACTCTGCACCGGGTAACCCTCCTCATTCTACAAATGTTCCATTTTCTATGAGATCTGGCAGCAGCAGCACCACAAATAACCAGAGCAGTGTAAGCTTGAATGATCCCAGTATCATCTTTGCACAGCCTGCTGCCAGGCCCATGGGAATCCCCAGCACTTCTCATGAGGGACACTGGCACAATCCTGTGACTCCAAACTCACTGGTGAACAATGGCACTGTGGGGAACTCAGGTAACTCTTCTCTGTTGTATCAAACCTCTCACACTTTGTGTACAAGTGTTAAGTGTTACAGGAATAGCTAACTCGAAATTTCAACTTGTTTTATGAAAAAAAATAATGATGCTTAAGAAACCAAATCATGACCTTCACCTGTCTTAACATTTTCATAGGAGAAAAAATTAGAATCGATCACCATAACTTTTAGGCATTAATCCTGTCTGCCATTAATGGCTGTGCAACAATGAGAAATCCTGCATTCAACTGAGAAACCTCCTCATCACTGCTTGAATCATTCACATTTCTGTCAGTGTGCTGACAAATACTGGATTCCTTGTATCAGACAGTCGTGGAAACATTAAGGTTGGAAAAGACCTCTTAAGTTCAACACATCGTTACCTAATTTATTAGATGAATGCTGAGGTTGCAACCACAAACTTGGAGACTGGCAGAATTACAGTTGTGCAAGTTGAATATTGTCTCCTCACCTTCAGTACAATATAATATGATCTTATCCATTCCTTTTTTTTTTTTTGGTTTATCCTGCCACATTTAACTTCCATAATCTCAATGTTGATTCTTGAAAATACATTTTCCTGTGACAAGTGGGCCTCATAGCAAAGCCAAGTACACTGGTATGTCTGAGGCTGCAAAAAAGCAGTATATAACTATTAAAGCCCATTCAGTTTTGTCTGCAGCATGAACTGTGGCAGCCCCTAAATTTTAACTGTTAACCTTTATATCATTAATCGTTGCAGTAGTCTTCTGATTTATTCTGAGTGTGTAAGTCCTTCTATGTTTAAAAAAAAAATAAATCCATAATACAATATACTGGTGCAGTTGCTCATCACAAGATGAAAATTTGGAATCTCCTGCCCAGCCTTTCTCTGCACTAATAAGATGATTGTCAGTAACAGTAGATTTTCAGCTGAGTCAACAGCTTTGGATGAGGAGTAATTCACCAATGGGCTTCAAATACAGGTTAAAGTGCTGGAGAAATATGATTTTCTATTTAAAGCTTTGTGGGCCATGTATTTTAAAGGATACAGGAACTCCTACCCATGTGTTTTGTGTGTCTCCAGTGTGCTCTGTCCCTACCTCTCAGTTTCTGATTTTCTTATGAGTCCCCTTCTCCAGCTTTGTCTTTCCCTCAAGCAGCTCCTTCCAGTCCACATCTCCTTACTTAATGTAGTTACCTTCTTTCAGACCAGCTCCATCAATTCTACTTCCTTCTCCGTTCTCACAGGTTTCTTCTGCTATCAGTCACAGTATTTTTTTCTCATCCCTCATCTTCCTTCAACTTCCAACTTCATCGCACTCCTTCTCTTAGTTCTCAATCATAGTAATTTTCCTCTTTGAATTTGAATCAGTTTTATTTCCTTTTTGGCTTAGATGCCATTAAGGTGGGTGCATAGCAGAGATGAGCTGTCTCTTGTCTGTTTGAAGCCTGGTTTCTTACCTCCTCAGGGCAATTTGAGAACAGTAAGCTTGAGGAAGCTTTGTCCTGGCTCACATAACCTTGACTTGGAAGGAGCTACTTTAATTTTCTTTTCAGTAGACAACTAATCAGAAATAGGATCATTAGAACTATCAAGACAGACAACTCTTTTTCATGTGTACTCCAGAGCTATGCCTCATGTTGTGGGTCCTGCCTCCTTGGATGCTTGATTTCTCATCCTTAATGTTGCAGTAATTAACAGAATTGTAAATGGAATAGCTTTACAATTTGTATATTTATTTCCAAAGTTTATATTTTTCTCTCAAAAAATCATTTTTAAAGTCAGTCCAGTAATCTAGGTAGCAAGTTTCTTGAGCATGGAAGTATTAGTGGAATTCCAGTGGACATCTGAGAGTTATTTCTTGCAGTAGCATAATAGCTTTCATGTCACAGCTCTGTCAGTGATAGTGGATATTTGTGTGGGATCAGACAGTAGTAATACTGTTCAGACCTTGTGTTTTTCATCAGGAGAAAGACATAAAAATAGTGAAATCATAGCTCTTGATTTTAGTATTGATTCATCCTCTCTCTTCCCAATAATTCTATTATAGTGAATAATGAGATAATTTAGCTGGTAATTTTTACTATATTAAAAAAAAAAGGAAAAGTATTACATCAGACTAATCACATTAAGTCCCCTGCAAACTGTTATTTAAGATGTAAATTGTATTTGTGACTTACTGTTTAATTATTTCAACTTGCAATGTGCTTTTCCCTTTCAATTGAAAAATAGATCAGGGTTTCCAAGGACAGTTTGGTAAAATGAACCCTCCTTCTGTCCCTTGGGACCATGGGACCCCTACCCATTTTCCTCTCCTCCGAGGAGCGTGGCCTTACAATATGCCTCAGAACTACATGCAGCAGGGAAATGCCAGCTACCCACCGAACAAACCTTTCTACCCTCAAGGTACTAGAACCAGTATGTGAATCAACAGCTCATGCAACATGTCTCTGTACTGTCTCAAAGGCTTTAAAAGCCAAGGAATCAATCATGTGTCACCCACTAGGCTCCCTGGAAACACGAATCCCAGAGTCAAATCAGCGCTTCGGCTTCCTCTATGGATGAATGAAAATCTTTGTGGGAGGGAAGGGTTAAAAATAAAATTCTGAAATCTGAGCCACATTGCAGCCTGTTGCATTTACAGCCTCTTTTTCCTTGCTGCTGCTGGCTCACTGTAGAGCTGCCTCTGCTTCAGTAGAGGTTAAGATGATTGGCCCATGATCATACTCAGAATATGAAGAAATATTTGTCCTAATTCACTTTATTTGGCTTTTGTATGTTGCTTTGTGAAATGACCTACATAGATAAAAACTTGGAAGATTGTAGAATAGTTGAGGTTGGAAGGGCCCTCTGGAGGTTTAGTCCAGTCCATCCACAGTCAGAGCAGCACTGACTGCAGAGTTAGGTCAGATTCAGTTCATCAGGAAACTGGGAAGGACTGACTTGATTTCAGATCTGATGTTCATGAAAGGTAAAGGTGTCCAGCAGCTGGCAGGATGGGGAAAGGCTGTAGGAAAAAGACCTCCACTAGCAGAGAAACGATGCTCAAATTTGACCTGCAGGATGTGCAGCTTCCATATTGCTGGGGTCACCTGCTGTAAAATGAGATATGGGCACCAAATCCTTCTTCAAAATCTAATCTGTTGGCTCTAGCAGGGTTTCCAAGTGATAACTAAATTTACTTAAAATCCTGAAATTATTTTTGTTAAATAACTGAAGTAATGCAACAAAACGATGTACTGATGATTCTTAAGGAATTTGGGAGATAGGATTTAAGTAATTTTGCATTGTCCCATTAAATGGGTTAGTTGTACAGGTAGCATTTGTGTCAGTCTAGTAAATGGCTTTATTTCTAGGTTAGATTAGTACACTGAATATAGCCAAGCACTGTTAAATATGTGATTTGCTGAAGTAATTGTAATCCATTTTCTTTTAGCTGGTCCACTGATGCAGAGTAACCAGCGGTTTTCGCTTCTGTCTCAAGGACACCCACACTTGAATCTGAATTACATTCAACAGAAAAAGTGAAATTGGATGGGATTGTGGGTGGGTGGGGGGAGGGGAGGAAGAAATTCAGGTTCCGATTTAAAATCTTAATGCAACATGTTTAGATACAAAATTATTTAAGACTGTTTTTAAACTGTATCATTTGTACATAGATATGAACTATAGTTTTTACTAGTATCACAAAACTGAGTGATACAAATTTCATCTATTTTATTACCCTATTTTTAAGGGGAATTGTGTTTTGTTTTATCTTGATAAACTGTAAAGAGAGAGAATTTTTAAAATTAAGTTCTTTATTTTCTATTAGCTGTATTCATACTTTGGTTGCTTCAGACTTTATATATATTGTTCTAAAAAAAAATAAAATTAGAAGGGGATTTCATGTGTTTAAAAATTTGTCACTTCTATTCTTTACAGAACTATGTAGTGCCAAAAATCTTTTTAAAAAGAAAAATAAAACTGCAAAAAAAGGACACAAGACTTTTTCCTCTTCCCTATTTGTATGCATGCTTGCTTTAACCAGAGTAATAAAAATGGCTTTAATGTGGAGATCTTGGAAAGCTGAGCAGTTTTAACAAGTGGTACAAGCACTAGACCTCTCTCCATGCTGGTGTTGTTGCACGTGCTGTTCACAGCCTGCTTTTCTGTTTATCAGCTTTGCAAAATGATATGCAAATACTCTGGAAAATTTAGGCTGTACTGGGAGCCCTGCGGTGTTTGTGATTGAACACAGACTTCCTTTGGAACCTGACTGCAGGGACAGTTTGACAAAACAATGCCCTGATCTGAGAATGAAGCCAGCTTCAATCAGGGAACATCTCAACAAAACTTTATGAAGGAAACAGCCAGGAGCCTTTTAAAGACAAACCTTCCTTTTTTTATTGCTCTTCATTAGTTTTTACAGGATTCAAGAAAAACAATTAAAAAACAATCTTCAAATTCTATCACAAGGATGAGTAACTAACTACAAAAAATGTATCCTTAGCTTATTTTTAATAAAAAAATCCAAGACAACAAAACAAGATGATCAAAGAAAGGGGCTGCTAAAGCAGCCAGTACAGAGCCAGCTGTCCTGTGGAGCAAGTAGGACAGCATAAGACTGCAGTTCAAAGCCCTTAAACTGTGGGCTGTGTTTAGTTTGTTATTCATTCCCTCGCCGACTCTTTTTGTGACTTTTCTTAGATCTGAAACAGAAAAAACCAAAAAGACAACATTGTAAAGCCCTCTTCAACTCCCAAACTGCCTTTCAGAAATAGGCCAAGCCTTTACCTTTCAGGTGATTTGGAATGACTCCGGTGTCTGTGACTACGGTGATGTCCTGTGAGATAAAAAGACAATAGTTATTTCCATTACCACTGGAATTCTTTGTTGTTTTACTAATGCAATCTGCTTCTAGTGACCAAGTGTGCTAGATAATGCCAGAACAACCCTAGCCTTAACTAGGCACTCAAATTAACCTCCTGGCAAGTATCTGAAAACTTACTCAAGACAATTTTGCAGCCATTAAAGGAGTTCTCCAGCTGTGCTTTCATGTAAGCAGAAGTTTTATCAGCTAGGTTTAGCACCTGTGCTACCATCTCAATATGGTGACACAGATTTTTCTTGCAGTGGATGTGCTGCTGCTAAAGACTTGCCAGAGTTAATCTGGAAGTGACAGAAATACCTGGAGATTTAGATCTCGATCTGTGGCGCCTCTCCCGGGACCTGCTCCGGTGCCGTCTCGGGCTTTTGCTGCGATGCCTCTCCCGGCGCGGTGATGGGCTGAGGGAAAGGCAGCTTGTAAGAGAGCTGTACTAAAAATGCACATTGCTCAGCTTAAATAATAGAATTAAAGAGTACCTTCTTCTCTTTGGAGAGCGGCTGCGCCTGTAGTTGGGGGAGAAAAGAGAAAATCACTACAAATCATTAGCAGAACAGCTGTTTCACTTCCCACATCCTTCAGCAACAGCACCAGGGCTTCTCCTGCCCGCCAGTAAGTGTTGTTGACCTGCACAAGGACCTACTTCAGGACTCTGAGCAACAGAGGCTACTGTTGAGTTTTTCCTGGCTTCTTATCAGTAAGAGGAATGAACAGTGTTTTCTCTGCAGCCTGTGCCTTAGATGAAAAAATAATTGGTTCTCCTTAACATCTTCACTGTATTGTAAAATTTACCTAAAGCTGGCCAGCAAGTTAGAGAAGGACTGAGAAACAGGCACTGTGTCTATGCACTGCAACTCCTCTCTTGAGGGAGTGCTAAAGGAACTGGGAGGTGTGAGAGGTTCTGGCTGAACTGCCACCTTCACTGCTGTGCTCCAGCTATCGGCAACACAATAGGTGAAAACACTGCTCAAGGAAAGAGTCACTTCACCTCCTTGGAGACCTGCTCCGGCTCCGCCTGTACCGCACCACCGGAGACCTGCGGGGTTTGTCCAGGTCCCTGTAGCCCCTTCTGCGATGGTCAGGAGATGGGATCCGTTCCAGCTGGAAACAAGTCAGGGGAGGAGCTGTAAGTCTCGTTTCAGCAAGGTTTTAAGCTATTGTAAAGATTTCTGAACAATTAATATAAATTGCAAAAGTCATGCAGCCAAGCTTCCCCATCCTCCATGGCATCCCTCCATGTTCTGGAGTGAGTGGTACTGCCCAAAACTGCCAACTGGAAATTCAAACAGCCACTTCTCATAGAGTTGGTGCTGAAGAAGTACTGCAGCACTGACTGATGGTTTCAGGACCTTCCATCATCACCTTCAGTTATCTCCTGTACATATGCATGTAAAACAATTTATCTGAATATGCTTAACACACAACAGATACAGATTTGTGGAACTCAAGAGACAGAAAAACTTGACAACTGCTTCAGGCTCTAAGTTCTCACAAGCTGCTTATATGAAAATATGTTACAGGGGGAGGTACGAGTTGCCAGCAGCCTCCTGGTGCCTCCCCTCAGATATTTGTCACAATAAAGTGTTCTAAAGTGCTTCAGCTTTAACAATCCCTTTCTAAAACAGTTCACCAACCTTTTCATCTTCTTCTTCCTCCTCCTCACTAGATTCTACATCATCCATGTCTTCTTCCAGAGCACTAACACGAGGCTCGAGTTGCTCAGCTTCTTCCAGAACATACCGTTTCTAGGAGAAATTGCAACTTTATTCAACATAACCCAAGTAAGAACAAACACCTAAGGAGTCAACCACAGTTCATACAATAAGCCAGCAGCCAATACAGCTACTGAACTTGATGCAGTTAGGAATTCCCTAACAGTCTACATTTCCCAACCTGCAGTCGAGGCAGGATGATGTCACAAACACGTTCCTCATGGAGTAGCTCATCAATAAATTCATCCACATGCATCAGCTCGAATTCTGAGGGTGAAAAATAGCATTTAAAAGAAAGAAAATTAACACTAGAGCATAAAGTAAAGCTGAAACACTTCAGACAACTTCTGTCAACTGAGCTGGTTATGCCAAGTTTTTAAAATTTAAATCACCAAACAGAAGTAAGAGTGTTTACCCCCATTTCTGTTCTGACTTTTAATTTTCCGATAGTCATTGTACAGTGGCTCCAGGTACTTGTAGCAATCGATGGCAGTGCCTGTCAGTCTCATGTACAGTGCTCCAAGCATTCGGACATACCTGGAAAGGAAACTTCTCATGGATCTCGGATTCCTGCACACTTAGCAGTTCGGTTAAAAAAGAATTTTTCCCTTAATTTTCTGAAGAAAATCAATACACTAGCCAGAATACACAGCCATTTAGATTTGCTCCATCACTTCCTCAATAACATCAAAAACATATATAGATACTTTACATAGACAATGTTTGTATGGGGGCATTATCACTGACCAAAATGGAAGAAACACTGAAAAAAAAGTAGATAAACATGAATCCCTTAATCCAGCTCATTCCAAATACTTCAGGCAGAGGTTTATTATCACAGAGAGCACATGTCACAAAGATGAGCCCTTTCAACAGACCAGGTGACAAGGAGAGCAGTCTTGAAAGCAAGAAAAAAAACTTGGTTTTGAGCAAGCACAGTTTATCAGGGCCCACTGAGCTAAACTCCGCACTGAGATTTCCCTGGCTGTTTTGGGCACTTTCCCTCTGTACGACAACCCCAACAAGGGGAAAATCACAGTACAACTTACTTGAAGTCCTCGTTTTTTATGAACTCCACGATGATGTCCTTCTCGGGCTGGATCTGCAGCATCTTCAGCGTCAGACACAAGAAGGGCGTGGGTTTAATATTCCCTCCATAGACGCCCCCCACGTACTTCAGCTCCATGGCCTTGTCCACCACCAGCTCGGCTGCGAGAGGGACGGGCCAGGCCATCAGCACAGGCTCGCCC